>OZ038514.1:43388124-43415624 GCA_964036315.1 Acanthosepion esculentum | reverse complement strand
GACACAGTACTGATAGCAGACAAGGAAAAGAAACTACAAAACCTCCTACAGAAGGTAGCGAAGGAGAGTGAGAAGAAAGGACTAAGCATAAACTACAAGAAGACAGAATGCATGGTCATCAGCAAAAGGATGAGCCCGAAATGCTATCTACTTAATAATATAAGATACGCAGATGACACAGTACTGATAGCAGACAAGGAAAAGAAACTACAAAACCTCCTACAGAAGGTAGCGAGGGAGAGCGAGAAGAAGGGACTAACCATAAACTAGAAGACAGAATGCATGGTCATCAGTAAAAGGATGAGCCCGAAATGCGATTTGCAGGTCGGGGACACTAAAATCAAACACATGCGGAAGTTTACGTATCTGGGAAGTGTTCTGACGGAGGACGGTAGGTGTGACGCTGAGATCCGAAGACGTAATAGGGATGGCGAAGGATGCATTCCAGAAGCTGGGCAGAGTACTGCGAAACAGGAGGATTTCTATGGTGACAAAGAAAAGAGTACTGAGCTGCTACGGGATATTTGTCCTCCTATACGGCAGCGAATGTTGGACGGTATCCCCAAGGAAGAGGCTCGAGGCGGCGGAGATGCGGTTCTACAGAAGGATGATAAGGATATCATGGACCTAGCATGTGAGCAACGATGAGGTCTTGGAGAGGATGCAAACAAGGAGGAAGCTTATGCTTAACATAAGGAAGAGGCAGATGAAATTTCTGGGACACGTGATGAGAAAGGAAGGCCTGGAGAATCTGATACACGCGGGACGAATAGAGGGGGAAAGAGGGGAAAACAGCGCATGACATATGTGGCGGGCTTGGACAGGTGGATGGCGAATCGTGGTCTGGGGGAGTTGGCAGAAACACAAAAGCTGTTGAGAGCCACAAGGCATAGGGAGAAGTGGAGGACCATAATCACCTACGTCTTGAAAGGACACGGCACATAAAAAGAAAAGGTCTCGCTCGGGTGCGCTATTTCTAAGTGTGGGGTTTTACGTTCGCGCTCACCCTGACAAACAAACCAAAAACAGATTTTTTTTTTTTAAATTGTAAAAAATGAAGTATTTTTTAATATCATCCATACTTAAAATGTGAATAACTCCCTGATTTTTGGTAATTTTCCATTCTAAGGGTTGGAGTTTGTTATTACGAAGTAAGCTAAATAAATTTTGATTTAAAATTTATAATCTCTTACAGTGCATTTTATTTAATATTTGCGACAACTTTACATTATTTGGGGTAAATTAACAGAAAAAAATACCCTTTTTTTAAAGCCATGTGTTACTTATTCATTGTCAACTATGACTGTTTTTATATTTTTACATAAGTAGCAAAGTAATCGTTCTAAGTAACATGGTTAATCGAAATAAGTGCTGCGTAATTTGTAATGCTTTAAAAAATGTTTAATTATTTATTTGTGTAGTTTTAAAAATTATTTATTATTTTAAAATTGTTTAAGTTGATGGTTAAGAAAACTAAAGAATCGTTTTCTTTTCTTTTTTTCTTCTTTTTTTTCTGGTGGGGAGGTGTAGGCCTGATATCATCTGGACACAAAATAAATAACCACCTACTGACGTCAGAAACATAGATATTGATTGATTGACTCGTGTCAGTGTCATTCCTTTCTTTGGATAGATAAACAACAAAAAAGGACTGCACTTCAAAATAATCCAAATACAAACAATGGCATACATGTATATCTCTACTAAATAAATGTCGAGTTTAGAATCCGAAACTTGGATTATTTGATTGAATGATTACTTGAGTTTTAGCCTCATATTCCGAGCATAAAAATTCTTGTCCCAGAAATAAACCGAAAACAAATAGTGTCCTAGGAAATGCAATGTCTTTACTTTTAATCCGGTGTTAAAAAATATATAGCGGATAAAAATCATTTTTTTTATGCTTACGCTGATTTTTGCCATGCTTGGAATATGAGGCTAGGTAAAGCAATCTAAGGGAGGTAATTCGTTATTTGATCTACAAAAATTGTTCGGATCCTAAAATCGATGGTACCCATATTCTGGGAAACTGTAAACAAACATTGTCAGTTTAAGAAAGAATTGTTGCGTATCAGAGGTAAACGAACAAATAAAAATAAAAAAAACACTTAAAAACAGAAAAATAAAAGGATGTGTGTGTGTGTGTGTGTGTGTGTGTGTGTGTGTGTGTGTGTGTGTGTGTGTGTGTGAAAATATTCTGGCCTTTATTGTGAGTGTAAACTGTAAAAGTGTGTAGGTAAGGAAGAATAAATGGGCCCAAATAAAACCATCAGAGATATGAGATGTTACTTTTTTGTCACTCACGTTGTCAAACGAACGAACGAACGAACGAACGAAAGAAAGAAAGAAAATGTGTGGATGGAATTTTTATTTAAAAAAAAAAGTAAAAACAAAAACGTAAAAATAACCCAAAAACAAAGAAAGAAAGAAAGAAAGAAAGAGAATAGCTGGAATTAAAAAAAAAAAAGAGTAAAAAAAAAACGCAAAATATATATAAACCAGAAAGAAAAAAAGAAAGAAATGAAAGATTTTTAAAAATTAAGTAAAAAAAAGATAACCAAACAAAAAAAGAAAGAAAGAAAAACCAAAATACAAAAAAAAAAAAATATTTAACCTTGTTTCTTACATTCCCCCTGCCCGCTATCAAAATACTGTGAATGAATGAACAAATGAAAAATGAATGAGTTTAAATATGAATGAATTAAAATTAAAAAACAAACGAAAAAGAGACAAAACTAAACTCACCTGTTTTCTTTCAAAACACGTGCCTATATAAACCACCGCGTGTGTGCAATTCAGGGTACCTATCTATGACGGGTACTATACATTTCAAAGTGTGTGTATAGCATATATAATGGGTGTATGTGAACATATAGAGCCTATTGACCAGTCTGTGCATGTGGGGAGGTGTATATATTGATACGGTTGTTGATGTACACGTATGTCTCACACACACAATACTGTTTTGGAGACAAGCCAAAAAGCCATTGAGTTGCTTCTACTACCAAGACTGTTGCTACTATTCCTGCCGTCTCATCTGAACTGCTTAGGAAGGAAAGAAAGGTTGGAAAGAGGGGGGTGCGAAATGAAAGAAAAAGAGACAGAGAAAGACGTGAGGACCTTTCCCCACCTCTCTCTCCCTCTCTCCCTCTCTCTCTTCTTCTTCTTCTTCTTCCCTCTCTCTCTCTCTCTCTCTCTCTCTCTTTCTCCTTCTCTATTTTCAGATACTTCAGAGTCCCTCTTTTGCGCATTCAATTACTTTCTCTCAATTCCTCTTTATATACTTCTGTATTCCTCTCTTACACACTCTCTCTCTCTCTCTCTCTTTCTCGGTCACTTCTGCTTTCTATCTTTCTCTCTCTCTCTCACACACTCTCTCTATTTCTCTCATTTCAGATACTTCAGAGTCCCTCTTTTTCACACTCACTCAATCAATCACTTTCTCTCAATTTCTCTTTATACACTTCTATATTCCTCTTTCACTCTCTCTCTCTCTCTCCCTCTCTCTCTCAATCCCTTGCCCTCCATCTCTCTCACTTTACTGGCACATGTACATGCATGCGTGAATGCACACACTTACACTATGAAAAAAAACTGCACCAATGAACAGTGCTTATAAAAAAGAAAAATCAAGAAGTATAAGCAGCCAATTGCTGATAGCCCCTGACGAATGGATGGAGTGATTCCTGCAGGATCCATGAAAGTCTGGAATTGGGATGCTGAAGGTAACATCAATCAACTAGGTGACAAGCCTTTTACTTGTATTATATATATATATATATATATATATATATATATATATATATATATATATATATATATATATATAGGATTAATACAAATGTAAAATTTGTCACTTAGATGACTGATGTTATATTCAGCACCTCTATATTCCAGGATTTTGTAGACGAACCTTTGTGTAATCATTTGGTTCACTTGTCAGGATGTAGTGGCAATTGTCTGCAGACAAGGCAAAAGTGCAGCTAGTTACAGAAAATGAAAGTGAAAGTAAGAGAAAAGATTGGGTATGGGGGGGGATTGTTGAAAGAATAAAATGAAGAATGGGGATCAAGGCATCAGAAGATGTTAATTGACATTACATTTAAATTTTTGAAGATATAGTCATCAGGGAAGCAAGTAAGAGGAAGGGAGTTCCACTGTCGGGAAGTGCAAGAGAACAAGCTGTTGGAGTAGAAGAGGCAGTTACACTTAAATGTTTTGACAGTAAAAGGTTGGGACCAAGATGCCAACACTCACACTTAAATTCATGCAGTCGGGGCACCAGTGAAAATATCTCGTCAGAGCAGATGCCATGAAACTATTTACAGAAAAGACAGAGGAAAGCGACATCACATCTGTAAGAAAGTGACTGGAGTCAAGATGCCAAGTCAGGATCAATCACGTTGCATATCCATCTTTGGATTTTGTCAAGAACCTCGAGATGAACATCTGGGGTACCAGATTATATATGGCAACAGTATTCCATGCATGGACGAATGGTAGATTTGTGGATGTGAAGGATGGACTCAGACAAGAAAAGCCTTCTGGCGCGACACAAGGAACCAACTTTCCTTGCAGTAGATGCAGCTATTGATTCAATATAGTTGTCCTACATCAGGTCAGTGGAAAACCTGAGACCAAGAAGGTGCAGGGAGACACTCTTGTGAAGTTGAGCATCGACCATGCTGATGGGGGGGGTGCAAGGATGTTTCTCTATGGTGGGTGAATGAGAGCAGTTTCATTTTGGGGGCATTAAAATTTACAAACCATTTCCTGCTCCTGTCAACCACAGACTGGAGGTCCTTTTCAAGACCAACTGCCAAGTTAACTTTGTCAGCAATTCAAATTTACTATTGAGACAGGAGTAAATGGTAGTGTCGTCTGCATAAATGCCTACTTGAGAACTGATGACGTCAGGAAGATCATTGCTGAAGATCAGAAACAGTGTAGGACCCAGGATAGAGCCTTGGGGAACACCAGCATTCGTATGAAAGGAACTGAAAGAGAACCCGTTCAGGATAACCTTCATTTCACGGTTTGACAGGAATGATTGGATGAAATCAAATAATCATCCTGTAATACCATATCCTTGAACCTTACATAGAAGGCCAGCATGCCAAACCCTGTCAAACGCCTTCGATATATCTAGAGCCACAGTTCAAGCTTCACTGTTATTATCAGGAGCTTGGTATACGTATTCAGTTCTGGCCATAAGCACATCAGTGGTAGACTGGGAAAAGCGGAAACCATGTTGTTTGTCAGAGAGTAGATCGTGGGAGGTAAGATGCTTAACCATTTCAGCATTGATTAAAGCCTCAAAGACTTTGCCAAAGAGTGGTAGAAGATTGATAGGACAGTAGTTAGATGGCACAGAAGGTTCTCCAGAGTTCTTAAAGACTGGGATGACAGAGGAGGACTTCCAACAGACTGGAAAGCAAGAATCAGGGAGGCAACAGTCGTATAGTTTGGAGAGAACTGGAGCCAGCTCAGGAGCACATTTCTTTAGGACAAGAAAAAATAATCTATGCACTTTTATTGGTGTAGGTTCATTTTTTCTTCTTTGTATGTGTGTGTGTGGATGCATGTGTGTGTGTACTTGTGTTCACACATGTGTGCGTGTATGTATGTGCACATGTGTGGGATATTGTGTTTATTTAGTTATTTTTAGCAGATACCCATATTTGTGTAGACACTCCATCTGTGCAGATATCCACTAAAAATAACATTTAAGTGATAAAATCTGTCGAGTTAATAAATGAAAATCCATTACTTCTTTATATATATATATATATATATATATATATATATATTCAACTCTCCTGTCAAATTTAACATATGAGGGTCAAGCATATCAGTTCCTAGGAAACCGACAGCTCGACACCAGCACATGAGATTTGATTATAGTGGTGAAGGTTTTGTGCAGAACCATCCACACTTTTTGAAGGGCTGAATACAGAGACATGGTGCACCACATGCCACAAGGTCCCCAAACGACCCTCCGCAGGTTTTGAATTCAGAGTTGTCCTTCTCCTAGACCAGTTGCTATCCAAGGTTATAGAACCCAGTATGCCCTGCTATTTACCCATAGCTGGAGGGAGAAGAGGATTCATGCCTTTCCCAAGGGTATTAGCACATAAGTGAATGTAATGGATTCGACTAGAATTCAAACTCAACTCTCTGATTCCTCAATCCAAGCTGCTATCCATTACTCCACCGTGCCTCATATATATATATATATATATATATATATATATATATATATATATAGAGAGAGAGAGAGAGAGAGAGAGAGAGAGATAGCATTAAGTCATGCTATATTTATGGGTGAAAGTGCTCACTATCAGCAACAGAGCATATGTAATGAACTATGTGAACACTGAAGTCAACACTGAGTGGTGATAGTCTGTTTTATGCTGGAACACAATCTTCATGTGTAGATAGCTAGATATTAAGATTGTATTCAAAACTGTTGCCACTTGGTGTTGACCTGTGTCCACTTTTCTATTTCTTCCCGATCTGTTGAACAGGAGTAGAGGTCTATCCTTTGATTCTTGTTTAGGATTGCATTTCCGGCTCCTTCTAAAATCTGCTTCCACACTATATTTCTAACGTCTCCGACTGAACTCTGAAATTTTCCGACTTACAAGATGCTGCGTCTTGGAAGATGTACCCTAATATTAGATAGAAACTTCTAAGAAAAAAATGTCATTCTCCTACAACAACACATTCACCATGCCTTTCCCTAATTAAATCTTGAGCACTTCAAAATCCAGAGTTAGCCATTATCTTTCCTGCCTTCATTTCTTCCCCTTTTTTTATGCCCATACGACACCGCACAATAACCCTCTACCTTGAGGGGATCTTGGGCCTTGTATTGGGTAAGAATATGATGAAGAGGTGAAACAACCACAACATTTGACAGATACACATGTGATCGAGTGCACACAAATACACCCCCCCCACACACACACACACATGCAAAATCAACCTAACACCAATAATGAAAGAGTTCCAAGTAGATGCATAGATTAATTAACTGAAACTTACTATAAAAATACCTAAAATTGTGACTGATAGAGATGTGAATTTTTATAGTGAGTCATTACACTATAATGTTAGTTATCTATCTAATTCAGCCTTTTATATTCAAACCAAGAAGCCAAGATGCCAGGTCAGGACAAATAACATTGCTGATTCTTCTTTAGATTTTATCAAGAATCTTGAAATAAACAACAGAGCGCAGGATCATATGGGAAAGATATATTCAAAGCGTGGACAAATGGTAGACTTATAAATATGTAAGATAGATTTTGGTGAGAAAGATTGTCAGTGCTTAGCTGTTACAAGTATTTCAAAGACTATAAACCTTCCTGGAGCCAAGCCACAAGCTTAAACATGCTCTGTTTACTAGCAACGGCGGGATCCTTTCTGCTCTTAACTAGTATGTCATTGCCATACAAACAAAATCGGATGAGTGATTAATGTAATCAATACATGGTTCCAATATGTGAGGGACGCATGGTGAATGTATTGTTGTAGGAGAATGACATTTTTTCTTAGAAGTTTCTATCTAATATTAGGGTACATCTTCCAAGACGCAGCATCTTGTAAGTCGGAAAATATGGTATGTCATGCATTGTCTTCCTCTATCTCTCTTGCCCTCTATCTGTCCTGTGAGTATCAGATTTTCCAAGCTCTCTTTTCTCATTATATGCCATAGAAATTCTAACTGTCTTTTCCTGATGTTTCCTTTTTATTTCCATTTTCTCTAAAACTTTGTGGTTGCTCACATGTCCAGTGCATGGTACCCTCAGTAGAATCGCATTTCTGTTGCTTCAGATCTCTTCTTCATCGTTGAAGAAATCATCTAACACTGACTGCCATACAGGTGGACAGATATCATACAGCAGTTTAGTACTCTTTTCCTTGTTTCTAGTGAAATTTTCCTATGTCTTGATACTCTGCTTAGCTTTTGGAAGTCTTCCTTGGCTATAACAACACATCTTTGGATCTCAGTATTGTGCTTAAATTCATAAAGCCTAAGTATCACAGAGGAAAGTTCATCACAAAAATTACCATGAAAGTATTTAGAGAAAAGGTATGTTATGGTGATGGGAATCTGACTGAAGCCAAGATGCCAGGTCAGGACAAATAACATTGCTGATTCTTCTTTAGATTTTATCAAGAATCTCGAAGTATACAGCAGAGCGCAGGATCATATGGGAAAGATATATTCAAAGCGTGGACAAATGGTAGACTTATAAATATGTAAGATAGATTTTGGTGAGAAAGATTGTCTAGCACGAAACAGTGACCCAGTTTTCCTAGCAGTAGACTTAGCCATTGACTGAATATAATCGTTCCACGTCATGCTGGTGGAAAATGTTAGCCCGATAAGGTGCAAGGAGTCACCTTCTGGAGGTTAGCATCAGCCATGCTGATGGAAGGGTTCTCTTAGATAATTAAAAGAGATTAGTCTTGTTTTGGAGGCATTAAAATTAACAAGCCAATCCTTGCCCCAGTTAACAACAGATTTGTACAAAAACTGGAATTGTCATGCTGAGTTCAATTTCTGAATAGATTATTTTTTTTTCACACTAATGCCATTGGAAAAGCAATGTATCCATCTTCTTCTAGCTATGGGTTATATCATAGGGAAGACGGAACTTTCTTGACTTCAGAAGCAATTAGTCTTGGAAAAAGAAAAATGAAGTCAAAACACCATAAATAAGAGGGTAGACATGGATCTTTAGCCTTTGTAGGGCAACCAATCTAAGAGAATGAAAACTCCATGTTCAAAACCCATTTTAAATAATAAGAAAAAATTTGATCTTTGGTCTTGGTAGGGTAACTAGCCTAGGGGAAGGAAATCTTTGAATTCAAAACCCTTGTAAATAATAGGGTAGATTGGAATCTTTAGCCTTTCTAGGAGAAAAATCTCTGAATTCCAACTCTCATAAATAATAGGGCTGACTGGGATATTTATCCATTGTAGGGCAAAGACTCTTGGAGAAAGAAAACACTTAATTACAACTCCCATAATAATAGGGCAGACTCGGATATTTAGCCTTTGTAGGGCAACCACTCTTGGAGAAAGAAAACTCCTAATTCTAACTCTCATAAATAATAGGGCTGACTGTGATATTTAGCCTTTGTAGGGCAACCACTCTTGGTAAAAAATAAAAATCTGAATTCCAACTCTCATAAATAATAATGATGACTGAGATATTTAGCCTTTATAGAGCAACCACTCTTGGAGAAAGAAGTCTCTGAATTCCAACTCTCATAAATAATAGGGTTGACTGGGATATTTAGCCTTTATAGGGCAGCCACTCTTGGAGAAAGAAAACACTTAATTACAACTCACATAAATAATGGGGCTGACAGGGATATTTAGCCTTTGTAGGGCAACCACTCTAAGAGAAAAAAGTCTCTGAATTCCAACTCTCATAAATAATAGGGCTAACTGGGATATTTAGCCTTTGTTGTTGCTGGTGATGGTGGTGTTGGTGATGAATAAGATGACATCACCACCTCCATGGGTCATTTAATGCTGAAAGCTAAACATTTTGTACACAATTTGTTTTTTGAAGATAATAATGGTAGTTTGTAAACATTTACTTAAATTATGATTTAGTGATACAAGTCTTCTTACTGATTAACCCATACATTGGAGGATAATAGGTAGATCCATACGTAATCAGAATTTGATAAACAAGAAATTATAATGTGGATATAAAGTGGAGGATCAATCCTATATTATAATCAACACATAAACTGAACTCTCAATTTTTTACGACTATAGTTTCTAAACATTTATATTTTTAGATTGTAAGAAATTTTAATTTCAGATAATTATTTAGTGATGCAAGTTTTATTACTAGTTAACCCATAGCTGAAGGGAGAAGAACTGGATTCTTACCTTCCCCAAGGGTATTTGCGCATAAGTGAATATAACAAACCCAACAGGAATTGGAACTCTGGTCTTCGATTAACAATTCTGAGCCATTATCCATTACACCACCCACACATCCAAGCTTACAGCAACTGGTATTCCTAAATAATCACACATCTAGGACATGTCCATGCTTGACGTTGCTTCTAGTGATTGTATGCAAACTGGATGTTTCAATGTGATGTGGCCGGCAGCCGATGTTTGTGATGGCAGTGGTCATGGAGATTATGGTGGTGATGATGACGATGATTGCAGCAGTAGTGGAGGTGGTTGTGATGGTGTTGATGGTAGTTTTGTTGGAGGTTGTTGTGATGGTGGCGGCGGCGGTGGTGATGATGATGATCATCATCATGGCAGTATGGTGGTGAAGGTGGTTGCGATGGTGGTGGTCGGGTTCCATCTTGTTTTCATTGGTTGAAATATAATGCAAGACACACACAAAAAAAAAACTTGTAAAATTGAAAAGAGAGGAAAAGAAATATTTCTGAAATTTTCTTTCTCTCAACCAACCAATAAAGATCGCAAGTTTGAAGTTCCCAGTGGAATATGGCGCTAAATTTAGTCTTGAAGCCAAAAAAGCAAAGAAGTCGCCTTAATTAAAAGCATAACAGAAAATTAAATATCAATATCTCGAGAATACAAAAATATTAAAAATCAGATAATTGGGAAGAAATAAAAAAAAAAAGATTAGAAAGTTTTGGATGATTAAAGAAAGAATGATAGGGTGGTAATGGTGGTGGTAGGAGTAATCATTGTATAGAGAGTGGTACAGAAGAAGAGAGAGAAAGGTAACAAGGTGGAAAGAGAAAGAGGAAATATGTAAAGGAGAGAGAGATGTAGAGGTAGTAATCATTGTATAGAGAGTGGTACAGAAGGAGAGAGAAAGGTGACAAGGTGGAAAGAGAAAGAGGAAATATGTAAAGGAGAGAGAGATGTAGAGGTAGTAATCATTGTATAGAGAGTGGTACAGAAGAAGAGAGAGAAAGGTGACAAGGTGGAAAGAGAAAGAGGAAAGAAGAAATATGTAAAGGAGAGAGAGATGTAGAGGTAGTAATCATTGTATAGAGAGTGGTACAGAAGAATAGAGAGAAAGGTGACAAGGTGGAAAGAGAAAGAGGGAAGAAGAAATATGTAAAGGAGAGAGAGAGATGTAGAGGTAGTAATCATTGTATAGAGAGTGGTACAGAAGGAGAGAGAGAAAGGTAACAAAGTGGAAAGAGAAAGAGGAAATATGTAAAGGAGAGAGAGATGTAGAGGTAGTAATCATTGTATAGAGAGTGGTACAGAAGAAGAGAGAGAAAGGTAACAAGGTGGAAAGAGAAAGAGGAAATATGTAAAGGAGAGAGAGATGTAGAGGTAGTAATCATTGTATAGAGAGTGGTACAGAAGAAGAGAGAGAAAGGTAACAAGGTGGAAAGAGAAAGAGGAAATATGTAAAGGAGAGAGAGATGTAGAGGTAGTAATCATTGTATAGAGAGTGGTACAGAAGAAGACAGAGAAAGGTAACAAGGTGCAAAGAGAAAGAGGAAATATGTAAAGGAGAGAGAGATGTAGAGGTAGTAATCATTGTATAGAGAGTGGTACAGAAGAAGAGAGAGAAAGGTAACAAGGTGGAAAGAGAAAAAGGAAAGAAGAAATATGTAAAGGAGAGAGAGATGTAGAGGTAGTAATCATTGTATAGAGAGTGGTACAGAAGGAGAGAGAGAAAGGTAACAAGGTGGAAAGAGAAAGAGGAAATATGTAAAGGAGAGAGAGATGTAGAGGTAGTAATCATTGTATAGAGAGTGGTACAGAAGGAGAGAGAGAAAGGTAACAAGGTGGAAAGAGAAAGAGGAAATATGTAAAGGAGAGAGAGATGTAGAGGTAGTAACCATTGTATAGAGAGTGGTACAGAAGGAGAGAGAGAAAGGTAACAAGGTGGAAAGAGAAAGAGGAAATATGTAAAGGAGAGAGAGATGTAGAGGTAGTAATCATTGTATAGAGAGTGGTGCAGAAGAAGAGAGAGAAAGGTAACAAGGTGGAAAGAGAAAAAGGAAAGAAGAAATATGTAAAGGAGAGAGAGATGTAGAGGTAGTAATCATTGTATAGAGAGTGGTGCAGAAGAAGAGAGAGAAAGGTGACAAGGTGGAAAGAGAAAAAGGAAAGAGGAAATATGTAAAGGAGAGAGAGATGTAGAGGTAGTAATCATTGTATAGAGAGTGGTACAGAAGGAGAGAGAGAAAGGTAACAAGGTGGAAAGAGAAAGAGGAAATATGTAAAGGAGAGAGAGATGTAGAGGTAGTAATCATTGTATAGAGAGTGGTGCAGAAGAAGAGAGAGAAAGGTAACAAGGTGGAAAGAGAAAGAGGAAATATGTAAAGGAGAGAGAGATGTAGAGGTAGTAATCATTGTATAGAGAGTGGTACAGAAGGAGAGAGAGAAAGGTAACAAGGTGGAAAGAGAAAGAGGAAATATGTAAAGGAGAGAGAGATGTAGAGGTAGTAACCATTGTATAGAGAGTGGTACAGAAGGAGAGAGAGAAAGGTAACAAGGTGGAAAAAGAAAGAGGAAATATGTAAAGGAGAAAGAGATGTAGAGGTAGTAATCATTGTATAGAGAGTGGTGCAGAAGAAGAGAGAGAAAGGTAACAAGGTGGAAAGAGAAAAAGGAAAGAAGAAATATGTAAAGGAGAGAGAGATGTAGAGGTAGTAATCATTGTATAGAGAGTGGTGCAGAAGAAGAGAGAGAAAGGTGACAAGGTGGAAAGAGAAAAAGGAAAGAGGAAATATGTAAAGGAGAGAGAGATGTAGAGGTAGTAATCATTGTATAGAGAGTGGTACAGAAGGAGAGAGAGAAAGGTAACAAGGTGGAAAGAGAAAGAGGAAATATGTAAAGGAGAGAGAGATGTAGAGGTAGTAACCATTGTATAGAGAGTGGTACAGAAGGAGAGAGAGAAAGGTAACAAGGTGGAAAGAGAAAGAGGAAATATGTAAAGGAGAGAGAGATGTAGAGGTAGTAATCATTGTATAGAGAGTGGTACAGAAGAAGAGAGAGAAAGGTAACAAGGTGGAAAGAGAAAGAGGAAATATGTAAAGGAGAGAGAGATGTAGAGGTAGTAATCATTGTATAGAGAGTGGTACAGAAGAAGAGAGAGAAAGGTAACAAGGTGGAAAGAGAAAGAGGAAATATGTAAAGGAGAGAGAGATGTAGAGGTAGTAATCATTGTATAGAGAGTGGTACAGAAGAAGACAGAGAACGGTAACAAGGTGGAAAGAGAAAGAGGAAATATGTAAAGGAGAGAGAGATGTAGAGGTAGTAATCATTGTATAGAGAGTGGTACAGAAGAAGAAAGAGAAAGGTAACAAGGTGCAAAGAGAAAGAGGAAATATGTAAAGGAGAGAGAGATGTAGAGGTAGTAATCATTGTATAGAGAGTGGTACAGAAGAAGACAGAGAAAGGTAACAAGGTGGAAAGAGAAAGAGGAAATATGTAAAGGAGAGAGAGATGTAGAGGTAGTAATCATTGTATAGAGAGTGGTACAGAAGAAGACAGAGAAAGGTAACAAGGTGCAAAGAGAAAGAGGAAATATGTAAAGGAGAGAGAGATGTAGAGGTAGTAATCATTGTATAGAGAGTGGTACAGAAGAAGAGAGAGAAAGGTAACAAGGTGGAAAGAGAAAGAGGAAATATGTAAAGGAGAGAGAGATGTAGAGGTAGTAATCATTGTATAGAGAGTGGTACAGAAGAAGAAAGAGAAAGGTAACAAGGTGGAAAGAGAAAGAGGAAATATGTAAAGGAGAGAGAGATGTAGAGGTAGTAATCATTGTATAGAGAGTGGTACAGAAGAAGACAGAGAAAGGTAACAAGGTGGAAAGAGAAAGAGGAAATATGTAAAGGAGAGAGAGATGTAGAGGTAGTAATCATTGTATAGAGAGTGGTACAGAAGAAGAGAGAGAAAGGTAACAAGGTGCAAAGAGAAAGAGGAAATATGTAAAGGAGAGAGAGATGTAGAGGTAGTAATCATTGTATAGAGAGTGGTACAGAAGAAGACAGAGAAAGGTAACAAGGTGCAAAGAGAAAGAGGAAATATGTAAAGGAGAGAGAGATGTAGAGGTAGTAATCATTGTATAGAGAGTGGTACAGAAGAAGACAGAGAAAGGTAACAAGGTGGAAAGAGAAAGAGGAAATATGTAAAGGAGAGAGAGATGTAGAGGTAGTAATCATTGTATAGAGAGTGGTACAGAAGAAGACAGAGAAAGGTAACAAGGTGCAAAGAGAAAGAGGAAATATGTAAAGGAGAGAGAGATGTAGAGGTAGTAATCATTGTATAGAGAGTGGTACAGAAGAAGAGAGAGAAAGGTAACAAGGTGGAAAGAGAAAAAGGAAAGAAGAAATATGTAAAGGAGAGAGAGATGTAGAGGTAGTAATCATTGTATAGAGAGTGGTACAGAAGGAGAGAGAGAAAGGTAACAAGGTGGAAAGAGAAAGAGGAAATATGTAAAGGAGAGAGAGATGTAGAGGTAGTAATCATTGTATAGAGAGTGGTACAGAAGAAGAGAGAGAAAGGTGACAAGGTGGAAAGAGAAAGAGGAAAGAAGAAATATGTAAAGGAGAGAGAGAGATGTAGAGGTAGTAATCATTGTATAGAGAGTGGTACAGAAGGAGAGAGAGAAAGGTAACAAGGTGGAAAGAGAAAGAGGAAATATGTAAAGGAGAGAGAGATGTAGAGGTAGTAATCATTGTATAGAGAGTGGTACAGAAGAAAAGAGAGAAAGGTGTCAAGGTGGAAAGAGAAAGAGGAAAGAAGAAATATGTAAAGGAGAGAGAGAGATGTAGAGGTAGTAATCATTGTATAGAGAGTGGTACAGAAGGAGAGAGAGAAAGGTAACAAGGTGGAAAGAGAAAGAGGAAATATGTAAAGGAGAGAGAGATGTAGAGTTAGTAATCATTGTATAGAGAGTGGTACAAAAGAAGAGAGAGAAAGGTAACAAGGTGGAAAGAGAAAGAGGAAATATGTAAAGGAGAGAGAGATGTAGAGGTAGTAATCATTGTATAGAGAGTGGTACAAAAGAAGAGAGAGAAAGGTAACAAGGTGGAAAGAGAAAGAGGAAATATGTAAAGGAGAGAGAGATGTAGAGGTAGTAATCATTGTATAGAGAGTGGTACAAAAGAAGAGAGAGAATGGTAACAAGGTGGAAAGAGAAAGAGGAAATATGTAAAGGAGAGAGAGATGTAGAGGTAGTAATCATTGTATAGAGAGTGGTACAGAAGAAGAGAGAGAAAGGTAACAAGGTGGAAAGAGAAAGAGGAAATATGTAAAGGAGAGAGAGATGTAGAGGTAGTAATCATTGTATAGAGAGTGGTACAGAAGAAGAGAGAGAAAGGTAACAAGGTGGAAAGAGAAAGAGGAAATATGTAAAGGAGAGAGAGATGTAGAGGTAGTAATCATTGTATAGAGAGTGGTACAGAAGAAGAGAGAGAAAGGTAACAAGGTGGAAAGAGAAAGAGGAAATATGTAAAGGAGAGAGAGATGTAGAGGTAGTAATCATTGTATAGAGAGTGGTACAGAAGAAGAGAGAGAAAGGTAACAAGGTGGAAAGAGAAAGAGGAAATATGTAAAGGAGAGAGAGATGTAGAGGTAGTAATCATTGTATAGAGAGTGGTACAGAAGAAGAGAGAGAAAGGTAACAAGGTGGAAAGAGAAAGAGGAAATATGTAAAGGAGAGAGAGATGTAGAGGTAGTAATCATTGTATAGAGAGTGGTACAGAAGAAGAGAGAGAAAGGTAACAAGGTGGAAAGAGAAAGAGGAAATATGTAAAGGAGAGAGAGATGTAGAGGTAGTAATCATTGTATAGAGAGTGGTACAGAAGAAGAGAGAGAAAGGTAACAAGGTGGAAAGAGAAAGAGGAAATATGTAAAGGAGAGAGAGATGTAGAGGTAGTAATCATTGTATAGAGAGTGGTACAGAAGAAGAGAGAGAAAGGTAACAAGGTGGAAAGAGAAAGAGGAAATATGTAAAGGAGAGAGAGATGTAGAGGTAGTAATCATTGTATAGAGAGTGGTACAGAAGAAGAGAGAGAAAGGTAACAAGGTGGAAAGAGAAAGAGGAAATATGTAAAGGAGAGAGAGATGTAGAGGTAGTAATCATTGTATAGAGAGTGGTACAGAAGAAGAGAGAGAAAGGTAACAAGGTGGAAAGAGAAAGAGGAAATATGTAAAGGAGAGAGAGATGTAGAGGTAGTAATCATTGTATAGAGAGTGGTACAGAAGAAGAGAGAGAAAGGTAACAAGGTGGAAAGAGAAAGAGGAAATATGTAAAGGAGAGAGAGATGTAGAGGTAGTAATCATTGTATAGAGAGTGGTACAGAAGAAGAGAGAGAAAGGTAACAAGGTGGAAAGAGAAAGAGGAAATATGTAAAGGAGAGAGAGATGTAGAGGTAGTAATCATTGTATAGAGAGTGGTACAGAAGAAGAGAGAGAAAGGTAACAAGGTGGAAAGAGAAAGAGGAAATATGTAAAGGAGAGAGAGATGTAGAGGTAGTAATCATTGTATAGAGAGTGGTACAGAAGAAGAGAGAGAAAGGTAACAAGGTGGAAAGAGAAAGAGGAAATATGTAAAGGAGAGAGAGATGTAGAGGTAGTAATCATTGTATAGAGAGTGGTACAGAAGGAGAGAGAGAAAGGTAACAAGGTGGAAAGAGAAAGAGGAAATATGTAAAGGAGAGAGAGATGTAGAGGTAGTAATCATTGTATAGAGAGTGGTACAGAAGGAGAGAGAGAAAGGTAACAAGGTGGAAAGAGAAAGAGGAAATATGTAAAGGAGAGAGAGATGTAGAGGTAGTAATCATTGTATAGAGAGTGGTACAGAAGAAGAGAGAGAAAGGTAACAAGGTGGAAAGAGAAAGAGGAAATATGTAAAGGAGAGAGAGATGTAGAGGTAGTAATCATTGTATAGAGAGTGGTACAGAAGAAGAGAGAGAAAGGTAACAAGGTGGAAAGAGAAAGAGGAAATATGTAAAGGAGAGAGAGATGTAGAGGTAGTAATCATTGTATAGAGAGTGGTACAGAAGAAGAGAGAGAAAGGTAACAAGGTGGAAAGAGAAAGAGGAAATATGTAAAGGAGAGAGAGATGTAGAGGTAGTAATCATTGTATAGAGAGTGGTACAGAAGAAGAGAGAGAAAGGTAACAAGGTGGAAAGAGAAAGAGGAAATATGTAAAGGAGAGAGAGATGTAGAGGTAGTAATCATTGTATAGAGAGTGGTACAGACGGAGAGAGAGAAAGGTAACAAGGTGGAAAGAGAAAGAGGAAATATGTAAAGGAGAGAGAGATATAGAGGTAGTAATCATTGTATAGAGAGTGGTGCAGAAGAAGAGAGAGAAAGGTAACAAGGTGGAAAGAGAAAGAGGAAATATGTAAAGGAGAGAGAGATGTAGAGGTAGTAATCATTGTATAGAGAGTGGTACAGAAGAAGAGAGAGAAAGGTAACAAGGTGGAAAGAGAAAGAGGAAATATGTAAAGGAGAGAGAGATGTAGAGGTAGTAATCATTGTATAGAGAGTGGTGCAGAAGAAGAGAGAGAAAGGTAACAAGGTGGAAAGAGAAAGAGGAAATATGTAAAGGAGAGAGAGATGTAGAGGTAGTAATCATTGTATAGAGAGTGGTACAGAAGGAGAGAGAGAAAGGTAACAAGGTGGAAAGAGAAAGAGGAAATATGTAAAGGAGAGAGAGATGTAGAGGTAGTAATCATTGTATAGAGAGTGGTGCAGAAGAAGAGAGAGAAAGGTAACAAGGTGGAAAGAGAAAGAGGAAATATGTAAAGGAGAGAGAGATGTAGAGGTAGTAATCATTGTATAGAGAGTGGTACAGAAGAAGAGAGAGAAAGGTAACAGGGTGGAAAGAGAAAGAGGAAATATGTAAAGGAGAGAGAGATGTAGAGGTAGTAATCATTGTATAGAGAGTGGTGCAGAAGAAGAGAGAGGAAGGTAACAAGGTGGAAAGAGAAAGAGGAAATATGTAAAGGAGAGAGAGATGTAGAGGTAGTAATCATTGTATAGAGAGTGGTACAGAAGAAGAGAGAGAAAGGTAACAAGGTGGAAAGAGAAAGAGGAAATATGTAAAGGAGAGAGAGATGTAGAGGTAGTAATCATTGTATAGAGAGTGGTGCAGAAGAAGAGAGAGGAAGGTAATTAGGTGGAAAGAGAAAGAGGAAATATGTAAAGGAGAGAGAGATGTAGAGGTAGTAATCATTGTATAGAGAGTGGTACAGAAGGAGAGAGAGAAAGGTAACAAGGTGGAAAGAGAGAGGAAATATGTAAAGGAGAGAGAGATGTAGAGGTAGTAATCATTGTATAGAGAGTGGTACAGAAGAAGAGAGAGGAAGGTAACAAGGTGGAAAGAGAAAGAGGAAATATGTAAAGGAGAGAGAGATGTAGAGGTAGTAATCATTGTATAGAGAGTGGTACAGAAGAAGAGAGAGAAAGGTAACAAGGTGGAAAGAGAAAGAGGAAATATGTAAAGGAGAGAGAGATGTAGAGGTAGTAATCATTGTATAGAGAGTGGTGCAGAAGAAGAGAGAGGAAGGTAACAAGGTGGAAAGAGAAAGAGGAAATATGTAAAGGAGAGAGAGATGTAGAGGTAGTAATCATTGTATAGAGAGTGGTACAGAAGGAGAGAGAGAAAGGTAACAAGGTGGAAAGAGAAAGAGGAAATATGTAAAGGAGAGAGAGATGTAGAGGTAGTGATCATTGTATAGAGAGTGGTACAGAAGAAGAGAGAGAAAGGTAACAAGGTGGAAAGAGAAAGAGGAAATATGTAAAGGAGAGAGAGATGTAGAGGTAGTAATCATTGTATAGAGAGTGGTGCAGAAGAAGAGAGAGAAAGGTAACAAGGTGGAAAGAGAAAGAGGAAATATGTAAAGGAGAGAGAGATGTAGAGGTAGTAATCATTGTATAGAGAGTGGTACAGAAGAAGAGAGAGAAAGGTAACAAGGTGGAAAGAGAAAGAGGAAATATGTAAAGGAGAGATAGATGTAGAGGTAGTAATCATTGTATAGAGAGTGGTACAGAAGAAGAGAGAGAAAGGTAACAGGGTGGAAAGAGAAAGAGGAAATATGTAAAGGAGAGAGAGATGTAGAGGTAGTAACCATTGTATAGAGAGTGGTGCAGAAGAAGAGAGAGAAAGGTAACAAGTTGGAAAGAGAAAGAGGAAATATGTAAAGGAGAGAGAGATGTAGAGGTAGTAATCATTGTATAGAGAGTGGTACAGAAGGAGAGAGAGAAAGGTAACACGGTGGAAAGAGAAAGAGGAAATATGTAAAGGAGAGAGAGATGTAGAGGTAGTAACCATTGTATAGAGAGTGGTGCAGAAGAAGAGAGAGAAAGGTAACAAGGTGGAAAGAGAAAGAGGAAATATGTAAAGGAGAGAGAGATGTAGAGGTAGTAACCATTGTATAGAGAGTGGTGCAGAAGAAGAGAGAGAAAGGTAACAAGTTGGAAAGAGAAAGAGGAAATATGTAAAGGAGAGAGAGATGTAGAGGTAGTAAGCATTGTATAGAGAGTGGTGCAGAAGAAGAGAGAGAACGGTAACAAGGTGGAAAGAGAAAGAGGAAATATGTAAAGGAGAGAGAGATATAGAGGTAGTAATCATTGTATAGAGAGTGGTGCAGAAGAAGAGAGAGGAAGGTAACAAGGTGGAAAGAGAAAGAGGAAATATGTAAAGGAGAGAGAGATGTAGAGGTAGTAATCATTGTATAGAGAGTGGTACAAAAGAAGAGAGAGAAAGGTAACAAGGTGGAAAGAGAAAGAGGAAATATGTAAAGGAGAGAGAGAGATGTAGATGTAGTAATCATTGTATAGAGAGTGGTATAGAAGAAGAAAGAGAAAGAGAAAGGTAACAAGGTGGAAAGAGAAAAAGGAAAGAGGAAATATGTAAAGGAGAGAGAGATGTAGAGGTAGTAATCATTGTATAGAGAGTGGTACAAAAGAAGAGAGAGAAAGGTAACAAGGTGGAAAGAGAAAGAGGAAATATGTAAAGGAGAGAGAGATGTAGAGGTAGTAATCATTGTATAGAGAGTGGTACAGAAGAAGAGAGAGAAAGGTAACAAGGTGGAAAGAGAAAGAGGAAATATGTAAAGGAGAGAGAGATGTAGAGGTAGTAATCATTGTATAGAGAGTGGTGCAGAAGAAGAGAGAGGAAGGTAATTAGGTGGAAAGAGAAAGAGGAAATATGTAAAGGAGAGAGAGATGTAGAGGTAGTAATCATTGTATAGAGAGTGGTACAGAAGGAGAGAGAGAAAGGTAACAAGGTGGAAAGAGAGAGGAAATATGTAAAAAGGAGAGAGAGATGTAGAGGTAGTAATCATTGTATAGAGAGTGGTACAGAAGAAGAGAGAGGAAGGTAACAAGGTGGAAAGAGAAAGAGGAAATATGTAAAGGAGAGAGAGATGTAGAGGTAGTAATCATTGTATAGAGAGTGGTACAGAAGAAGAGAGAGAAAGGTAACAAGGTGGAAAGAGAAAGAGGAAATATGTAAAGGAGAGAGAGATGTAGAGGTAGTAATCATTGTATAGAGAGTGGTGCAGAAGAAGAGAGAGGAAGGTAACAAGGTGGAAAGAGAAAGAGGAAATATGTAAAGGAGAGAGAGATGTAGAGGTAGTAATCATTGTATAGAGAGTGGTACAGAAGGAGAGAGAGAAAGGTAACAAGGTGGAAAGAGAAAGAGGAAATATGTAAAGGAGAGAGAGATGTAGAGGTAGTGATCATTGTATAGAGAGTGGTACAGAAGAAGAGAGAGAAAGGTAACAAGGTGGAAAGAGAAAGAGGAAATATGTAAAGGAGAGAGAGATGTAGAGGTAGTAATCATTGTATAGAGAGTGGTGCAGAAGAAGAGAGAGAAAGGTAACAAGGTGGAAAGAGAAAGAGGAAATATGTAAAGGAGAGAGAGATGTAGAGGTAGTAATCATTGTATAGAGAGTGGTACAGAAGAAGAGAGAGAAAGGTAACAAGGTGGAAAGAGAAAGAGGAAATATGTAAAGGAGAGATAGATGTAGAGGTAGTAATCATTGTATAGAGAGTGGTACAGAAGAAGAGAGAGAAAGGTAACAGGGTGGAAAGAGAAAGAGGAAATATGTAAAGGAGAGAGAGATGTAGAGGTAGTAACCATTGTATAGAGAGTGGTGCAGAAGAAGAGAGAGAAAGGTAACAAGTTGGAAAGAGAAAGAGGAAATATGTAAAGGAGAGAGAGATGTAGAGGTAGTAATCATTGTATAGAGAGTGGTACAGAAGGAGAGAGAGAAAGGTAACACGGTGGAAAGAGAAAGAGGAAATATGTAAAGGAGAGAGAGATATAGAGGTAGTAACCATTGTATAGAGAGTGGTGCAGAAGAAGAGAGAGAAAGGTAACAAGGTGGAAAGAGAAAGAGGAAATATGTAAAGGAGAGAGAGATGTAGAGGTAGTAACCATTGTATAGAGAGTGGTGCAGAAGAAGAGAGAGAAAGGTAACAAGTTGGAAAGAGAAAGAGGAAATATGTAAAGGAGAGAGAGATGTAGAGGTAGTAATCATTGTATAGAGAGTGGTGCAGAAGAAGAGAGAGAACGGTAACAAGGTGGAAAGAGAAAGAGGAAATATGTAAAGGAGAGAGAGATATAGAGGTAGTAATCATTGTATAGAGAGTGGTGCAGAAGAAGAGAGAGGAAGGTAACAAGGTGGAAAGAGAAAGAGGAAATATGTAAAGGAGAGAGAGATGTAGAGGTAGTAATCATTGTATAGAGAGTGGTACAAAAGAAGAGAGAGAAAGGTAACAAGGTGGAAAGAGAAAGAGGAAATATGTAAAGGAGAGAGAGAGATGTAGATGTAGTAATCATTGTATAGAGAGTGGTATAGAAGAAGAAAGAGAAAGAGAAAGGTAACAAGGTGGAAAGAGAAAAAGGAAAGAGGAAATATGTAAAGGAGAGAGAGATGTAGAGGTAGTAATCATTGTATAGAGAGTGGTACAAAAGAAGAGAGAGAAAGGTAACAAGGTGGAAAGAGAAAGAGGAAATATGTAAAGGAGAGAGAGATGTAGAGGTAGTAATCATTGTATAGAGAGTGGTGCAGAAGAAGAGAGAGAAAGGTAACAAGGTGGAAAGAGAAAGAGGAAATATGTAAAGGAGAGAGAGAGATGTAGATGTAGTAATCATTGTATAGAGAGTGGTACAAAAGAAGAGAGAGAAAGGTAACAAGGTGGAAAGAGAAAGAGGAAATATGTAAAGGAGAGAGAGAGATGTAGATGTAGTAATCATTGTATAGAGAGTGGTATAGAAGAAGAAAGAGAAAGAGAAAGGTAACAAGGTGGAAAGAGAAAAAGGAAAGAGGAAATATGTAAAGGAGAGAGAGATATAGAGGTAGTAATCATTGTATAGAGAGTGGTACAAAAGAAGAGAGAGAAAGGTAACAAGGTGGAAAGAGAAAGAGGAAATATGTAAAGGAGAGAGAGAGATGTAGATGTAGTAATCATTGTATAGAGAGTGGTACAAAAGAAGAGAGAGAAAGGTAACAAGGTGGAAAGAGAAAGAGGAAATATGTAAAGGAGAGAGAGAGATGTAGATGTAGTAATCATTGTATAGAGAGTGGTATAGAAGAAGAAAGAGAAAGAGAAAGGTAACAAGGTGGAAAGAGAAAAAGGAAAGAGGAAATATGTAAAGGAGAGAGAGATATAGAGGTAGTAATCATTGTATAGAGAGTGGTACAAAAGAAGAGAGAGAAAGGTAACAAGGTGGAAAGAGAAAGAGGAAATATGTAAAGGAGAGAGAGATGTAGAGGTATTAATCATTGTATAGAGAGTGGTACAAAAGAAGAGAGAGAAAGGTAACAAGGTGGAAAGAGAAAGAGTAAATATGTAAAGGAGAGAGAGATGTAGAGGTAGTAATCATTGTATAGAGAGTGGTATAGAAGAAGAAAGAGAAAGAGAAAGGTAACAAGGTGGAAAGAGAAAGAGGAAATATGTAAAGGAGAGAGAAAGAGTTGTAGATGTAGAGGTAGTAATCATTTTATAGGGAGTGGTACAGAAGAAGAGAGAGAGATAGGTAACAAGGTAACAAGGTGAGAAGAGAAAGGCAATAGAAGTAATATGTAAAGGAGAGAGAGAGAGATGTAGAGGTAGAAATCATAAGGATTGAGGATTGGGACAAGGAAGGAGGAGAAAAAGAAAAATAGGTGAGGGAGTGAGTTTTAGATGTAGAGTTAGTAATCATTGTATAGAGAGGGGTACAGATTAAGAGAGAAGGAGGAAAGAGTGAGAGAAAAAGTGAAGGGGTTAGAGAGAGAGTTCCGCAGTAGTGGTCGCCGTAGATGTAATCATTTTATAAAGGGTTGTGAGAAGAAAAGAGAAAAATCAAGCAGGAGGGAAAGAGAGAAAAAGAATAGCAGTAGAGAGAGAGAGAGGGGGGAGAGTGTATATAGAGGCAGTAATCCTTCTATAAAGAGTGGTACAGAAGAAAAAAGGGAGAAAGCCAGGTAGAAAAGGAAAGAGAAAAAAGGGTAGAATGTGCCAGAGAGTCTTTACTAGTAGTAGTAGTAGTAGTAATCTTTCTATAGAGAATAGTATAAATGAAGAGGGAAGGCATGAAATTTAATCTTTGATTGACTTATTTTTTACAGCTTATCACCCCCTTTCTGAAATTTAAGCACCAGTCTGCCTAATGTTTTTTTTTTTCTCAATTCTTTGTCTCTACATTACCTTGATATTAAAATTTATTATATGACAATAAATATCAGTGACAATAATGATATCAAGCATCGTTATTTAAATTAAGAGAATTTCGAGTACATCACCACTGAAAGCAAAATTGGTAAACAGAGTTCAAGTTCCGTCCTAGTCAGTTGCATTCACTTTTGCACAAAAGCCTTTGGGAAAGGCATGAAACCACTTATTCTCTAGCTACCTACGAATTAACTACCATAATAGATTAGACTCTCTAACCTTGTATGGCTGCCAGTCTAGGAGAAAGATTTCTCTGAATCCAAAACTATGGAGAAGCCAATGGCAAACCATTCCATTATTTTTTCCAAGGAGTAATGTCAGTTTACAGATAATCAAGAAAAGGAAGCTGTGGAGAGTTATCTTCATCTAGCTAGGAGTTAAATAGCAGGACAGATTTAATTTGATTAATTCACTTTATTATGGCTTATCAACCCATTACAGATTATTGAAAGCCAGAAAATAATTTTAGATTGTAAGAATTTTCTTTTGAGGAGATAATAATGATTTAGTGATGCAAGTCTTACTAATTAACCCATAGCTAGGGGGAGAAGAGGTGAATTCATACCTTTAAATAACAGGAGAGAATGGATTCTCTAGCCTTGGATAGCAAGCTTAGAGAAAGACTACTCTGTATCCAAAACTGTTAATAGGAAACCACTCCATTATCTTTCCCAAGACATGATGTCAATTTACAGAAAAGGAAGCTGTGGAGAGCCATGAGCACATAAATACTAAAGAGAGATAGCATTAAGATGTACCAGTATTGTAATGGTCATCAGCTCAGAAAGAGGAATCAGTTACCCATGTTCATTCCATCTTAGTCTGTTGCATTCACTTTCACAGAAATGCCCTTGGGAAAGGCATGGACCCATTTCTTCTCCCTTTACCTATGGATTAAATAGCAGGGTTGATTAGTCTTGAGTGACGGCCAGTCTAGGAGAAGGGCAACTTTGAATCCAAAACTGTGTAGAAAGCAACAGGAAAACACATCATTATCTTTCTCAAAAAGTAATGTAAACCTACAGATAATAAAGAAAAGGAAGCTGTGGAGAATCATGCTTGCAAATATACTGAAGAGACGTGACAGAAAAGGAATTTGTGAGCTAATTTTTTGTCCATTGTGCCTACTTTCACACTAATTCCCTTTGGAAAGGCATGAATTCATCTATTCTTTCTCCAGCTATGGGAGGAAACAGTAGGGTAGACTGGGATCTTTAGCTTTGGGTGGCAGCCAGTCTATAAGTATAACACTGAAATCAAAACCAAGGAGAAAACAACAGGAAAGCACGCCATTATCTTTTAAAAAATTCATGTTGATTTGCAGATAATGAAGTAAAGGAAGCTGTGAAGAGTCATTATCACATACATACTAAACAGACATAGCATTAAGATGTTCCAGTATGGTAATGGTCATCAGCTCAGAAAGAGGAATCAGTTACCCATGTTCATTCCATCTTAGTCTGTTGGATTCACTTTCGCAGAAACACCCTTGGGAAAGGCATGAACCCATTTCTTCTCCCTTTGCCTATGGATTAAATAGCGGGGTAGATTAGTTTTGAGTAATGGCCAGTCTAAGAAAAGGACAACTCTGAATCCAAAACTGTATAGAATGCAACCCGAAAACACACTATTATCTTTCTCAAGAAGTAATGCAAACCTACAGATAATAAAGAAAAGGAAGCTGTGGAGAGCTATGCTCGCAAACATACTGAAGAGACGTGAGAGAAAAGGGAATTTGTGTTCATTGTGTCTACTTTCACACTAATGCCCTTTGGAAAGGCATGAATCCATCTATTCTCTCTCCAGCTATGGGGGTAACAGTAGGGTAGACTGAGATCTTTAGCCTTCGGCGGCAGCCAGTCTATAAGTATAATACTGAATTCAAAACCAAGGAAAAAACAACAGGAAAGCACGCCATTGCCTTTCAAAAATTCATGTTGATTTGCAGATAATGAAGTAAAGGAAGCTGTGAAGAGCCATTATCACATACATATTGGGGGAACATAGCATTTTGGATGTGTGGGTGGTTACCAGCTAAGAAAGTGGAATTAATAAGTTCCATCCTAGTCTGATATGCTTACTTTAACACCAGTGACAATGGGAAAAACATCTCCCCTCTCTCTAGTGGTTAAATAGTAGGGTAGAATAGTTTCTGTAGCCTTGCATGACGAGTCTAGGAGAAAGATTACTCTGAAAATTAAACCATGGGAAATGACTGCATTTCATTTCCCAAGAAGTAATTTCAATTTACAGATAATAAAGAAAAGGAAGATGTGGAGAGCCATGATCATGTACGTTCTGAATGTACAAGACATTTTTAAAAATTGAGATTGATACTGAGTTATCCATTTTTATTTATACAAAGCAGATTGGTTTTCTGTAAGTTGTAGGTTCAATCCATAGGTAAGGCAGTGCATGAACACAGACTAGTTCAGTGGGAAGGCAGGTAGACATCATAGTAAAGTAGTGAAGTTGTACATCTTCCTAGACTATGCTCTGTGCATATTGTGGGGATACAAAAGGCGATTATCTCCCTTTGGTTGAGAAGAATTACATGGTTCACATGATGGCCGCTTAGTAACATCACTTAATACACTGACAAAAGTGGTAAGTAAGTCATACAGTTTACTTGACAGGAGCTAAACAAACTGTTTGTTTGGCTGTTGCCCAGAGGCCTGAACTGAGGCTAAATCAACAGCTTATAAGTACATGGTACCATTTCCCTTTGGTAATATATCTTCCCCAGATATAGAAATCTCCAGCAAATAGTCCTCAATTAGGGAAAGCTCAAAACTTGTCGTTTCCCCCTTCATGGAATATGTCTTTGTGTGGGACATGGTAAATGAATCCGGCATGCTTGAATCTGAAGTCTTAAACATGGCTTCTCCAGAAACACAGAAGAATCTCCATATTATATGTAAGGCCCTATCTTTTCATTCTCCTTTCAATTTGTTTGCCATGTTATATTTTTCACTGTGTGGGACACATGTAAATATGTATATATAGTTTTGTGTATGTCTTAGTGGTATAACATTCTCTCTGAGAACAAAGCCATTCCGTTCCATCCATGAGATATGGCGTTATTATATTATAGATATAATAATGCCCATAATGGGGGAAATTAAATGGGAGAATAACACTTTCTTCCAAGCTCTCCACTTATAATATAAAAACACAGATGTAAGGCACTGATCTTTTTTTTAAATCAACATCCTCTATCAAGTGTTCCAAGTCTAGGAGGAGGATAACTCTGAATTCAAAACCTGTTGGGCCTGAGACTAAGAACTTCACCCATAAAAAATACTACTTGCCATAGAAAACACAGCAGCAACACCTAGTGTAGTGTATCTGTGGTCTTATATTCCAACAGAGGAATTAACAGGGTTAAAATGCATGCATTAACATCTTGTTTCAGGTATTTAGAGAGTAAAAAGGCCAGAGAGTCTTCTTCATAGGTGATCATGGTTCTCCACAATTTCCTATCCTTTGTAGCTTTTAGTGGGGTTTGTCTTCTCATGTCTCTTACTTACTGCTAGTTCTGCATTTATATGTCGTCGTTAAGAAGGTTATTCACTTTTTTAGTCCCTCTTGCCTTATGAGTATCACTTTCTCCTAGTTCTCCTTCCTCATTAAGTGTCATAGAATTTTCAATTGTTTTTTACTGATTTTAAGTGAGAGCATAATTTTGTTTCCATTTTCCTTAAATCTTGCTTGTTACTTACATGCTGAGTCCATGGTATTCTCAGTAGAACTACATTTCTGTTACATCTTCTCCTCTTCATCTGTGAAGAGACTGCCCAGCATTGACTGCCATATAGGAGGATTT
>OZ038514.1:43295624-43380624 GCA_964036315.1 Acanthosepion esculentum | reverse complement strand
TGAAACACTGCAGCCATAATCCAGTGTTAGCCTAGAACACTATAGCCACAATCCAGTGCTAATCTAAAACATTGCAGCTATAATCTAGTGCTAGCCTAAAACACTATAGCCACTATCCAGTGCTAATCTGAAATGCTGCAGCCATAATCCAGTGTTAGCCTAGAACACTATAGCCACAATCCAGTGCTAATCTAAAACACTACAGCTACAATCTAGTGCTAGTCTAAAATACTATAGCCACAATCCTGTGCTTGTCTGAAACACTATAGCCACAATTAAGTACTCTTCTAAAATACTGCAGCCACAATTAAGTGTTAGTCTAAAAAACTATAGCCACAATCCACTGCTAATCTAAAACTCTGCAGCCACAATCCAGTGCTAGTCTAAAACACTATAGCCACATATCCTGTGCTTGTCTAAAACACTATAGCTACAATTAAGTGCTAGTCTAAAACACTGTAGCTACAATTAAGTGCTAGTCTAATTGTCACAGTCAATGCTTCAAAAACAAAATTAGTGACACTCCATCTTCACCAAGCAAAGGCTGAATTTCCACCTATTGCGATGAACGGGTGACTTCTCAGTGTTGCTCCTTGCCTTGAGTGCCTATTGGAACATAATCGCTACCCAGACTTCAAGGTGAACTCATGCATATGATCATTCATTAAAAACACTGGAAAAATGGTCAGTTCTCTGTACCACTCCAGTAAGTACCTAACTCCTTCAGCTCTCCTCTAAATTTACCAGAGGAGACCGAATCCTTTACAGATCAGGCCGAAAGTGGGGTACTGCTGCCATATATGGGAGTATATGGGAAGCGGCTGCCCTGTTTTTACTTTCCAGTTTCAATAGTCAGAAAGCATCTCCACACCCTTGTGGGTGATGAATTACTTTTCTACCCTGAAACTATTTGCTCACAGATGAAATGTGGCAAGCCTCTCGTTAACCTCTTGCTATTTTCATGGAAAGTGTTCAGATGAATCACGTTCCTTAGTTCCACCAGTTCTAACCTTCACAGCTAACACTCGCCATGCCACGCCCATTGTAGTGAACCACCCTCATTCCCTTCATATTCCATTGGTGAGATGTAAGTTCTACTTGAGTTGCTTTTTCCCCACACACTGCTATTTTCCGGCACTGACTCCCAAGAAAAACCTGTTTATGTCTAGAGTTAGCCATCACCTTCCCCACATGTTCCCATAAATTGACCCTTTTATTCTGTAGCTCTCTACCTCGAGTGGCTCTTGGGTCTTGTACCGGATGAACATTATTGTAAAAAAAAAAAACACTATAACCACAACCTAATGTGTACTTTTACTCTCCCTGTCAATTGTAGGACGACAGCCTCACCACAATTTTGAATTCAGTTTTCTTTCTCCTAGATTGGTTGCCAAAGCTAGAGAGATTTTTTTTTTTAATTAATCGATTCCTTTTCAATGGTTTCAACCCTTTGCAGGTTATTTAAAGCCAGAAAATATTTTAAACTGTAAGAACTGTTTTGGAGATAATAATGATTTAGTGACACAAGTCTTACTAATTAACCCATTGCTGGGGGGTGTAGAAGAGGTGGATTCATACCTAATGAGAATTTGATAAACAATAAATTATAACGTGGACATAAAGTGGGGGATCCATTCTATATTGCAATCAATTTATAAACTGATCCCTCATTTTGTGGCCACAGTATTTTCCATTCATTCATATTCCAGAGAATGTAAATAAATCTAAAAGACATGTCTGTGTAGCTAATCAGTATTTGATAAGCAAACAAGAAATTATATTGTGGATATAAAGTGGGGGATCAATTCTATATTAAATCAATATATAAACTAATCACTCACTTTCTGACCACGTTAGTTACTATACATTTGTATTTCAGAGAATGTAAATAAATCTAAAAAACATGCCTGTGTAGCTAACCAGTATTTGATTGACGGTTTGATTCGCTTTTTTACGGATTATCAACCTTTTGTAAGTTATTTAAAACCAGAAAATATTTTTAGCTTATAAGAATTTGTTTTGCGATAATAATGATTTAGTGATACAAGTCTTACTAATTAACCCATAGATGGGGAAGGAGAGGTGGACTCAAACCTTTCCCTATGGTATTTGCGCGTAAAGAACCCAACTGGAATTGGAACTCGGCTCTCTGATTAACAACTCTGAAGCATCACACCAGCTGTACATGCAAGCTTACAGTACCTGGTATTCCCGAGCGTTCACCCATCTAGGTACTGACCAGGGTCGACGTTGCTTAACTTCAGTGAGTGTACGAGAACTGGTTTTTCAACGTAATATAGCCGTAAGTCGAGAGAGATGCAATTCCACAAAACTCAGAGTACAGACATTTCATTTTATTTCTATCCTTATATGATATTATTATGTTACACACTAAATATTTGCCTGTTTTTATTACATAATGCTGGTTTTTCCCAGTTGCAGTAATAAAGTCTCTAACAGAAACATGCATTATAAAACAGTGTAAAATGTCTCATTGAAAATGAATACATACCTCATCGTTATTAAGGTCAGTATTGATTTCTTTCTTTTGCTCTCTCTCTCTCTCTCTCTGTCTCTCTCCTTCTCTCTCTCTCTCTCTCGTGACATTTCTCTTCCTTTCTTGCTCTCTTTCCTTCTCCCCTGCTTCTCTTTTGAGATTTTGCTCTCTTTCTTTCTCCTCTCTCTTTATACTTTTCCTTCTTTTTTCCAGGAGTTTTTCTCTTCTCTCTCTCTCTCTCTCTCTCTCTCTCTCTCTCTCTCTCTCTCTCTGTCTCTTGAGATTTCTCTCTTTTTCTTTGTCTCTCTCTACTTTTTCCATGAGATTGTCTTTTTTCTTCTTCTTTTACTCTCTTTCTCTCTCTCTCTCTCTCTCTCTCTATATATATATATATATATATATATATATATATATATATATATATATATATTATAAATTAACTGATTTAAAACATGTTTTTTTTCGCTACACAGTAATAACCAATGTTTCAAAAATGGAAGCTAAAAGCTTCGAATTTAATTTTGTTATTAAATTAAAGACATTAGTTCCATTTCCTCCTCGAGATTCACTTGACCTCCCACAGGGCCAGGTTGTGACACAAGGTCGGAGTTTAATGTGGGAAGGGGAGGGGGAATGGACCCGAGTTTTCACCCGGGTCGCAGTGCTTTGGCTTTAGCTAGTCATAGCTGGTCTTTGGCTGGTCTTAGCTGGTCATAGCTTGTCCAAGCAGGTCAGAGCTAGTCAGACGTAGCCACGATACTACCAGCGCAGGGACGAATCCCTGCCGCCGGCCTGTTGATTTACTTGACCTCCCACAGGGTCAGGTTGTGACACAAGGTCAGGGTTTAATGTGGGAAGGGAGGGGGAATGGACCCGAGTTTTCACCCGGGTCGCAGTGCTTTGGCTTTAGCTGGTCTTAGCTTGTCCAAGCTGGTCTTTAGCTGGTCATAGCTAGTCTTAGCTGCGATACTACCAGCGCAGGGACGAATCCCTGCCGCCGGCCTGTATCGGAGAAGGAATCCCGGCCCCATAGGCGATCATTCAGTGAGTAATCTGCGAACAGATACTACACTTTGATCTTAGCCTTGGGATTTACTTGACCTCCCACATGGCCAGGTTGTGACACAAGGTCGGAGTTTAACGTGGGAAGGGAGGGGGAATGGACCCGAGTTTTCACCCGGGTCGCAGTGCTTTGGCTTTAGCTAGTCATAGCTGGTCTTTGGCTGGTCTTAGCTGGTCATAGCTTGTCCAAGCTGGTCATAGCTAGTCAGACTTAGCCACGATACTACCAGCGCAGGGACGAATCCCTGCCGCCGGCCCGTATCGGAGAAGGAATCCCGGCCCCATAGGCGATCATTCAGTGAGTAATCTGCGAACAGATACTACACTTTGATCTTAGCCTTGAGGCCGCGTAGAGACCGAAATCTCGTGATTCCTCTCCAGTTCCATTTCCTCCTCAAGCGAATTTTCGAGTAACTTATTTTTTTAAATTTACAGTTTTAAAGACACGACAAAGATTCATAATTGTGTGTTTCCAAGGATACAGAGAAATCCACTCATCTAGACAAGATATTTTAAATCAGTTAATTTATAATATTAATTCTCTGTAAATTTACACTGAGCACTATTGTGTAAAAATAAAAATATCTATAAGAACACCAGATATATATATATATATATATATATATATATATATATATATATATATATATATATATATATATATATATCCTTGTTTCCTTGGTTAATATATTTCATTTGTTTTTCTTTACGCTCATATTGTACACTTTCTTTCTTCTTCCTTAGCTCTCTCTCTATCTATCTCTCTATCTCTCTCTATCTCTATCTAATTTTTCTCGCCCTCGGGATTTCTCTCTCCCTCTCTTCCCTGGTCAATTCATTTCACTTTTTCTTTACATTTAAATTGTACAATTTCTTTTTTTCTGCCTTGGCTTTCATTTCATATCTCTATCTCTATCTCTCTCTCTCTCTCTCTGTCTCTCTCTCTCTCTATCTATCTATCTTCTTTCTTTCTCTCTCTCTCTCTCTCTCTCTCTCTCTCTCTCTCTCTCTCTCTCTCTCTCTCTTCGATCTCACTCCTCTCTTTTTTCTCCTCCAAAATCTCGCTTCTTCATTTCTTCAAAGTTTGTTGCATTTGATTCTTTCTCCAGGTGATTGGAATTTCGAATTGAACCCTACAGCATAACTACTACCCTGGGTACATGACAGCAACTGCAAAAAAAAACTGGGATAGAAGGGTGCAAGAGGATAACAACACTCAGCAAACAGCCTCATTCTGCCTACCCTATGTGAAGGGATTATCGGAAAAAATACAAAAGATCTATGGTCCATATAACATCAGGACAACCTTCAAAAGTGGTTCAACACTTTGTAGACACCTTTTCCAAGTCCGACCCCCTTCCCCATAGAGAACAACATGATTACGGACTGCGTGTATGCCATCCCATGCAGCTGTGGTAATAAATCTAAAGGAGAAACAGGTCGGCTCCTTAAGATAAAACTGCAGGAACACCGTAAATCGGCAACACGAGAGTAAATAGAAAAAACAGGTGTGGCTAACCATATATGAGGGGAAAGGAAGATCACCACACCCTGTGGGATGAGGTTGAAATAATAGACAGAGAACTGGAAAATACGAAAACACATATGCTAAGCCACAAAAATCTCCTGAGCCGACCAAGCATAGAAATGAATACAATGTAGGAACTAGTAATATAGAGTGCTCGAGAAAAACAATAATGATAAGAAAATTGCAATATGAGCTCTGGTAAAAAAAAAACACTGCTTATGGAAACATTAATTTTATAAGTCCCTAAAATTCATGCACTGATGTCATCAAGAACACATGGCGCAGTGGATAAAAGCGTTGTTGAATCCAGTGACTTCACCCAAAGTTTTGTGAGTTCAATACCTGGCTACAGCAGAGGTAAACAAAAACTTGGAGAATAAAGTCAAAGTGAGAGATATGAACTGATAGGAACTAAAATAACTCGAAAATTCCAATCACCTGAAAAAGGCCGGAGCGTAAAACGGCCGAAACGTCGTGAATATGGCCACAAAGATGTGGACAATGTAAATAGTGTAAATAATGACAAAAGTTCATATAAACATATGTCCGTAATTTTTTCCATTTTGAGTTATTAAGTTTAAAGTTTACAGCAGACTCTGTTAAATGTACGACCCAAGAGACAATACAAAAATACTTTTACAAACTTTGGGGGTCAGGTTACACCAAAACAAGGTAAAATGTCCATATAAACATATGGCTACCTTAACACAGCAACTAATAATAAATGTTCAAAATGTCCTCCGCTTGCGTATACACACGCATCCACCCGTCGGATCATTGACTGGCGGACCCTTTCAAATACTCACACACGGCGTCGAATGGTTTCGCAGGCCCCAACGACACGTTAATGAAGCGTCTCTGCATTATTGATGTCTGCTGCATAAACAAATTGTTTTAGGTAACCCCACAAATAAAAATCCAAAGGATTGAAGTCGGGGGAATGTGAAGGCCATGGAATCGGTCATTCTCTACTTATCTCTCTTTCATGGTAGATGTGAGCCAGCGCATCGAGAACAATGTGACTAAAATGTGCTGGAGCGCCATCGTCCATCTTCGTATTAGCAGGGGTACATCCTCTAGCAGGTCTGGAAGTGTGTTCGAGATAAAGTCACTGTAGTCAGCTCCACATGGTGTCTAGACTATATTGAACTATGGGAATTCCGATCCCCACATAAATATCCAAAAGATATATTAAAATGGAAAATGGAACCAAGATAGGTGAAAGAAAAAATGGATTTCATGATTTTGCTATCAATATAAACAGTGGAACCAACAGCTGGGAGAATCCTTAGAGATAGGCTGATGGACAAATTTCATTTTTTATGCTAATGGTCAAACTGAAAGCTTTTGAAGCATGAGAAAGTTTGTTAACGATCCATTGTAAATTAATTCACTTGTCGGCTACAAGTGCGCAATCGTCCGCAAAGAACAATCAGTTTACTTTAAAGCGTCGTTGGTTGAACAAGCCACCACTTGTCCTAAACTCAAATCTCACACCCTCTTTAACATTCTCTAATGCTGTCCCCAGTTAAACAAATAAGAGAGATGCAAGAAGACAACATTGTTTTGTTCCATTAGAGACAATGAAAAGTTCTTAGGTTAATTCCCCTCCGAAAGTTCTCCACTGCCTTAACGGAGTATTGAACTCACACTCTTTGGGTCCTCTCACTGGATCTAACTAACGCCTTTATCCACTGTGCATGACATCACAGAACTTTCGGAGGGGAATTAACAGGAGAGAACAGACATCCATTAGACATGGCACGTGGAACTAGAACAGTCTACCCCAGCGAGCGAAATAAAGGGTTCAGTTCGACATTCCAACCACCTGAAGAATGTCGGAGCGTACAACGGCTGAAACGTTGTGATAAACATGGCGACAAAGAGGGGGACAATAGTCCGAATAATGTAAATAGTGTACATAATACCTCACCTCAGAAATAGAGGCAAAAAAATTAACAGTTAATAAAATTTAAAATTAACAGATCGCGACATCTATCAGAAAGATGAAATTTAAATTTTTATTATAGCATTATTCCAAAATTTTAACACATCAGCAGATAGCTATTAAGGTCAACAACTGAGCAGAAATAGTTATTAATTAAAAAAATAGTAATTAATGTATAATATTATTTATAAATGTAAAAGACAATAGGAAGACTGTAATAGTAGCCGACGCATTTCGTCCAATGTGTACTTTTTCAAGGCAAAAACGAAATGAATTTATTGAACAAAGTAACTAATAATAACAAAACAAAATGTCCTTAGCAACTGGAAGAATTTAGAGAACGCTATTTTCATAATGTTGACTGAAATTACGTCAATTACTATCACGTGTGGAAATATTGCTTTTATTGCTGTGTTGACGGATTCAACTATTTTCTTTTGATTTCTTGATACTGTTGTGTACGTTTACTTGGGAGAGTAGAAATTCTATTAAGAAAGGTGAAATAGGGAAAAAACCTGGGCGTAGATTAATATTTAGGTAATAGTCAATGGCGGCACTCCCGAGGATATTCCTTCTGAGTGAGTTATTTTCTTTATTTATGAGTGTAGCATTTTTTTAAATCAAAATTGTGGTTGAATTTATTTCTATGTATGACTAGTGCATTAGTTGTTTTTTGTGTGGTCTCTTTTGTGCTCATGAATGCGTTTTTTAAATTTCTACTTGTTTCTCCAATATATTGGGAGGAACAGTCTTGACAATTTATTTTATAAATGCCTGCTTCAGAAATATTATTGCTATTAGTGTTTGAGGATCTGAGTATATCCATAATGGTGTTGGAAGTGTTTGTGACTATTTTAAGATTATTTAGATAGGATAGGTTGTTCTGGATAGTGGACGTGACAGAGTTGGTCGGTAGCATTATGCATCTGTTTTCATGTAATTTATTATTGCAGATTATGTTATTATTTTTTGTTTCGGTTGTATATTTTGTATGCCTTTCTTCTTGCGTTGTGGATGAAATGATATGGGTATTGTAGGTTTTTGAATGTGATTTCTATGTATGTTTCTTCTTTAAGTAAATATTGGGGACTGCAGATTCTTAATGCTCTCAGGTAGAAACCTATAATAATTCCAGATTTAATTTTAGAAGAGTGGTTTGAGTAGACACTGATCAGATCATTTTTGTTTGTAGCATTTCTGTAAACGTCAAAAGTGAGTTCGCTATTATTTCTATGTAACGAGATGTCCAGGAATGGAAGAGTGTAGTTTGTTTCAGTTTCGAAAGTGAAGTCTATTGTAGGTTCAAAGTTGGTAAGTTAGAGAGAAGATCCGTTAGTGTTTTTGGATATATTAATGAGTCGTCTATATATCTGAAATATGAAGAGTTTGTAGGGAGAATATTTTTGAATGAGTTTCTTTCTAGAAATTCTAAAAATAGACAAGCAAGAACGCCGCTGAGAGGAGATCCCATTGATAAACCAAATTTTTGTCTGTAATGTTGGTTATCAAAAGTAAAGAAACATTACTTGGTGATTAGCTGGGATATTTTTATGATTTTATGTGTAGGTAGAGGTAATTTACTTTTTGCTTTTGTTAAGTGTTTTTTTAGTAGATTTAAGCATTTCTCTACAGGGACGTTTGTATAAAGAGATTTTATATCTAAACTAGCCATATATTTGTTTTTAATGTCTATGTTTTTTTAATTTGTTTAGTAGGTCACCTGAATTTTTTATGTGTGATGGACTAATAGTGCGGAGAAGTGGAGTTAAAATTCTGCTTAGTTTGCGGGTTATTTTATGTGGAGCGCTGCATATCCCTGATATGATAGGTCTCATTGGTATGTTCGGTTTATGTGTTTTTGGTAATCCGTATAAAGTGGGTGTATTTGGATGGTATTCAATAAGTTTTATTATCAGTTTCAATAAGTATAATATTATCCATAACTATATGTACAAAAATGTCGTTTTGATAAAAGATTAAAAAAATCAGCATAAATACGAAAAACTGCGTGTATGGTCGAAAATTCCCTTTTCCACAATATAGATATTTGTGCTGTTCTAATGCTTATTACCTAGACAATAATAATACTGAATATTTTTTTAAACATTAAATTATATTTAATCACATCCTCTAATAGCTGAAAATGTCTGTAAACAAAAGAATAAATAAGATCCGAATTTTCGTTCTGATGAACTTTGCACTATAGTACTTAGACTTCATGAATTTAAGCGCAGAACTAGATTGGCGGTTAGGTATCGTCATTTTAAAATTAAAATGGCTAGATAGTAAGATCTGTGCTAAACAGTTTCTTCTAACGCACTTTTCTTGTGGAAATCTCTCTTCCAGCTTCTTGCGTACCAATCAACTTTGATCTTCAAGGAATTAAATGCAACATCAATAATTATCTACTGTCTTTTTGATTACACTTAAAAGGTTCTCGCTTCTTAAAAATATTTCATATTTTCATTTTATTCACACTCAGTAGCCCCTTGTGTCTTTATGGCTTTACTGTCAATCGTTATCTACTGTCCTCTTGATTACTCTTCTATTGTTCTCGCTCCTTAATAATATTTCAGTTTCTTCTTATTCTTTCACACTCAGTAGCCACTTGTGTCTTTATGGCTTTACTGTCAATCGTTATCCACTGTCCTCTTGATTACTCTTCTATTGTACTCGCTCCTTAATATTTCATTTTTTCTTCTTCTTTCACACTCAGTAGACCCTTGCGTCTTTATGTCTTTACTGTCAATCGTTATCTACTGTCCTCTTGATTATTCTTCTATTGTTCTCGCTCCTTAATAATATTTCACTTTTTTCTTATTGTTTAAAACTCAGTAGCCCCTTGTGTATTTATGGCTTCACTGTCAATCGTTATCTACTGTCCTCTTGATTACTCTTCTATTGTTCTCGCTCCTTAATAATATTTCACTTTTTTCTTATTCTTTCACACTCAGTAGCCACTTGTGTATTTATGGCTTTACTGTCAATCGTTATCTACTGTCCTCTTGACTACTCTGCTATTGTTCTCGCACCTTAATAATATTTCATTTTTTTCTTACTCTTTCCGACTCAGTAGCCCCTTGTGTATTTATGGCTATACTGTCAATCGTTATCTACTGTCCTCTTGATTACTCTTTTATTGTTCTCGCTCCTTAATAATATTTCACTTTTTTCTTATTCTTTCACACTCAGTAGCCCCTTGTGTATTTATGGCTTTACTGTCAATCGTTATCTACTGTCCTCTTGACTACTCTTCTATTGTACTCGCTCCTTAATAATATTTCATTTTTTTCTTACTCTTTCACACTCTGTAGCCTCTTGTGTATTTATGGCTTCACTGTCAATCGTTATCTACTGTCCTCTTGATTACTCTTCTATTGTTCTCGCTCCTTAATAATATTTCACTTTTTTCTTATTCTTTCACACTCAGTAGCCCCTTGTGTATTTATGGCTTTACTGTCAATCGTTATCTACTGTCCTCTTGACTACTCTTCTATTGTTCTCGCTCCTTAATAATATTTCATTTTTTTCTTACTCTTTCACACTCTGTAGCCCCTTGTGTCTTTATGGCTTTACTGTCAATCGTTATCTACTGTCCTCTTGATTACTCTTCTATTGTACTCGCTCCTTAATAATATTTCACTTTTTTCTTACTCTTTCACACTCTGTAGCCCCTTGTGTCTTTATGGCTTTACTGTCAATCGTTATCTACTGTCCTCTTGATTACTCTTCTATTGTTCTCGCTCCATAATAATATTTCAGTTTCTTCTTATTCTTTCACACTCAGTAGCCACTTGTGTCTTTATGGCTTTACTGTCAATCGTTATCCACTGTCCTCTTGATTACTCTTCTATTGTACTCGCTCCTTAATATTTCATTTTTTCTTATTCTTTCACACTCAGTAGACCCTTGTGTCTTTATGGGTTTACTGTCAATCGTTATCTACTGTCCTCTTGATTATTCTTCTATTGTTCTCGCTCCTTAATAATATTTCACTTTTTTCTTATTGTTTGAAACTCAGTAGCCCCTTGTGTATTTATGGCTTCACTGTCAATCGTTATCTACTGTCCTCTTGATTACTCTTCTATTGTTCTCGCTCCTTAATAATATTTCACATTTTTCTTATTCTTTCACACTCAGTAGCCACTTGTGTATTTATGGCTTTACTGTCAATCGTTATCTACTGTCCTCTTGATTACTCTTCTATTGTTCTCGCTCCTTAATAATATTTCACTTTTTTCTTACTCTTTAACACTCTGTAGCCCCTTGTGTCTTTATGGCTTTACTGTCAATAGTTATCTACTGTCCTCTTGATTACTCTTCTCTTGTTCTCGCTCCATAATAATATTTCAGTTTCTTCTTATTCTTTCACACTCAGTAGCCACTTGTGTCTTTATGGCTTTACTGTCAATCGTTATCTATTGTCATCTTGACTACTCTTCTATTGTTCTCGCTCCTTAATAATATTTCATTTTTTTCTTACTCTTACACACTCTGTAGCCCCTTGTGTCTTTATGGCTTTACTGTCAATCGTTATCTACTGTCCTCTTGATTACTCTTCTATTGTTCTCGCTCCTTAATAATATTTCACTTTTTTCTTACTCTTTCACACTCAGTAGCCCCTTGTGTCTTTATGGCTTTACTGTCAATCGTTATCTACTGTCCTCTTGATTACTCTTCTATTGTTCTCGCTCCATAATAATATTTCAGTTTCTTCTTATTCTTTCACACTCTGTACCCCTTGTGTCTTTATGGCTTTACTGTCAATCGTTATCTACTGTCCTCTTGATTACTCTTCTATTGTTCTCGGTCCTTAATAATATTTATATTTTTTTCTTATTCTTTCACACTCAGTAGCCCCTTGTGTCTTTATGGCTTTACTGTCAACCGTTATCCACTGTCCACTTGATTACTCTTCTATTGTTCTCGCCCCTTAATAATATTTCACTTTTTTCTTATTCTTTCACACTCAGTAGCCCCTTGTGTTTTTATGGCTTTACTGTCAATCGTTATCTACTGTCCTTTTGATTACTCTTCTATTGTTCTCGCCCCTTAATAATATTTCAGTTTCTTCTTATTCTTTCACACTCAGTAGCCACTCGTGTCTTTATGGCTTTACTGTCAATCGTTATCTACTGTCCTCTTGATTACTCTTCTATTGTTCTCGCTCCTTAATAATATTTCACTTTTTTTCTTATTCTTTCACACTCAGTAGCCCCTTGTGTCTTTATGGCTTTAGTGTCAATCGTTATCTACTGTCCTCTTGATTACTCTTCTATTGTTCTCGCTCCTTCATAATATTTCAGTTTCTTCTTATTCTTTCACACTCAGTAGCCACTCGTGTCTTTATGGCTTTACTGTCAATCGTTATCTACTGTCCTCTTGATTACTCTTCTTTTGTTCTCGCTCCTTAATAATATTTCACTTTTTTCTTACTCTTTCACACTCAGTAGCCCCTTGTGTATTTATGGCTTTACTGTCAATCTTTATCTACAGTACTCTTGATTACTCTTCTATTGTTCTCGGTCCTTAATAATATTTCCATTTTTTTCTTATTCTTTCACACTCAGTAGCCCCTTGTGTCTTTATGGCTTTACTGTCAATCGTTATCTACTGTCCTTTTGATTACTCTTCTATTGTTCTCGCTCCTTCATAATATTTCACCTTTTTCTTCCTCTTTCACACACAGTAGCCGCTTGAGTCTTTATGGCTTTACTGTCAATCGTTATCTACTGTCCTCTTGATTACTCTTCTATTGTTCTCGCACCTTAATAATATTTCACTTTTTAATTACTCTTTCACACTCAGTAGCCCCTTGTGTCTTTATGGCTTTATTGTCAATCGTTATCTACTGTCCTCTTGATTACTCTTCTATTGTTCTCGCTCCTTAATAATATTTCACTTTTTTTCTTATTCTTTCACACTCAGTAGCCCCTTGTGTCTTTATGGCTTTAGTGTCAATCGTTATCTACTGTCCTCTTGATTACTCTTCTATTGTTCTCGCTCCTTCATAATATTTCAGTTTCTTCTTATTCTTTCACACTCAGTAGCCACTCGTGTCTTTATGGCTTTACTGTCAATCGTTATCTACTGTCCTCTTGATTACTCTTCTATTGTTCTCGCTCCGTAATAATATTTCACTTTTTTCTTATTCTGTCACACTCAGTAGCCCCTTGTGTCTTTATGGCTTTACTGTCAATCGTTATCTACTGTCCTCTTGATTACTCTTCTTTTGTTCTCGCTCCTTAATAATATTTCACTTTTTTCTTACTCTTTCACACTCAGTAGCCCCTTGTGTATTTATGGCTTTACTGTCAATCTTTATCTACAGTCCTCTTGATTACTCTTCTATTGTTCTCGGTCCTTAATAATATTTCCATTTTTTTCTTATTCTTTCACACTCAGTAGCCCCTTGTGTCTTTATGGCTTTACTGTCAATCGTTATCCACTGTCCTCTTGATTACTCTTCTATTGTTCTCGCTCCTTCATAATATTTCACCTTTTTCTTCCTCTTTCACACACAGTAGCCGCTTGAGTCTTTATGGCTTTACTGTCAATCGTTATCTACTGTCCTCTTGATTACTGTTCTATTGTTCTCGCACCTTAATAATATTTCACTTTTTTCTTACTCTTTCACACTCAGTAACCCCTTGTGTCTTTATGGCTTTATTGTCAATCGTTATCTACTGTCCTCTTGATTACTCTTCTCTTGTTCTCGCTCCTTAATAATATTTCACTTTTTTCTTACGCTTTCACACTCAGTAGCCCCTTTTGTCTTTATGGATTTACTGTCAATCGTCATCTACTGTCCTCTTGACTACTCTTCTATTGTTCTCGCTCCTTAATAATATTTCCCTTTTTTTCTTATTCTTTCACACTCAGTAGCCCCTTGTGTCTTTATGGCTTTACTGTCAATCGTTATCTACTGTCCTCTTGATTACTCTTCTATTGTTCTCGCTCCTTAATAATATTTCAGTTTCTTCTTATTCTTTCACACTAAGTAGCCACTCGTGTCTTTATGGCTTTACTGTCAATCGTTATCTACTGTCCTCTTGATTACTCTTCTATTGTTCTCGCTCCTTAATAATATTTCACTTTTTTCTTCCTCTTTCACACTCAGTAGCCCCTTGTGTCTTTATGGCTTTACTGTCAATCGTTATCTACTGTCCTCTTGATTACTCTTCTATTGTTCTCGCTCCTTAATAATATTTCACTTTTTTCTTCTTCTTTCACACTCAGTAGCCCATTGTGTCTTTATGGCTTTACTGTCAATCGTTATCTACTGTCTTCTTGATTACTCTTCTATACTTCTCGCTCCTTAATAATATTTCACTTTTTTCTTATTCATTCACACTCAGTAACCCCTTGTGTCTTCATGGCTTTACACTTAATCGTTATCTACTGTACTCTTGATTACTCTTCTATTGTTCTCGCTCTTTAATAATATTTCACTTTTTTCGTATACTTTCACACTCAGTAGCCCATTGTGTCTTTATGGCTTTACTGTCAATCGTTATCTACTGTCCTCTTGATTACTCTTCTATTGTTCTCGCTCCTTAATAATATTTCACTTTTTTCTTATTCTTTCACACTCAGTAGCCCCTTGTGTCTTTATGGCTTAACTGTCAATCGTTATCTATTGTCCTCTTGATTACTCTTCTATTGTTCTCGCTCCTTAATAATATTTCACTTTTTTCTTATTGTTTCACACTCAGTAGTCCCTCGTGTCTTTATGGCTTTACTGTCAATCGTTATCTACTGTCCTCTTGATTACTCTTCTATTGTTCTCGCTCCTTAATAATATTTCACATTTTTCTTATTCTTTCACACTCAGTAGCACCTTGTGTCGTCATGGCTTTACTCTCAATCGTTTTCTACTGTCCTCTTGATTACTCTTCTATTGTTCTCGCTCCGTAATAATATTTCCCTTTTTTCTTATTCTTTCACACTCAGTAGCCCCTTGTGTCTTTATGGCTCTACTCTCAATCGTTATCTACTGTCCTCTTGATTACTCTTCTATTCTTCTCTCTCTTTAATAATATTTCACTTTTTTCGTATACTTTCACACTCAGTAGCCCATTGTGTCTTTATGGCTTTACTCTCAATCGTTATCTACTGTCCACTTGATTACTCTTCTATTGTTCTCGCTCCTTAATAATATTTCCCTTTTTTCTTATTCTTTCGCACTCAGTAGCCACTTGTGTCTTTATGGCTTTACTGTCAATCGTTATCTACTGTCCTCTTGATTACTCTTCTCTTGTTCTCGCTCCTTAATAATATCTCCTTTTTTTATTATTCTTTCACACTCAGTAGCCCCTTGTGTCTTTATGGCTTTACTGTCAATCGTTTTCTACTGACCTCTTGTTTACTCTCCTCTTGTTCTCCCTCCTTAATAATATTTCACTTTTTTATTATTCTTTCACACTCTGTAGCCCATTGTGTCTTTATGGCTTTACTGTCAATCGTTATCTACTCTCCTTTTGATTACTCTTCTATTGTTCTCGCTCCTTCGTAATATTTCACTTTTTTCTTATTCTTTCACACTCAGTAGCACCTTGTGTCTTTATGGCTTTACTGTCAATCGTAATCTACTGTCCTCTTGATTACTCTTCTCTTGTTCTCGCTCCGTAATAATATTTCACTTTTTTCTTATTCTTTCACACTCAGTAGCCCCTTGTGTCTTTATGGCTTTACTGTAAATCGTTGTCTACTGTCGTCTTGATTACTCTTCTCTTGTTCTCGCTCCATAATAATATTTCATTTTTTTATTATTCTTTCACACTGAATAGCCCCTTGTGTCGTCATGGCTTTACTCTCAATCGTTATCTACTGTCCCCTTGATTACTCTTCTCTTGTTCTCGCTCCTTAATAATATTTCACTTTTTTCTTGTTCTTTCACACACAGTAGCCCCTTTTGTTTTTATGGCTTTACTGTCAATCGTTATCTACTGTCCCCTTGATTACTCTTCTCTTGTTCTCGCTCCTTAATAATATTTCATTTTTTTCTTATTCTTTCACACTCAGTAGCCTCTTGTGTCTTTATGTCTTTACTGTAAATCGTTGTCTAGTGTCCTCTTGATTACTCTTCTCTTGTTCTCGCTCCTTAATAATATTTCACTTTTTTCTTATTCTTTCACACTCAGTAGCCCCTTGTGTCTTTATGGCATTACTGTAAATCGTTATCTACTGTCCTCTTGATTACTCTTCTCTTGTTCTCGCTCCTTAATAATATTTCACTTTTTTATTATTCTTTCACACTGAATAGCCCCTTGTGTCGTCATGGCTTTACTCTCAATCGTTATCTACTGTCCCCTTGATTACTCTTCTCTTGTTCTCGCTCCTTAATAATATTTCATTTTTTTCTTATTCTTTCACACTCTGTAGCCTCTTGTGTCTTTATGGCTTTACTGTAAATCGTTGTCTACTGTCCTCTTGATTACTCTTCTCTTGTTCTCGCTCCTTAATAATATTTCACTTTTTTCTTATTTTTTCACACTCAGTAGCACCTTGTGTCTTTATGGCTTTACTCTCAATCGTTATCTACTGTCTTCTTGATTACTCTTCTATTGTTCTCGCTCCTTAATAATATTTCACTTTTTTCTTCTTCTTTCACACTCAGTAGCCCATTGTGTCTTTATGGCTTTCCTGTCAATCGTTATCTACTGTCCTCTTGATTACTCTTCTATTGTTCTCGCTCCTTAATAATATTTCACTTTTTTCTTATTCTTTCACACTCAGTAGCCCCTCGTGTCTTTATGGCTTAACTGTCAATCGTTATCTACTGTCCTCTTGATTACTCTTCTATTGTTCTCGCTCCTTAATAATATTTCACATTTTACTTATTCTTTCACACTCAGTAGCACCTTGTATCGTCATGGCGTTACTCTCAATCGTTATCTACTGTCCTCTTGATTACTCTTCTATTGTTCTCGCTCCTTAATAATATTTCACTTTTTTCGTATACTTTCACACTCAGTAGCCCATTGTGTCTTTATGGCTTTACTGTCAATCGTTATCCACTGTCCTCTTGATTACTCTTCTATTGTTCTCGCTCCTTAATAATATTTCACTTTTTTCTTCTTCTTTCACACTCAGTAGCCCATTGTGTCTTTATGGCTTTACAGTCAATCGTTATCTACTGTCCTCTTGATTACTCTTCTATTGTTCTCGCTCCTTAATAATATTTCACTTTTTCTTATTCTTTCACACTCAGTACCCCCTTGTGTCTTCATGGCTTTAGTGTCAATCGTTATCTACTGTCCTCTTGATTACTCTTCTATTGTTCTCGCTCCTTAATAATATTTCACTTTTTTCTTATTCTTTCACACTCAGTACCCCCTTGTGTCTTCATGGCTTTACTGTCAATCGTTATCTACTGTCCTCTTGATTACTCTTCTATTGTTCTCGCTCCTTAATAATATTTCATTTTTTTCTTATTCTTTCACACTCTGTAGCCCATTGTGTCTTTATGGCTTTACTGTCAATCGTTATCTACTGTCCTCTTGATTACTCTTCTATTGTTCTCGCTCCTTAATAATATTTCACTTTTTTCTTATTCTTTCACACTCAGTAGCCCCTCGTGTCTTTATGGCTTAACTGTCAATCGTTATCTACTGTCCTCTTGATTACTCTTCTATTGTTCTCTCTCCTTAATAATATTTCACATTTTCCTTATTCTTTCACACTCAGTAGCACCTTGTATCGTCATGGCGTTACTCTCAATCGTTATCTACTGTCCTCTTGATTACTCTTCTATTGTTCTCGCTCCTTAATAATATTTCACTTTTTTCGTATACTTTCACACTCAGTAGCCCATTGTGTCTTTATGGCTTTACTGTCAATCGTTATCCACTGTCCTCTTGATTACTCTTCTATTGTTCTCGCTCCTTAATAATATTTCACTTTTTTCTTCTTCTTTCACACTCAGTAGCCCATTGTGTCTTTATGGCTTTACAGTCAATCGTTATCTACTGTCCTCTTGATTACTCTTCTATTGTTCTCGCTCCTTAATAATATTTCACTTTTTTCTTATTCTTTCACACTCAGTACCCCCTTGTGTCTTCATGGCTTTAGTGTCAATCGTTATCTACTGTCCTCTTGATTACTCTTCTATTGTTCTCGCTCCTTAATAATATTTCACTTTTTTCTTATTCTTTCACACTCAGTACCCCCTTGTGTCTTCATGGCTTTACTGTCAATCGTTATCTACTGTCCTCATGACTACTCTTCTATTGTTCTCGCTCCTTAATAATATTTCACTTTTTTATTATTCTTTCACACTGAATAGCCCCTTGTGTCGTCATGGCTTTACTCTCAATCGTTATCTACTGTACTCTTGATTACTCTTCTATTGATCTCGCTCTTTAATAATATTTCACTTTTTTCGTATACTTTCACACTCAGTAGCCCATTGTGTCTTTATGGCTTTACTGTCAATCGTTATCTACTGTCCTCTTGATTACTCTTCTCTTGTTCTCGCTCCTTAATAATATTTCACTTTTTTCTTATTCTTTCACACTCGGTAGGCCCTTGTGTCTTTATGGCTTTACTGTCAATCGTTATCTACAGTCCTCTTGATTACTCTTCTCTTGTTCTCGCTCCTTAATAATATTTCACTTTTTTCTTATTCTTTCACACTCGGTAGGCCCTTGTGTCTTTATGGCTTTACTGTCAATCGTTATCTACTGTCCTCTTGATTACTCTTCTCTTGTTCTCGCTCCTTAATAATATTTCATTTTTTTATTATTCTTTCACACTGAATAGCCCCTGTGTCGTCATGGCTTTACTCTCAATCGTTATCTACTGTCCCCTTGATTACTCTTCTCTTGTTCTCGCTCCTTAATAATATTTCACTTTTTTCTTGTTCTTTCACACTCAGTAGCCACTTTTGTTTTTATGGCTTTACTGTCAATCGTTATCTACTGTCCCCTTGATTACTCTTCTCTTGTTCTCGCTCCTTAATAATATTTCATTTTTTTCTTATTCTTTCACACTCAGTAGCCTCTTGTGTCTTTATGTCTTTACTGTAAATCGTTGTCTACTGTCCTCTTGATTACTCTTCTCTTGTTCTCGCTCCTTAATAATATTTCACTTTTTTCTTATTCTTTCACACTCAGTAGCCGCTTGTGTCTTTATGGCTTTACTGTAAATCGTTATCTACTGTCCTCTTGATTACTCTTCTCTTGTTCTCGCTCCTTAATAATATTTCACTTTTTTATTATTCTTTCACACTGAATAGCCCCTTGTGTCGTCATGGCTTTACTCTCAATCGTTATCTACTGTCCCCTTGATTACTCTTCTCTTGTTCTCGCTCCTTAATAATATTTCATTTTTTTCTTATTCTTTCACGCTCTGTAGCCTCTTGTGTCTTTATGGCTTTACTGTAAATCGTTGTCTACTGTCCTCTTGATTACTCTTCTCTTGTTCTCGCTCCTTAATAATATTTCACTTTTTTCTTATTTTTTCACACTCAGTAGCACCTTGTGTCTTTATGGCTTTACTCTCAATCGTTATCTACTGTCTTCTTGATTACTCTTCTATTGTTCTCGCTCCTTAATAATATTTCACTTTTTTCTTCTTCTTTCACACTCAGTAGCCCATTGTGTCTTTATGGCTTTACTGTCAATCGTTATCTACTGTCCTCTTGATTACTCTTCTATTGTTCTCGCTCCTTAATAATATTTCACATTTTCCTTATTCTTTCACACTCAGTAGCACCTTGTGTCGTCATGGCGTTACTCTCAATCGTTATCTACTGTCCTCTTGATTACTCTTCTATTGTTCTCGCTCCTTAATAATATTTCACTTTTTTCGTATACTTTCACACTCAGTAGCCCATTGTGTCTTTATGGCTTTACTGTCAATCGTTATCCACTGTCCTCTTGATTACTCTTCTATTGTTCTCGCTCCTTAATAATATTTCACTTTTTTCTTATTCTTTCACACTCAGTACCCCCTTGTGTCTTCATGGCTTTAGTGTCAATCGTTATCTACTGTCCTCTTGATTACTCTTCTATTGTTCTCGCTCCTTAATAATATTTCACTTTTTTCTTATTCTTTCACACTCAGTACCCCCTTGTGTCTTCATGGCTTTACTGTCAATCGTTATCTACTGTCCTCTTGATTACTCTTCTATTGTTCTCGCTCCTTAATAATATTTCATTTTTTTCTTATTCTTTCACACTCTGTAGCCCATTGTGTCTTTATGGCTTTACTGTCAATCGTTATCTACTGTCCTCTTGATTACTCTTCTATTGTTCTCGCTCCTTAATAATATTTCACTTTTTTCTTATTCTTTCACACTCAGTAGCCCCTCGTGTCTTTATGGCTTAACTGTCAATCGTTATCTACTGTCCTCTTGATTACTCTTCTATTGTTCTCTCTCCTTAATAATATTTCACATTTTCCTTATTCTTTCACACTCAGTAGCACCTTGTATCGTCATGGCGTTACTCTCAATCGTTATCTACTGTCCTCTTGATTACTCTTCTATTGTTCTCGCTCCTTAATAATATTTCACTTTTTTCGTATACTTTCACACTCAGTAGCCCATTGTGTCTTTATGGCTTTACTGTCAATCGTTATCCACTGTCCTCTTGATTACTCTTCTATTGTTCTCGCTCCTTAATAATATTTCACTTTTTTCTTCTTCTTTCACACTCAGTAGCCCATTGTGTCTTTATGGCTTTACAGTCAATCGTTATCTACTGTCCTCTTGATTACTCTTCTATTGTTCTCGCTCCTTAATAATATTTCACTTTTTTCTTATTCTTTCACACTCAGTACCCCCTTGTGTCTTCATGGCTTTAGTGTCAATCGTTATCTACTGTCCTCTTGATTACTCTTCTATTGTTCTCGCTCCTTAATAATATTTCACTTTTTTCTTATTCTTTCACACTCAGTACCCCCTTGTGTCTTCATGGCTTTACTGTCAATCGTTATCTACTGTCCTCATGACTACTCTTCTATTGTTCTCGCTCCTTAATAATATTTCACTTTTTTATTATTCTTTCACACTGAATAGCCCCTTGTGTCGTCATGGCTTTACTCTCAATCGTTATCTACTGTACTCTTGATTACTCTTCTATTGATCTCGCTCTTTAATAATATTTCACTTTTTTCGTATACTTTCACACTCAGTAGCCCATTGTGTCTTTATGGCTTTACTGTCAATCGTTATCTACTGTCCTCTTGATTACTCTTCTCTTGTTCTCGCTCCTTAATAATATTTCACTTTTTTCTTATTCTTTCACACTCGGTAGGCCCTTGTGTCTTTATGGCTTTACTGTCAATCGTTATCTACAGTCCTCTTGATTACTCTTCTCTTGTTCTCGCTCCTTAATAATATTTCACTTTTTTCTTATTCTTTCACACTCGGTAGGCCCTTGTGTCTTTATGGCTTTACTGTCAATCGTTATCTACTGTCCTCTTGATTACTCTTCTCTTGTTCTCGCTCCTTAATAATATTTCATTTTTTTATTATTCTTTCACACTGAATAGCCCCTGTGTCGTCATGGCTTTACTCTCAATCGTTATCTACTGTCCCCTTGATTACTCTTCTCTTGTTCTCGCTCCTTAATAATATTTCACTTTTTTCTTGTTCTTTCACACTCAGTAGCCACTTTTGTTTTTATGGCTTTACTGTCAATCGTTATCTACTGTCCCCTTGATTACTCTTCTCTTGTTCTCGCTCCTTAATAATATTTCATTTTTTTCTTATTCTTTCACACTCAGTAGCCTCTTGTGTCTTTATGTCTTTACTGTAAATCGTTGTCTACTGTCCTCTTGATTACTCTTCTCTTGTTCTCGCTCCTTAATAATATTTCACTTTTTTCTTATTCTTTCACACTCAGTAGCCGCTTGTGTCTTTATGGCTTTACTGTAAATCGTTATCTACTGTCCTCTTGATTACTCTTCTCTTGTTCTCGCTCCTTAATAATATTTCACTTTTTTATTATTCTTTCACACTGAATAGCCCCTTGTGTCGTCATGGCTTTACTCTCAATCGTTATCTACTGTCCCCTTGATTACTCTTCTCTTGTTCTCGCTCCTTAATAATATTTCATTTTTTTCTTATTCTTTCACGCTCTGTAGCCTCTTGTGTCTTTATGGCTTTACTGTAAATCGTTGTCTACTGTCCTCTTGATTACTCTTCTCTTGTTCTCGCTCCTTAATAATATTTCACTTTTTTATTATTCTTTCACACTGAATAGCCCCTTGTGTCGTCATGGCTTTACTCTCAATCGTTATCTACTGTCCCCTTGATTACTCTTCTCTTGTTCTCGCTCCTTAATAATATTTCATTTTTTTCTTATTCTTTCACGCTCTGTAGCCTCTTGTGTCTTTATGGCTTTACTGTAAATCGTTGTCTACTGTCCTCTTGATTACTCTTCTCTTGTTCTCGCTCCTTAATAATATTTCACTTTTTTCTTATTTTTTCACACTCAGTAGCACCTTGTGTCTTTATGGCTTTACTCTCAATCGTTATCTACTGTCTTCTTGATTACTCTTCTATTGTTCTCGCTCCTTAATAATATTTCACTTTTTTCTTCTTCTTTCACACTCAGTAGCCCATTGTGTCTTTATGGCTTTACTGTCAATCGTTATCTACTGTCCTCTTGATTACTCTTCTATTGTTCTCGCTCCTTAATAATATTTCACATTTTCCTTATTCTTTCACACTCAGTAGCACCTTGTGTCGTCATGGCGTTACTCTCAATCGTTATCTACTGTCCTCTTGATTACTCTTCTATTGTTCTCGCTCCTTAATAATATTTCACTTTTTTCGTATACTTTCACACTCAGTAGCCCATTGTGTCTTTATGGCTTTACTGTCAATCGTTATCCACTGTCCTCTTGATTACTCTTCTATTGTTCTCGCTCCTTAATAATATTTCACTTTTTTCTTATTCTTTCACACTCAGTACCCCCTTGTGTCTTCATGGCTTTAGTGTCAATCGTTATCTACTGTCCTCTTGATTACTCTTCTATTGTTCTCGCTCCTTAATAATATTTCACTTTTTTCTTATTCTTTCACACTCAGTACCCCCTTGTGTCTTCATGGCTTTACTGTCAATCGTTATCTACTGTCCTCTTGATTACTCTTCTATTGTTCTCGCTCCTTAATAATATTTCATTTTTTTCTTATTCTTTCACACTCTGTAGCCCATTGTGTCTTTATGGCTTTACTGTCAATCGTTATCTACTGTCCTCTTGATTACTCTTCTATTGTTCTCGCTCCTTAATAATATTTCACTTTTTTCTTATTCTTTCACACTCAGTAGCCCCTCGTGTCTTTATGGCTTAACTGTCAATCGTTATCTACTGTCCTCTTGATTACTCTTCTATTGTTCTCTCTCCTTAATAATATTTCACATTTTCCTTATTCTTTCACACTCAGTAGCACCTTGTATCGTCATGGCGTTACTCTCAATCGTTATCTACTGTCCTCTTGATTACTCTTCTATTGTTCTCGCTCCTTAATAATATTTCACTTTTTTCGTATACTTTCACACTCAGTAGCCCATTGTGTCTTTATGGCTTTACTGTCAATCGTTATCCACTGTCCTCTTGATTACTCTTCTATTGTTCTCGCTCCTTAATAATATTTCACTTTTTTCTTCTTCTTTCACACTCAGTAGCCCATTGTGTCTTTATGGCTTTACAGTCAATCGTTATCTACTGTCCTCTTGATTACTCTTCTATTGTTCTCGCTCCTTAATAATATTTCACTTTTTTCTTATTCTTTCACACTCAGTACCCCCTTGTGTCTTCATGGCTTTAGTGTCAATCGTTATCTACTGTCCTCTTGATTACTCTTCTATTGTTCTCGCTCCTTAATAATATTTCACTTTTTTCTTATTCTTTCACACTCAGTACCCCCTTGTGTCTTCATGGCTTTACTGTCAATCGTTATCTACTGTCCTCATGACTACTCTTCTATTGTTCTCGCTCCTTAATAATATTTCACTTTTTTATTATTCTTTCACACTGAATAGCCCCTTGTGTCGTCATGGCTTTACTCTCAATCGTTATCTACTGTACTCTTGATTACTCTTCTATTGATCTCGCTCTTTAATAATATTTCACTTTTTTCGTATACTTTCACACTCAGTAGCCCATTGTGTCTTTATGGCTTTACTGTCAATCGTTATCTACTGTCCTCTTGATTACTCTTCTCTTGTTCTCGCTCCTTAATAATATTTCACTTTTTTCTTATTCTTTCACACTCGGTAGGCCCTTGTGTCTTTATGGCTTTACTGTCAATCGTTATCTACAGTCCTCTTGATTACTCTTCTCTTGTTCTCGCTCCTTAATAATATTTCACTTTTTTCTTATTCTTTCACACTCGGTAGGCCCTTGTGTCTTTATGGCTTTACTGTCAATCGTTATCTACTGTCCTCTTGATTACTCTTCTCTTGTTCTCGCTCCTTAATAATATTTCATTTTTTTATTATTCTTTCACACTGAATAGCCCCTGTGTCGTCATGGCTTTACTCTCAATCGTTATCTACTGTCCCCTTGATTACTCTTCTCTTGTTCTCGCTCCTTAATAATATTTCACTTTTTTCTTGTTCTTTCACACTCAGTAGCCACTTTTGTTTTTATGGCTTTACTGTCAATCGTTATCTACTGTCCCCTTGATTACTCTTCTCTTGTTCTCGCTCCTTAATAATATTTCATTTTTTTCTTATTCTTTCACACTCAGTAGCCTCTTGTGTCTTTATGTCTTTACTGTAAATCGTTGTCTACTGTCCTCTTGATTACTCTTCTCTTGTTCTCGCTCCTTAATAATATTTCACTTTTTTCTTATTCTTTCACACTCAGTAGCCGCTTGTGTCTTTATGGCTTTACTGTAAATCGTTATCTACTGTCCTCTTGATTACTCTTCTCTTGTTCTCGCTCCTTAATAATATTTCACTTTTTTATTATTCTTTCACACTGAATAGCCCCTTGTGTCGTCATGGCTTTACTCTCAATCGTTATCTACTGTCCCCTTGATTACTCTTCTCTTGTTCTCGCTCCTTAATAATATTTCATTTTTTTCTTATTCTTTCACGCTCTGTAGCCTCTTGTGTCTTTATGGCTTTACTGTAAATCGTTGTCTACTGTCCTCTTGATTACTCTTCTCTTGTTCTCGCTCCTTAATAATATTTCACTTTTTTCTTATTTTTTCACACTCAGTAGCACCTTGTGTCTTTATGGCTTTACTCTCAATCGTTATCTACTGTCTTCTTGATTACTCTTCTATTGTTCTCGCTCCTTAATAATATTTCACTTTTTTCTTCTTCTTTCACACTCAGTAGCCCATTGTGTCTTTATGGCTTTACTGTCAATCGTTATCTACTGTCCTCTTGATTACTCTTCTATTGTTCTCGCTCCTTAATAATATTTCACATTTTCCTTATTCTTTCACACTCAGTAGCACCTTGTGTCGTCATGGCGTTACTCTCAATCGTTATCTACTGTCCTCTTGATTACTCTTCTATTGTTCTCGCTCCTTAATAATATTTCACTTTTTTCGTATACTTTCACACTCAGTAGCCCATTGTGTCTTTATGGCTTTACTGTCAATCGTTATCCACTGTCCTCTTGATTACTCTTCTATTGTTCTCGCTCCTTAATAATATTTCACTTTTTTCTTATTCTTTCACACTCAGTACCCCCTTGTGTCTTCATGGCTTTAGTGTCAATCGTTATCTACTGTCCTCTTGATTACTCTTCTCTTGTTCTCGCTCCTTAATAATATTTCACTTTTTTCTTATTCTTTCACACTCAGTACCCCCTTGTGTCTTCATGGCTGTACTGTCAATCGTTATCTACTGTCCTCTTGATTACTCTTCTATTGTTCTCGCTCCTTAATAATATTTCACTTTTTTCTTATTCTTTCACACTCAGTACCCCCTTGTGTCTTCATGGCTTTACTGTCAATCGTTATCTACTGTACTCTTGATTACTCTTCTATTGTTCTCGCTCCTTAATAATATTTCACTTTTTTCTTATTCTTTCTCACTCAGTAGCCCCTTGTGTCTTTATGGCTTTACTGTCAATCGTTATCTACAGTCCTCTTGATTACTCTTCTATTCTTCTCACTCCTTAATAAAATTTCACTTTTTTCTTATTCTTTCACACTCAGTACCCCCTTGTGTCTTCATGGCTTTACTCTTAATCGTTATCTACTGTACTCTTGATTACACTTCTATTGATCTCGCTCTTTAATAATATTTCACTTTTTTCGTATACTTTCACACTCAGTAGCCCATTGTGTCTTTATGGCTTTACTGTCAATCGTTATCTACTGTCCTCTTGATTACTCTTCTCTTGTTCTCGCTCCTTAATAATATTTCGCTTTTTTCTCATTCTTTCACACTCGGTAGGCCCTTGTGTCTTTATGGCTTTACTGTCAATCGTTATCTACAGTCCTCTTGATTACTCTCTCTTGTTCTCGCTCCTTAATAATATTTCACTTTTTTCTTATTCTTTCACACTCGGTAGGCCCTTGTGTCTTTATGGCTTTACTGTCAATCGTTATCTACTGTCCTCTTGATTACTCTTCTCTTGTTCTCGCTCCTTAATAATATTTCATTTTTTTATTATTCTTTCACACTGAATAGCCCCTGTGTCGTCATGGCTTTACTCTCAATCGTTATCTACTGTCCCCTTGATTACTCTTCTCTTGTTCTCGCTCCTTAATAATATTTAACTTTTTTCTTGTTCTTTCACACTCAGTAGCCACTTTTGTTTTTATGGCTTTACTGTCAATCGTTATCTACTGTCCCCTTGATTACTCTTCTCTTGTTCTCGCTCCTTAATAATATTTCATTTTTTTCTTATTCTTTCACGCTCTGTAGCCTCTTGTGTCTTTATGGCTTTACTGTAAATCGTTGTCTACTGTCCTCTTGATTACTCTTCTCTTGTTCTCGCTCCTTAATAATATTTCACTTTTTTCTTATTTTTTCACACTCAGTAGCACCTTGTGTCTTTATGGCTTTACTCTCAATCGTTATCTACTGTCTTCTTGATTACTCTTCTATTGTTCTCGCTCCTTAATAATATTTCACTTTTTTCTTCTTCTTTCACACTCAGTAGCCCATTGTGTCTTTATGGCTTTACTGTCAATCGTTATCTACTGTCCTCTTGATTACTCTTCTATTGTTCTCGCTCCTTAATAATATTTCACATTTTCCTTATTCTTTCACACTCAGTAGCACCTTGTGTCGTCATGGCGTTACTCTCAATCGTTATCTACTGTCCTCTTGATTACTCTTCTATTGTTCTCGCTCCTTAATAATATTTCACTTTTTTCGTATACTTTCACACTCAGTAGCCCATTGTGTCTTTATGGCTTTACTGTCAATCGTTATCCACTGTCCTCTTGATTACTCTTCTATTGTTCTCGCTCCTTAATAATATTTCACTTTTTTCTTATTCTTTCACACTCAGTACCCCCTTGTGTCTTCATGGCTTTAGTGTCAATCGTTATCTACTGTCCTCTTGATTACTCTTCTCTTGTTCTCGCTCCTTAATAATATTTCACTTTTTTCTTATTCTTTCACACTCAGTACCCCCTTGTGTCTTCATGGCTGTACTGTCAATCGTTATCTACTGTCCTCTTGATTACTCTTCTATTGTTCTCGCTCCTTAATAATATTTCACTTTTTTCTTATTCTTTCACACTCAGTACCCCCTTGTGTCTTCATGGCTTTACTGTCAATCGTTATCTACTGTACTCTTGATTACTCTTCTATTGTTCTCGCTCCTTAATAATATTTCACTTTTTTCTTATTCTTTCTCACTCAGTAGCCCCTTGTGTCTTTATGGCTTTACTGTCAATCGTTATCTACAGTCCTCTTGATTACTCTTCTATTCTTCTCACTCCTTAATAAAATTTCACTTTTTTCTTATTCTTTCACACTCAGTACCCCCTTGTGTCTTCATGGCTTTACTCTTAATCGTTATCTACTGTACTCTTGATTACACTTCTATTGATCTCGCTCTTTAATAATATTTCACTTTTTTCGTATACTTTCACACTCAGTAGCCCATTGTGTCTTTATGGCTTTACTGTCAATCGTTATCTACTGTCCTCTTGATTACTCTTCTCTTGTTCTCGCTCCTTAATAATATTTCACTTTTTTCTCATTCTTTCACACTCGGTAGGCCCTTGTGTCTTTATGGCTTTACTGTCAATCGTTATCTACAGTCCTCTTGATTACTCTCTCTTGTTCTCGCTCCTTAATAATATTTCACTTTTTTCTTATTCTTTCACACTCGGTAGGCCCTTGTGTCTTTATGGCTTTACTGTCAATCGTTATCTACTGTCCTCTTGATTACTCTTCTCTTGTTCTCGCTCCTTAATAATATTTCATTTTTTTATTATTCTTTCACACTGAATAGCCCCTTGTGTCGTCATGGCTTTACTCTCAATCGTTATCTACTGTCCCCTTGATTACTCTTCTCTTGTTCTCGCTCCTTAATAATATTTCATTTTTTTCTTATTCTTTCACACTCTGTAGCCTCTTGTGTCTTTATGGCTTTACTGTAAATCGTTGTCTACTGTCCTCTTGATTACTCTTCTCTTGTTCTCGCTCCTTAATAATATTTCACTTTTTTCTTATTTTTTCACACTCAGTAGCACCTTGTGTCTTTATGGCTTTACTCTCAATCGTTATCTACAGTCTTCTTGATTACTCTTCTATTGTTCTCGCTCCTTAATAATATTTCACTTTTTTCTTCTTCTTTCACACTCAGTAGCCCATTGTGTCTTTATGGCTTTACTGTCAATCGTTATCTACTGTCCTCTTGATTACTCTTCTATTGTTCTCGCTCCTTAATAATATTTCACTTTTTTCTTATTCTTTCACACTCAGTAGCCCCTCTTGTCTTTATGGCTTAACTGTCAATCGTTATCTACTGTCCTCTTGATTACTCTTCTATTGTTCTCGCTCCTTAATAATATTTCACATTTTCCTTATTCTTTCACACTCAGTAGCACCTTGTGTCGTCATGGCGTTACTCTCAATCGTTATCTACTGTCCTCTTGATTACTCTTCTATTGTTCTCGCTCCTTAATAATATTTCACTTTTTTCGTAAACTTTCACTCTCAGTAGCCCATTGTGTCTTTATGGCTTTACTGTCAATCGTTATCCACTGTCCTCTTGATTACTCTTCTATTGTTCTCGCTCCTTAATAATATTTCACTTTTTTCTTCTTCTTTCACACTCAGTAGCCCATTGTGTCTTTATGGCTTTACAGTCAATCGTTATCTACTGTCCTCTTGATTACTCTTCTATTGTTCTCGCTCCTTAATAATATTTCACTTTTTCTTATTCTTTCACACTCAGTACCCCCTTGTGTCTTCATGGCTTTAGTGTCAATCGTTATCTACTGTCCTCTTGATTACTCTTCTATTGTTCTCGCTCCTTAATAATATTTCACTTTTTTCTTATTCTTTCACACTCAGTACCCCCTTGTGTCTTCATGGCTTTACTGTCAATCGTTATCTACTGTCCTCTTGATTACTCTTCTATTGTTCTCGCTCCTTAATAATATTTCACTTTTTTCTTATTCTTTCACACTCAGTAGCCCCTTTTGTCTTTATGGCTTTACTCTCAATCGTTATCTACTGTCCTCTTGATTACTCTTCTCTTGTTCTCGCTCCTTAATAATATTTCACTTTTTTCTTATTATTTCACAGTCAGTAGCACCTTGTGTCATTATGGCTTTACTGTAAATCGTTATCTACTGTCCTCTTGAATACTCTTCTCTTGTTCTCGCTCCTTAATAATATTTCACTTTTTTCTTATTCTTTCACACTCAGTAGCCCCTTGTGTCTTTATGGCTTTACTGTAAATCGTTATCTACTGTCCTCTTGATTACTCTTCTCTTGTTCTCGCTCCTTAATAATATTTCACTTTTTTCTTATTATTTCACACTCAGTAGCCCCTTTTGTCTTTATGGCTTTACTCTCAATCGTTTTCTACTGTCCTCTTGATTACTCTTCTATTGTTCTCGCCCCTTAATAATATTTAACTTTTTTCTTATTCTTTCACATTCAGTAGCCCCTTGTGTCTTCATGGCTTTACTGTCAATCGTTATCTACTGTCCTCTTGATTACTCTTCTATTGTTCTCTCTCCTTAATAATATTTCACTTTTTTCTTATTCTTTCACACTCAGTAGCCCCTTTTGACTTTATGGCTTTACTCTCAATCGTTATAAACTGTCCTCTTGATTACTCTTCTATTGTTCTCGCTCCTTAATAATATTTGACTTTTTTCTTATTTTTTCACACTCAGTAGCACCTTGTGTCTTTATGGCTTTACTGTCAATCGTTATCTACTGTCCTCTTGATTACTCTTCTCTTGTTCTCGCTCCTTAATAATATTTCACTTTTTTCTTATTCTTTCACACTCAGTAGCCCCTTTTGTCTTTATGGCTTTACTCTCAATCGTTATCTACTGTCCTTTTGATTACTCTTCTCTTGTTCACGCTCCTTAATAATATTTCACTTTTTTCTTATTCTTTCACACTCAGTAGCCCCTTTTGTCTTTATGGCTTTACTCTCAATCGTTATCTACTGTCCTCTTGATTACTCTTCTATTGTTCTCGCTCCTTAATAATATTTCACTTTTTTCTTATTCTTTCACACTCAGTAGCCCCTTGTGTCTTTATGACTTTACTGTCCATCGTTATCTACTGTCCTCTTGATTACTCTTCTATTGTTCTCTCTCCTTAATAATATTTCACTTTTTTCTCATTCTTTCACACTCAGTAGCCCCTTTTGTCTTTATGGCTTTACTCTCAATCGGTATCTACTGTCCTCTTGATTACTCTTCTATTGTTCTCGCTCCTTAATAATATTTCACTTTTTTCTTATTATTTCACAGTCAGTAGCACCTTGTGTCATTATGGCTTTACTGTAAATCGTTATCTACTGTCCTCTTGAATACTCTTCTCTTGTTCTCGCTCCTTAATAATATTTCACTTTTTTCTTATTCTTTCACACTCAGTAGCCCTTTGTGTCTTTATGGCTTTACTGTAAATCGTTATCTACTGTCCTCTTGATTACTCTTCTCTTGTTCTCGCTCCTTAATAATATTTCACTTTTTTCTTATTCTTTCACACTCAGTAGCGCCTTTTGTCTTTATGGCTTTACTCTCAATCGTTATCTACTGTCCTGTTGATTACTCTTCTCTTGTTCTCGCTCCTTAATAATATTTCACTTTTTTCTTATTCTTTCACACTCAGTAGCCCATTGTGTCTTTATGGCTTTACTGTCAATCGTTATCTACTATCCTCTTGATTACTGTTCTCTTGTTCTCGCTCCTTAATAATATTTCACTTTTTTCTTATTCTTTCACAGTCAGTAGCACCTTGTGTCATTATGGCTTTACTGTAAATCGTTATCTACTGTCCTCTTGAATACTCTTCTCTTGTTCTCGCTCCTTAATAATATTTCACTTTTTTCTTATTCTTTCACACTCAGTAGCCCCTTGTGTCTTTATGGATTTACTGTCAATCGTTATCTACTGTCCTCTTGATTACTCTTCTATTGTTCTCGCTCCTTAATATTATTTCACTTTTTTCTTATTCTTTCACACTCAGTAGCCCCTTGTGTCTTTATGACTTTACTGTCCATCGTTATCTACTGTCCTCTTGATTACTCTTCTATTGTTCTCTCTCCTTAATAATATTTCACTTTTTTCTCATTCTTTCACACTCAGTAGCCCCTTTTGTCTTTATGGCTTTACTCTCAATCGGTATCTACTGTCCTCTTGATTACTCTTCTATTGTTCTCGCTCCTTAATAATATTTCACTTTTTTCTTATTATTTCACAGTCAGTAGCACCTTGTGTCATTATGGCTTTACTGTAAATCGTTATCTACTGTCCTCTTGAATACTCTTCTCTTGTTCTCGCTCCTTAATAATATTTCACTTTTTTATTATTCTTTCACACTCAGTAGCCCTTTGTGTCTTTATGGCTTTACTGTAAATCGTTATCTACTGTCCTCTTGATTACTCTTCTCTTGTTCTCGCTCCTTAATAATATTTCACTTTTTTCTTATTCTTTCACACTCAGTAGCGCCTTTTGTCTTTATGGCTTTACTCTCAATCGTTATCTACTGTCCTGTTGATTACTCTTCTCTTGTTCTCGCTCCTTAATAATATTTCACTTTTTTCTTATTCTTTCACACTCAGTAGCCCATTGTGTCTTTATGGCTTTACTGTCAATCGTTATCTACTATCCTCTTGATTACTGTTCTCTTGTTCTCGCTCCTTAATAATATTTCACTTTTTTCTTATTCTTTCACAGTCAGTAGCACCCTGTGTCATTATGGCTTTACTGTAAATCGTTATCTACTGTCCTCTTGAATACTCTTCTCTTGTTCTCGCTCCTTAATAATATTTCACTTTTTTCTTATTCTTTCACACTCAGTAGCCCCTTGTGTCTTTATGGATTTACTGTCAATCGTTATCTACTGTCCTCTTGATTACTCTTCTATTCTTCTCGCTCCTTATTAATATTTCACTTTTTTCTTATTCTTTCACACTCAGTAGCCCCTTGTGTCTTTATGGCCCTACTCTCAATCGTTATCTACTGTCCTCTTGATTACTCTTCTCTTGTTCTCGCTCCTTAATAATATTTCACTTTTTTCTTATTCTTTCACACTCAGTAGCCCCTTGTGTCTTTATGGCTTTACTGTAAATCGTTATCTACTGTCCTCTTGATTACTCTTCTCTTGTTCTCGCTCCTTAATAATATTTCACTTTTTTCTTATTATTTCACACTCAGTAGCCCCTTTTGTCTTTATGGCTTTACTCTCAATCGTTTTCTACTGTCCTCTTGATTACTCTTCTATTGTTCTCGCCCCTTAATAATATTTCAATTTTTCTTATTCTTTCACATTCAGTAGCCCCTTGTGTCTTCATGGCTTTACTGTCAATCGTTATCTACTGTCCTCTTGATTACTCTTCTATTGTTCTCTCTCCTTAATAATATTTCACTTTTTTCTTATTCTTACACACTCAGTAGCCCCTTTTGTCTTTATGGCTTTACTCTCAATCGTTATCTACTGTCCTCTTGATTACTCTTCTATTGTTCTCGCTCCTTAATAATATTTCACTTTTTTCTTATTTTTTCACACTCAGTAGCACCTTGTGTCTTTATGGCTTTACTGTCAATCGTTATCTACTGTCCTCTTGATTACTCTTCTCTTGTTCTCGCTCCTTAATAATATTTCACTTTTTTCTTATTCTTTCACACTCAGTAGCCCCTTTTGTCTTTATGGCTTTACTCTCAATCGTTATCTACTGTCCTTTTGATTACTCTTCTCTTGTTCACGCTCCTTAATAATATTTCACTTTTTTCTTATTCTTTCACACTCAGTAGCCCCTTTTGTCTTTATGGCTTTACTCTCAATCGTTATCTACTGTCCTCTTGATTACTCTTCTATTGTTCTCGCTCCTTAATAATATTTCACTTTTTTCTTATTCTTTCACACTCAGTAGCCCCTTTTGTCTTTATGGCTTTACTCTCAATCGTTATCTACTGTCCTCTTGATTACTCTTCTATTGTTCTCGCTCCTTAATAATATTTCACTTTTTTCTTATTCTTTCACACTCAGTAGCCCCTTTTGTCTTTATGGCTTTACTGTCAATCGTTGTCTACTGTCCTCTTGATTACTCTTCTATTGTTCTCTCTCCTTAATAATATTTCACTTTTTTCTTATTCTTTCACACTCAGTAGCCCCTTTTGTATTTATGGCTTTACTCTCAATCGTTATCTACTGTCTTCTTGATTACTCTTCTATTGTTCTCGCTCCTTAATAATATTTCACTTTTTTCTTATTTTTTCACTCTCAGTAGCACCTTGTGTCTTTATGGCTTTACTGTCAATCGTTATCTACTGTCCTCTTGATTACTCTTCTCTTGTTCTCGCTCCTTAATAATATTTCACTTTTTTCTTATTCTTTCACACTCAGTAGCCCCTTTTGTCTTTATGGCTTTACTGTCAATCGTTATCTACTGTCCTCTTGATTACTCTTCTATTGTTCTCGCTCCTTAATAATATTTCACGTTTTTATTATTCTTTCACACTCAGTAGCCCCTTGTGTCTTTATGGCTTTACTCTCAATCGTTATCTACTGTCCTTTTGATTACTCTTCTATTGTTCTCGCTCCTTAATAATATTTCACTTTTTTCATATTCTTTCACACTCAGTAGCCCCTTGTGTCTTTATGGCTTTACTCTCAATCGTTATCTACTGTCCTTTTGATTACTCTTCTCTTGTTCTCGCTCCTTAATAATATTTCACTTTTTTCTTACTCTTTCACACTCAGTAGCCCCTTGTGTCTTTATGGCTTTACTCTCAATCGTTATCTACTGTCCTCTTGATTACTCTTCTATTGTTCTCGCTCCTTAATAATATTTCACTTTTTTCTTATTCTTTCACACTCAGTAGCCCCTTGTGTCTTTATGGCTTTACTGTAAATCGTTATCTACTGTCCTCTTGATTACTCTTCTCTTGTTCTCGCTCCTTAATAATATTTCACTTTTTTCTTATTATTTCACACTCAGTAGCCCCTTTTGTCTTTATGGCTTTACTCTCAATCGTTTTCTACTGTCCTCTTGATTACTCTTCTATTGTTCTCGCCCCTTAATAATATTTCAATTTTTCTTATTCTTTCACATTCAGTAGCCCCTTGTGTCTTCATGGCTTTACTGTCAATCGTTATCTACTGTCCTCTTGATTACTCTTCTATTGTTCTCTCTCCTTAATAATATTTCACTTTTTTCTTATTCTTACACACTCAGTAGCCCCTTTTGTCTTTATGGCTTTACTCTCAATCGTTATCTACTGTCCTCTTGATTACTCTTCTATTGTTCTCGCTCCTTAATAATATTTCACTTTTTTCTTATTTTTTCACACTCAGTAGCACCTTGTGTCTTTATGGCTTTACTGTCAATCGTTATCTACTGTCCTCTTGATTACTCTTCTCTTGTTCTCGCTCCTTAATAATATTTCACTTTTTTCTTATTCTTTCACACTCAGTAGCCCCTTTTGTCTTTATGGCTTTACTCTCAATCGTTATCTACTGTCCTTTTGATTACTCTTCTCTTGTTCACGCTCCTTAATAATATTTCACTTTTTTCTTATTCTTTCACACTCAGTAGCCCCTTTTGTCTTTATGGCTTTACTCTCAATCGTTATCTACTGTCCTCTTGATTACTCTTCTATTGTTCTCGCTCCTTAATAATATTTCACTTTTTTCTTATTCTTTCACACTCAGTAGCCCCTTTTGTCTTTATGGCTTTACTCTCAATCGTTATCTACTGTCCTCTTGATTACTCTTCTATTGTTCTCGCTCCTTAATAATATTTCACTTTTTTCTTATTCTTTCACACTCAGTAGCCCCTTTTGTCTTTATGGCTTTACTGTCAATCGTTGTCTACTGTCCTCTTGATTACTCTTCTATTGTTCTCTCTCCTTAATAATATTTCACTTTTTTCTTATTCTTTCACACTCAGTAGCCCCTTTTGTATTTATGGCTTTACTCTCAATCGTTATCTACTGTCTTCTTGATTACTCTTCTATTGTTCTCGCTCCTTAATAATATTTCACTTTTTTCTTATTTTTTCACTCTCAGTAGCACCTTGTGTCTTTATGGCTTTACTGTCAATCGTTATCTACTGTCCTCTTGATTACTCTTCTCTTGTTCTCGCTCCTTAATAATATTTCACTTTTTTCTTATTCTTTCACACTCAGTAGCCCCTTTTGTCTTTATGGCTTTACTGTCAATCGTTATCTACTGTCCTCTTGATTACTCTTCTATTGTTCTCGCTCCTTAATAATATTTCACGTTTTTATTATTCTTTCACACTCAGTAGCCCCTTGTGTCTTTATGGCTTTACTCTCAATCGTTATCTACTGTCCTTTTGATTACTCTTCTATTGTTCTCGCTCCTTAATAATATTTCACTTTTTTCATATTCTTTCACACTCAGTAGCCCCTTGTGTCTTTATGGCTTTACTCTCAATCGTTATCTACTGTCCTTTTGATTACTCTTCTCTTGTTCTCGCTCTTTAATAATATTTCACTTTTTTCTTACTCTTTCACACTCAGTAGCCCCTTGTGTCTTTATGGCTTTACTCTCAATCGTTATCTACTGTCCTCTTGTTTACTCTTCTATTGTTCTCGCTCCTTAATAATATTTAACTTTTATCATATTCTTTCACACTCGGTAGCCCCTTGTGTCTTTATGGCTTTACTCTCTCTCGTTATCTACTGTCCTTTTGATTACTCTTCTCTTGTTCTCGCTCCTTAATAATATTTCACTTTTTTCTTATTCTTTCACACTCAGTAGCCCTTGTGTCTTTATGACTTTACTGTCCATCGTTATCTACTGTCCTCTTGATTACTCTTCTATTGTTGTCTCTCCTTAATAATATTTCACTTTTTTCTTATTCTTTCACACTCAGTAGCCCCTTTTGTCTTTATGGCTTTACTCTCAATCGTTATCTACTGTCCTCTTGATTACTCTTCTATTGTTCTCGCTCCTTAATAATATTTCACTTTTTTCTTATTTTTTCACTCTCAGTAGCACCTTGTGTCTTTATGGCTTTACTGTCCATCGTTATCTACTGTCCTCTTGATTACTCTTCTCTTGTTCTCGCTCCTTAATAATATTTCACTTTTTTCTTATTCGTTCACACTCAGTAGCGCCTTTTGTCTTTATGGCTTTACTCTCAATAGTTATCTGCTGCCTCTTGATTACTCTTCTCTTGTTCTCGCTCCTTAATAATATTTCACTTTTTTCTTATTCTTTCAAACTCAGTAGCCCCTTTTGTCTTTATGGCTTTACTCTCAATCGTTATCTACTGTCCTCTTGATTACTCTTCTCTTGTTCTCGCTCCTTAATAATATATTACTTTTTTTTTATTCTTTCACACTCAGTAGCCCCTTTTGTCTTTATGGCTTTACTCTCAATCGTTATCTACTGTCCTCTTGATTACTCTTCTATTGTTCTCGCTCCTTAATAATATTTCACGTTTTTCTTATTCTTTCACACTCAGTAGCCCCTTTTGTCTTTATGGCTTTACTCTCAATCGTTATCTACTGTCCTCTTGATTACTCTTCTCTTGTTCTCGCTCCTTAATAATATTTCACTTTTTTCTTATTCTTTCACAGTCAGTAGCACCTTGTGTCATTATGGCTTTACTGTAAATCGTTATCTACTGTCCTCTTGAATACTCTTCTCTTGTTCTCGCTCCTTAATAATATTTCACTTTTTTCTTATTCTTTCACACTCAGTAGCCCTTTGTGTCTTTATGGCTTTACTGTAAATCGTTATCTACTGTCCTCTTGATTACTCTTCTCTTGTTCTCGCTCCTTAATAATATTTCACTTTTTTCTTATTCTTTCACACTCAGTAGCCCCTTGTGTCTTTATGGCTTTACTGTCAATCCTTATCTACTGTCCTCTTGATTACTCTTCTATTGTTCTCGCTCCTTAATAATATTTCACTTTTTTCTTATTCTTTCATACTCAGTAGCCCCTAGTGTCTTTATGGCTTTACTGTCAATCGTTATCTACTGTCCTCTTGATTACTCTTCTCTTGTTCTCGCTCCTTAATAATATTTCACTTTTTTCTCATTCTTTCACACTCAGTAGCCCCTTTTGTCTTTATGGCTTTACTCTCAATCGTTATCTACTGTCCTCTTGATTACTCTTCTATTGTTCTCGCTCCTTAATAATATTTCACTTTTTTCTTATTTTTTCACACTCAGTAGCACCTTGTGTCTTTATGGCTTTACTGTCAATCGTTATCTACTGTCCTCTTGATTACTCTTCTCTTGTTCTCGCTCCTTAATAATATTTCACTTTTTTCTTATTCGTTCACACTCAGTAGCGCCTTTTGTCTTTATGGCTTTACTCTCAATCGTTATCTGCTGCCTCTTGATTACTCTTCTCTTGTTCTCGCTCCTTAATAATATTTCCCTTTTTTCTTATTCTTTCAAACTCAGTAGCCCCTTTTGTCTTTATGGCTTTACTCTCAATCGTTATCTACTGTCCTCTTGATTACTCTTCTCTTGTTCTCGCTCCTTAATAATATATCACTTTTTTTTAATTCTTTCACACTCAGTAGCCCCTTTTGTCTTTATGGCTTTACTCTCAATCGTTATCTACTGTCCTCTTGATTACTCTTCTATTGTTCTCGCTCCTTAATAATATTTCACTTTTTTCTTATTCTTTCACACTCAGTAGCCCCTTTTGTCCTTATGGCTTTACTCTCAATCGTTATCTACTGTCCTCTTGATTACTCTTCTCTTGTTCTCGCTCCTTAATAATATTTCACTTTTTTCTTATTCTTTCACAGTCAGTAGCACCTTGTGTCATTATGGCTTTACTGTAAATCGTTATCTACTGTCCTCTTGAATACTCTTCTCTTGTTCTCGCTCCTTAATAATATTTCACTTTTTTCTTATTCTTTCACACTCAGTAGCCCTTTGTGTCTTTATGGCTTTACTGTAAATCGTTATCTACTGTCCTCTTGATTACTCTTCTCTTGTTCTCGCTCCTTAATAATATTTCACTTTTTTCTTATTCTTTCACACTCAGTAGCGCCTTTTGTCATTATGGCTTTACTCTCAATCGTTATCTACTATCCTGTTGATTATTCTTCTCTTGTTCTCGCTCCTTAATAATATTTCACTGTTTTCTTATTCTTTCACACTCAGTAGCACCTTGTGTCTTTATGGCTTTACTGTCAACCGTTATCTACTGTCCTCTTGATTACTCTTCTCTTGTTCTCGCTCCTTAATATTATTTCACTTTTTTATTATTCTTTCACACTCAGTAGCCCCTTTTGTCTTTATGGCTTTACTCTCAATCGTTATCTGCTGTCCTCTTGATTACTCTTCTCTTGTTCTCGCTCCTTATATAATATTTCACTTTTTTCTTATTCTTTCACACTCAGTAGCCCTTGTGTCTTTATGGCTTTACTGTAAATCGTTATCTACTGTCCTCTTGATTACTCTTCTCTTGTTCTCGCTCCTTAATAATATTTCACTTTTTTCTTATTCTTTCACACTCAGTAGCCCCTTGTGTCTTTATGGCTTTACTGTCAATCCTTATCTACTGTCCTCTTGATTACTCTTCTATTGTTCTCGCTCCTTAATAATATTTCACTTTTTTCTCATTCTTTCATACTCAGTAGCCCCTAGTGTCTTTATGGCTTTACTGTCAATCGTTATCTACTGTCCTCTTGATTACTCTTCTCTTGTTCTCGCTCCTTAATAATATTTCACTTTTTTCTCATTCTTTCACACTCAGTAGCCCCTTTTGTCTTTATGGCTTTATTGTCAGTCGTTATCTACTGTCCTCTTGATTACTCTTGTCTTGTTCTTGCTCCTTAATAATATTTCACTTTTTTCTTATTCTTTCACACTCAGTAGCCCCTTGTGTCTTTATGGCTTTACTGTCAATCGTTTTCTACTGACCTCTTGATTACTCTCCTCTTGTTCTCCCTCCTTAATAATATTTCACTTTTTTATTATTCTTTCACACTCTGTAGCCCATTGTGTCTTTATGGCTTTACTGTCAATCGTTATCTACTGTCATTTTGATTACTCTTCTATTGTTCTCGCTCCTTAATAATATTTCACTTTTTTCTTATCCTTTCACACTCAGTAGCCCCTTTTGTCTTTATGACTTTACTCTCAATCGTTATCTACTGTCCTCTTGATTACTCTCCTCTTGTTCTCGCTCCTTAATAATATTTCACGTTTTTATTATTCTTTCACACTCAGTAGCCCCTTGTGTCTTCATGGCTTTACTGTCAATCGTTTTCTACTGTCCTCTTGATTACTCTTCTCTTGTTCTCTCTCCTTAATAATATTTCACTTTTTTCTTATTCTTTCACACTCAGTAGCCCCTTGTGTCTTTATGGCTTTACTGTCAATCGTTATCTACTGTCCTCTTGATTATTCTTCTATTGTTCTCGCTCCTTAATAATATTTCACTTTTTTCTTACTCTTTCACACTCAGTAGCCCCTTGTGTCTTTATGGCTTTACTCTCAATCGTTATCTACTGTCCACTTGATTACTCTTCTATTGTTCTCGCTCCTTAATAATATTTCCCTTTTTTCTTATTCTTTCACATTCAGTAGCCCCATGGGTATTTATGGCTTTACTGTCAATCGCTATCTACTGTCCTCTTGATTACTCTTCTATGGCTCTCGCTCCTTAATAATATTTCACTTTTTTCTTATTCTTTCACCCTCAGTAGCCCCTTGTATCTTTATGGCTTTACTCTCAATCGTTATCTACTGTCCTCTTGATTACTCTTCTATTGTTCTCGCTCCTTAATAATATTTCCCTTTTTTCTTATTCTTTCACATTCAGTAGCCCCTTGTGTCTTTATGGCTTTACTGTCAATCGTTATCTACTGTCCTCTTTATTACTCTTCTATTGTTCTCGCTCCTTAATAATATTTCCCTTTTTTCTTATTCTTTCACATTCAGTAGCCCCTTGTGTCTTTATGGCTTTACTCTCAATCGTTATCTACTGTCCACTTGATTACTCTTCTATTGTTCTCGCTCCTTAATAATATTTCCCTTTTTTCTTATTCTTTCACATTCAGTAGCCCCTTGTGTCTTTATGGCTTTACTGTCAATCGTTATCTTCTGTCCTCTTGATTACTCTTCTATTGTTCTCGCTCCTTAATAATATTTTTCTTTTTTCTTATTCTTTCACATTCAGTAGCCACTTGTGTCTTTATGGCTTTACTCTCAATCGTTATCTACTGTCCTCTTGATTACTCTTCTATTGTTCTCGCTCCTTAATAATATTTCACTTTTTTCTTATTCTTTCACACTCAGTAGCCCCTTGTGTATTTATGGCTTTACTGTCAATCATTATCTACTGTTCTCTTCATTACTATTCTATTGTTCTAGCTCCTTAATAATATTTCACTTTTTTCTTATTCTTTCACACTCAGTAGCCCCTTGTGTCTTCATGGCTTTACTGTCAATTCTTATCTATTGTCCTCTTGATTAATCTTCTATTGTTCTCGCTACTTAATAATATTTCACTTTTTTCTTATTCTTTCCCACTAAGTAGCCCCTTGTGTCTCTATGGCTTTACTTTCAATCGTTATCTACACTCTTCTTGATTACTCTTCTATTGTTCTCGCTCCTTAATAATATTTCACTTTTTTATTATTCTTTCACACTCAGTAGCCCCTTGTGTATTTATGGCTTTACTGTCAATCGTTATCTACTGTTCTCTTGATTACTCTTCTATTGTTCTCGCTCCTTAATAATATTTCACTTTTTTCTTATTCTTTCACACTCAGTAACCCCTTGTGTCTTTATGGCTTTACTGTCAATCGTTATCTACTGTCCTCTTGATTACTCTCCTCTTGTTCTCCCTCCTTAATAATATTTCACTTTTTTATTATTCTTTCACACTCTGTAGCGCATTGTGTCTTTATGGCTTTACTGTCAATCGTTATCTACTGTCATTTTGATTACTCTTCTCTTGTTCTCGCTCCTTAATAATATTTCACTTTTTTCTTATTCTTTCACACTCAGTAGCCCTTTGTGTCTTTATGGCTTTACTGTAAATCGTTATCTACTGTCCTCTTGATTACTCTTCTCTTGTTCTCGCTCCTTAATAATATTTCACTTTTTTCTTATTCTTTCACACTCAGTAGCGCCTTTTGTCATTATGGCTTTACTCTCAATCGTTATCTACTGTCCTGTTGATTATTCTTCTCTTGTTCTCGCTCCTTAATAATATTTCACTTTTTTCTTATTCTTTCACACTCAGTAGCACCTTGTGTCTTTATGGCTTTACTGTCAACCGTTATCTACTGTCCTCTTGATTACTCTTCTCTTGTTCTCGCTCCTTAATATTATTTCACTTTTTTATTATTCTTTCACACTCAGTAGCCCCTTTTGTCTTTATGGCTTTACTCTCAATCGTTATCTGCTGTCCTCTTGATTACTCTTCTCTTGTTCTCGCTCCTTATATAATATTTCACTTTTTTCTTATTCTTTCACACTCAGTAGCCCTTGTGTCTTTATGGCTTTACTGTAAATCGTTATCTACTGTCCTCTTGATTACTCTTCTCTTGTTCTCGCTCCTTAATAATATTTCACTTTTTTCTTATTCTTTCACACTAAGTAGCCCCTTGTGTCTTTATGGCTTTACTGTCAATCCTTATCTACTGTCCTCTTGATTACTCTTCTATTGTTCTCGCTCCTTAATAATATTTCACTTTTTTCTCATTCTTTCATACTCAGTAGCCCCTAGTGTCTTTATGGCTTTACTGTCAATCGTTATCTACTGTCCTCTTGATTACTCTTCTCTTGTTCTCGCTCCTTAATAATATTTCACTTTTTTCTCATTCTTTCACACTCAGTAGCCCCTTTTGTCTTTATGGCTTTATTGTCAGTCGTTATCTACTGTCCTCTTGATTACTCTTCTCTTGTTCTTGCTCCTTAATAATATTTCACTTTTTTCTTATTCTTTCACACTCAGTAGCCCCTTGTGTCTTTATGGCTTTACTGTCAATCGTTTTCTACTGACCTCTTGATTACTCTCCTCTTGTTCTCCCTCCTTAATAATATTTCACTTTTTTATTATTCTTTCACACTCTGTAGCCCATTGTGTCTTTATGGCTTTACTGTCAATCGTTATCTACTGTCCTCTTGATTACTCTTCTATGGCTCTCGCTCCTTAATAATATTTCACTTTTTTCTTATTCTTTCACCCTCAGTAGCCCCTTGTGTCTTTATGGCTTTACTCTCAATCGTTATCTACTGTCATTTTGATTACTCTTCTATTGTTCTCGCTCCTTAATAATATTTCACTTTTTTCTTATCCTTTCACACTCAGTAGCCCCTTTTGTCTTTATGACTTTACTCTCAATCGTTATCTACTGTCCTCTTGATTACTCTCCTCTTGTTCTCGCTCCTTAATAATATTTCACGTTTTTATTATTCTTTCACACTCAGTAGCCCCTTGTGTCTTCATGGCTTTACTGTCAATCGTTTTCTACTGTCCTCTTGATTACTCTTCTCTTGTTCTCTCTCCTTAATAATATTTCACTTTTTTCTTATTCTTTCACACTCAGTAGCCCCTTGTGTCTTTATGGCTTTACTGTCAATCGTTATCTACTGTCCTCTTGATTATTCTTCTATTGTTCTCGCTCCTTAATAATATTTCACTTTTTTCTTACTCTTTCACACTCAGTAGCCCCTTGTGTCTTTATGGCTTTACTCTCAATCGTTATCTACTGTCCACTTGATTACTCTTCTATTGTTCTCGCTCCTTAATAATATTTCCCTTTTTTCTTATTCTTTCACATTCAGTAGCCCCATGGGTATTTATGGCTTTACTGTCAATCGCTATCTACTGTCCTCTTGATTACTCTTCTATGGCTCTCGCTCCTTAATAATATTTCACTTTTTTCTTATTCTTTCACCCTCAGTAGCCCCTTGTATCTTTATGGCTTTACTCTCAATCGTTATCTACTGTCCTCTTGATTACTCTTCTATTGTTCTCGCTCCTTAATAATATTTCCCTTTTTTCTTATTCTTTCACATTCAGTAGCCCCTTGTGTCTTTATGGCTTTACTGTCAATCGTTATCTACTGTCCTCTTTATTACTCTTCTATTGTTCTCGCTCCTTAATAATATTTCCCTTTTTTCTTATTCTTTCACATTCAGTAGCCCCTTGTGTCTTTATGGCTTTACTCTCAATCGTTATCTACTGTCCACTTGATTACTCTTCTATTGTTCTCGCTCCTTAATAATATTTCCCTTTTTTCTTATTCTTTCACATTCAGTAGCCCCTTGTGTCTTTATGGCTTTACTGTCAATCGTTATCTTCTGTCCTCTTGATTACTCTTCTATTGTTCTCGCTCCTTAATAATATTTTTCTTTTTTCTTATTCTTTCACATTCAGTAGCCACTTGTGTCTTTATGGCTTTACTCTCAATCGTTATCTACTGTCCTCTTGATTACTCTTCTATTGTTCTCGCTCCTTAATAATATTTCACTTTTTTCTTATTCTTTCACACTCAGTAGCCCCTTGTGTATTTATGGCTTTACTGTCAATCATTATCTACTGTTCTCTTCATTACTATTCTATTGTTCTCGCTCCTTAATAATATTTCACTTTTTTCTTATTCTTTCACACTCAGTAACCCCTAGTGTCTTTATGGCTCTACTGTCAATCGTTATCTACGGTCCTCTTGATTACTCTTCTATTGTTCTCGCTACTTAATAATATTTTACTTTTTTCTTATTCTTTCACACTCAGTAGCCCTTTGTGTCTTTATGGCTTTACTGTCAATCGTTATCTACTGTCTTCTTGATTACTCTTCTATTGTTCTAGCTCCTTAATAATATTTCACTTTTTTCTTATTCTTTCACACTCAGTAGCCCCTTGTGTCTTCATGGCTTTACTGTCAATTCTTATCTATTGTCCTCTTGATTAATCTTCTATTGTTCTCGCTACTTAATAATATTTCACTTTTTTCTTATTCTTTCCCACTAAGTAGCCCCTTGTGTCTCTATGGCTTTACTTTCAATCGTTATCTACACTCTTCTTGATTACTCTTCTATTGTTCTCGCTCCTTAATAATATTTCACTTTTTTATTATTCTTTCACACTCAGTAGCCCCTTGTGTCTTTATGGCTTTACTCTCAATCGTTATCTACTGTCCACTTGATTACTCTTCTATTGTTCTCGCTCCTTAATAATATTTCCCTTTTTTCTTATTCTTTCACATTCAGTAGCCCCATGGGTATTTATGGCTTTACTGTCAATCGCTATCTACTGTCCTCTTGATTACTCTTCTATGGCTCTCGCTCCTTAATAATATTTCACTTTTTTCTTATTCTTTCACCCTCAGTAGCCCCTTGTATCTTTATGGCTTTACTCTCAATCGTTATCTACTGTCCTCTTGATTACTCTTCTATTGTTCTCGCTCCTTAATAATATTTCCCTTTTTTCTTATTCTTTCACATTCAGTAGCCCCTTGTGTCTTTATGGCTTTACTGTCAATCGTTATCTACTGTCCTCTTTATTACTCTTCTATTGTTCTCGCTCCTTAATAATATTTCCCTTTTTTCTTATTCTTTCACATTCAGTAGCCCCTTGTGTCTTTATGGCTTTACTCTCAATCGTTATCTACTGTCCACTTGATTACTCTTCTATTGTTCTCGCTCCTTAATAATATTTCCCTTTTTTCTTATTCTTTCACATTCAGTAGCCCCTTGTGTCTTTATGGCTTTACTGTCAATCGTTATCTTCTGTCCTCTTGATTACTCTTCTATTGTTCTCGCTCCTTAATAATATTTTTCTTTTTTCTTATTCTTTCACATTCAGTAGCCACTTGTGTCTTTATGGCTTTACTCTCAATCGTTATCTACTGTCCTCTTGATTACTCTTCTATTGTTCTCGCTCCTTAATAATATTTCACTTTTTTCTTATTCTTTCACACTCAGTAGCCCCTTGTGTATTTATGGCTTTACTGTCAATCATTATCTACTGTTCTCTTCATTACTATTCTATTGTTCTCGCTCCTTAATAATATTTCACTTTTTTCTTATTCTTTCACACTCAGTAACCCCTAGTGTCTTTATGGCTCTACTGTCAATCGTTATCTACGGTCCTCTTGATTACTCTTCTATTGTTCTCGCTACTTAATAATATTTTACTTTTTTCTTATTCTTTCACACTCAGTAGCCCTTTGTGTCTTTATGGCTTTACTGTCAATCGTTATCTACTGTCTTCTTGATTACTCTTCTATTGTTCTAGCTCCTTAATAATATTTCACTTTTTTCTTATTCTTTCACACTCAGTAGCCCCTTGTGTCTTCATGGCTTTACTGTCAATTCTTATCTATTGTCCTCTTGATTAATCTTCTATTGTTCTCGCTACTTAATAATATTTCACTTTTTTCTTATTCTTTCCCACTAAGTAGCCCCTTGTGTCTCTATGGCTTTACTTTCAATCGTTATCTACACTCTTCTTGATTACTCTTCTATTGTTCTCGCTCCTTAATAATATTTCACTTTTTTATTATTCTTTCACACTCAGTAGCCCCTTGTGTATTTATGGCTTTACTGTCAATCGTTATCTACTGTTCTCTTGATTACTCTTCTATTGTTCTCGCTCCTTAATAATATTTCACTTTTTTCTTATTCTTTCACACTCAGTAACCCCTTGTGTCTTTATGGCTTTACTGTCAATCGTTATCTACTGTCCTCTTGATTACTCTCCTCTTGTTCTCCCTCCTTAATAATATTTCACTTTTTTATTATTCTTTCACACTCTGTAGCGCATTGTGTCTTTATGGCTTTACTGTCAATCGTTATCTACTGTCATTTTGATTACTCTTCTCTTGTTCTCGCTCCTTAATAATATTTCACTTTTTTCTTATTCTTTCACACTCAGTAGCCCTTTGTGTCTTTATGGCTTTACTGTAAATCGTTATCTACTGTCCTCTTGATTACTCTTCTCTTGTTCTCGCTCCTTAATAATATTTCACTTTTTTCTTATTCTTTCACACTCAGTAGCGCCTTTTGTCATTATGGCTTTACTCTCAATCGTTATCTACTGTCCTGTTGATTATTCTTCTCTTGTTCTCGCTCCTTAATAATATTTCACTTTTTTCTTATTCTTTCACACTCAGTAGCACCTTGTGTCTTTATGGCTTTACTGTCAACCGTTATCTACTGTCCTCTTGATTACTCTTCTCTTGTTCTCGCTCCTTAATATTATTTCACTTTTTTATTATTCTTTCACACTCAGTAGCCCCTTTTGTCTTTATGGCTTTACTCTCAATCGTTATCTGCTGTCCTCTTGATTACTCTTCTCTTGTTCTCGCTCCTTATATAATATTTCACTTTTTTCTTATTCTTTCACACTCAGTAGCCCTTGTGTCTTTATGGCTTTACTGTAAATCGTTATCTACTGTCCTCTTGATTACTCTTCTCTTGTTCTCGCTCCTTAATAATATTTCACTTTTTTCTTATTCTTTCACACTAAGTAGCCCCTTGTGTCTTTATGGCTTTACTGTCAATCCTTATCTACTGTCCTCTTGATTACTCTTCTATTGTTCTCGCTCCTTAATAATATTTCACTTTTTTCTCATTCTTTCATACTCAGTAGCCCCTAGTGTCTTTATGGCTTTACTGTCAATCGTTATCTACTGTCCTCTTGATTACTCTTCTCTTGTTCTCGCTCCTTAATAATATTTCACTTTTTTCTCATTCTTTCACACTCAGTAGCCCCTTTTGTCTTTATGGCTTTATTGTCAGTCGTTATCTACTGTCCTCTTGATTACTCTTCTCTTGTTCTTGCTCCTTAATAATATTTCACTTTTTTCTTATTCTTTCACACTCAGTAGCCCCTTGTGTCTTTATGGCTTTACTGTCAATCGTTTTCTACTGACCTCTTGATTACTCTCCTCTTGTTCTCCCTCCTTAATAATATTTCACTTTTTTATTATTCTGTCACACTCTGTAGCCCATTGTGTCTTTATGGCTTTACTGTCAATCGTTATCTACTGTCATTTTGATTACTCTTCTATTGTTCTCGCTCCTTAATAATATTTCACTTTTTTCTTATCCTTTCACACTCAGTAGCCCCTTTTGTCTTTATGACTTTACTCTCAATCGTTATCTACTGTCCTCTTGATTACTCTCCTCTTGTTCTCGCTCCTTAATAATATTTCACGTTTTTATTATTCTTTCACACTCAGTAGCCCCTTGTGTCTTCATGGCTTTACTGTCAATCGTTTTCTACTGTCCTCTTGATTACTCTTCTCTTGTTCTCTCTCCTTAATAATATTTCACTTTTTTCTTATTCTTTCACACTCAGTAGCCCCTTGTGTCTTTATGGCTTTACTGTCAATCGTTATCTACTGTCCTCTTGATTATTCTTCTATTGTTCTCGCTCCTTAATAATATTTCACTTTTTTCTTACTCTTTCACACTCAGTAGCCCCTTGTGTCTTTATGGCTTTACTCTCAATCGTTATCTACTGTCCTTTTGATTACTCTTCTATTGTTCTCGCTCCTTAATAATATTTTCCTTTTTTCTTATTCTTTCACATTCAGTAGCCACTTGTGTCTTTATGGCTTTACTCTCAATCGTTATCTACTGTCCTCTTGATTACTCTTCTATTGTTCTCGCTCCTTAATAATATTTCACTTTTTTCTTATTCTTTCACACTCAGTAGCCCCTTGTGTATTTATGGCTTTACTGTCAATCATTATCTACTGTTCTCTTCATTACTATTCTATTGTTCTCGCTCCTTAATAATATTTCACTTTTTTCTTATTCTTTCACACTCAGTAACCCCTAGTGTCTTTATGGCTCTACTGTCAATCGTTATCTACGGTCCTCTTGATTACTCTTCTCTTGTTCTCGCTACTTAATAATATTTCACTTTTTTCTTATTCTTTCACACTCAGTAGCCCCTTGTGTCTTTATGGCTTTACTGTCAATCCTTATCTACTGTCCTCTTGATTACTCTTCTATTGTTCTCGCTCCTTAATAATATTTCACTTTTTTCTCATTCTTTCATACTCAGTAGCCCCTAGTGTCTTTATGGCTTTACTGTCAATCGTTATCTACTGTCCTCTTGATTACTCTTCTCTTGTTCTCGCTCCTTAATAATATTTCACTTTTTTGTCATTCTTTCACACTCAGTAGCCCCTTTTGTCTTTATGGCTTTATTGTCAGTCGTTATCTACTGTCCTCTTGATTACTCTTCTCTTGTTCTTGCTCCTTAATAATATTTCACTTTTTTCTTATTCTTTCACACTCAGTAGCCCCTTGTGTCTTTATGGCTTTACTGTCAATCGTTTTCTACTGACCTCTTGATTACTCTCCTCTTGTTCTCCCTCCTTAATAATATTTCACTTTTTTATTATTCTTTCACACTCTGTAGCCCATTGTGTCTTTATGGCTTTACTGTCAATCGTTATCTACTGTCATTTTGATTACTCTTCTATTGTTCTCGCTCCTTAATAATATTTCACTTTTTTCTTATCCTTTCACACTCAGTAGCCCCTTTTGTCTTTATGACTTTACTCTCAATAGTTATCTACTGTCCTCTTGATTACTCTCCTCTTGTTCTCGCTCCTTAATAATATTTCACGTTTTTATTATTCTTTCACACTCAGTAGCCCCTTGTGTCTTCATGGCTTTACTGTCAATCGTTTTCTACTGTCCTCTTGATTACTCTTCTCTTGTTCTCTCTCCTTAATAATATTTCACTTTTTCTTATTCTTTCACACTCAGTAGCCCCTTGTGTCTTTATGGCTTTACTGTCAATCGTTATCTACTGTCCTCTTGATTATTCTTCTATTGTTCTCGCTCCTTAATAATATTTCACTTTTTTCTTACTCTTTCACACTCAGTAGCCCCTTGTGTCTTTATGGCTTTACTCTCAATCGTTATCTACTGTCCACTTGATTACTCTTCTATTGTTCTCGCTCCTTAATAATATTTCCCTTTTTTCTTATTCTTTCACATTCAGTAGCCCCATGGGTATTTATGGCTTTACTGTCAATCGTTATCTACTGTCCTCTTGATTACTCTTCTATGGCTCTCGCTCCTTAATAATATTTCACTTTTTTCTTATTCTTTCACCCTCAGTAGCCCCTTGTGTCTTTATGGCTTTACTCTCAATCGTTATCTACTGTCCTCTTGATTACTCTTCTATTGTTCTCGCTCCTTAATAATATTTCCCTTTTTTCTTATTCTTTCACATTCAGTAGCCCCTTGTGTCTTTATAGCTTTACTGTCAATCGTTATCTACTGTCCTCTTTATTACTCTTCTATTGTTCTCGCTCCTTAATAATATTTTCCTTTTTTCTTATTCTTTCACATTCAGTAGCCACTTGTGTCTTTATGGCTTTACTCTCAATCGTTATCTACTGTCCTCTTGATTACTCTTCTATTGTTCTCGCTCCTTAATAATATTTCACTTTTTTCTTATTCTTTCACACTCAGTAGCCCCTTGTGTATTTATGGCTTTACTGTCAATCATTATCTACTGTTCTCTTCATTACTATTCTATTGTTCTCGCTCCTTAATAATATTTCACTTTTTTCTTATTCTTTCACACTCAGTAACCCCTAGTGTCTTTATGGCTCTACTGTCAATCGTTATCTACGGTCCTCTTGATTACTCTTCTATTGTTCTCGCTACTTAATAATATTTTACTTTTTTCTTATTCTTTCACACTCAGTAGCCCTTTGTGTCTTTATGGCTTTACTGTCAATCGTTATCTACTGTCTTCTTGATTACTCTTCTATTGTTCTAGCTCCTTAATAATATTTCACTTTTTTCTTATTCTTTCACACTCAGTAGCCCCTTGTGTCTTCATGGCTTTACTGTCAATTCTTATCTATTGTCCTCTTGATTAATCTTCTATTGTTCTCGCTACTTAATAATATTTCACTTTTTTCTTATTCTTTCCCACTAAGTATCCCCTTGTGTCTCTATGGCTTTACTCTCAATCGTTATCTACACTCTTCTTGATTACTCTTCTATTGTTCTCGCTCCTTAATAATATTTCACTTTTTTATTATTCTTTCACACTCAGTAGCCCCTTGTGTATTTATGGCTTTACTGTCAATCGTTATCTACTGTTCTCTTGATTACTCTTCTATTGTTCTCGCTCCTTAATAATATTTCACTTTTTTCTTATTCTTTCACACTCAGTAACCCCTTGTGTCTTTATGGCTTTACTGTCAATCGTTATCTACTGTCCTCTTGATTACTCTTTTATTGTTCTCGCTCCTTAATAATATTTCACTTTTTTCTTACTCTTTCACACTCTGTAGCCCCTTGTGTCTTCCTGGCTTTACTGTCAATCGTTATCTACTGTCCTCTTGATTACTCTTCTCTTGTTCTCGCTCCTTAATAATATTTCACGTTTTTCTTATTCTTTCACACTCAGTAGCACCTTGTGTCTTTATGGCTTTACTGTAAATCGTTATCTACTGTCCTCTTTATTACTCTTCTCTTGTTCTCGCTCCTTAATAATATTTCACTTTTTTCTTATTCTTTCACACTCAGTAGCCCCTTGTGTCGTCATGGCTTTACTCTCAATCGTTTTCTACTGTCCTCTTGATTACTCTTCTCTTGTTCTCGCTCCTTAATAATATTTCACTTTTTTCTTATTCTTTCACACTCAGTAGCACCTTGTGCCTTTATGGCTTTACTGTCAATCGTTATCTACTGTCCTCTTGATTACTCTTCTCTTGTTCTCGCTCCTTAATAATATTTCACTTTTTTATTATTCTTTCACACTCAATAGCCCCTTGTGTCGTCATGGCTTTACTCTCAATCGTTTTCTACTGTCCTCTTGATTACTCTTCTATTGTTCTCGCTCCTTAATAATATTTCACTTTTTTATTATTCTTTCACACTCAGTAGCACCTTGTGTCTTTATGGCTTTACTGTCAATCGTTATCTACTGTCCTCTTGATTACTCTTCTCTTGTTCTCGCTCCTTAATAATATTTCACGTTTTTCTTATTCTTTCACACTCAGTAGCCACTCGTGTCTTTATGGCTTTATTGTCAATCGTTATCTACTGTCCTCTTGATTACTCTTCTATTGTTCTGGCTCCTTAATAATATTTCACTTTTTTCTTATTCTTTCACACTCAGTAGCCCCTTTTGTCTTTATGGCTTTACTGTCAATCGTTATCTACTGTCCTCTTGATTACTCTTCTATTGTTCTCGCTCCTTAATAATATTTCACTTTTTTCTTATTCTTTCACACTCAGTAGCCCATTGTGTCTTTATGGCTTTACTGTCAATCGTTATCTACTGTCCTTTTGATTACTCTTCTATTGTTCTCGCTCCTTAATAATATTTCACTTTTTTCTTATTTTTTCACACTCAGTAGCACCTTGTGTCTTTATGGCTTTACTGTAAATCGTTATCTACTGTCCTCTTGATTACTCTTCTATTGTTCTCGCTCCTTAATAATATTTCACTTTTTTATTATTCTTTCACTCTCAGTAGCCCCTTTTGTCTTTATGGCTTTACTCTCAATCGTTATCTACTGCCCTCTTGATTACTCTCCTATTGTTCTCGCTACTTAATAATATTTCACTTTTTTATTATTCTTTCACACTCAGTAGCCCCTTGTTTCGTCATGGCTTTACTGTCAATCGTTATCTACTGTCCTCTTGATTACACTTCTATTGTTCTCGCTCCTTTATAATATTTCACTTTTTTCTTATTCTTTCACACTCAGTAGCCCCTTGTGTCTTTATGGCTTTCCTCTCAATCGTTATCTACTGTCCTCTTGATTACTCTTCTATTGTTCTCGGTCCTTAATTATATTTCACTTTTTTATTATTCTTTCACACTCAGTAGCCCCTTGTGTCTTCATGGCTTTACTGTCAATCGTTATCTACTGTCCTCTTGATTACTCTTCTATTGTTCTCGCTACTTAATAATATTTCACTTTTTCTTTTTCTTTCACACTCAGTAGCCCCTCGTGTCTTTATGGCTTTACTGTCAATCGTTATCTACTGTCCTCTTGATTACTCTTCTATTGTTCTCGCTACTTAATAATATTTCACTTTTTTCTTATTCTTTCCCACTAAGTAGCCCCTTGTGTCTCTATGGCTTTACTCTCAATCGTTATCTACACTCTTCTTGATTACTCTTCTATTGTTCTCGCTCCTTAATAATATTTCACTTTTTTATTATTCTTTCACACTCAGTAGCCCCTTGTGTATTTATGTCTTTACTGTCAATCGTTATCTACTGTTCTCTTGATTACTATTCTGTTGTTCTCGCTCCTTAATAATATTTCACTTTTTTCCTATTCTTTCACACTCAGTAACCCCTTGTGTCTGTACGGCTTTACTGTCAATCGTTATTTACTGTCCTCTTGATTACGCTTCTATTGTTCTCGATCCTTAATAATATTTCACTTTTTTATTATTCTTTCACACTCAGTAGCCCCTTGTGTCTTCATGGCTTTACTGTCAATCGTTATCTACTGTCCACTTGATTACTCTTCTATTGTTCTTGCTCCTTAATAATATTTCACTTTTTTCTTATTCTTTCCCACTAAGTAGCCCCTTGTGTCTCTATGGCTTTACTGTCAATCGTTATCTACACTCTTCTTGATTACTCTTCTATTGTTCTCGCTCCTTAATAATATTTCACTTTTTTATTATTCTTTAACACTCAGTAGCCCCTTGTGTATTTATGGCTTTACTGTCAATCGTTATCTACTGTTCTCTTGATTACTCTTCTATTGTTCTCGCTCCTTAATAATATTTCACTTTTTTCTTATTCTTTCACACTCTGTAGCCCCTTGTGTCTTTATGGCTTTAGTGTCAATCGTTATCTACTGTCCTCTTGATTATTCTTCTATTGTTCTCGCTCCTTAATAATATTTCACTTTTTTCTTATTCTTTCACACTCAGTGGCCCCTAATGTCTTTATGGCTTTACTGTCAATCGTTATTTACTGTCCTCTTGATTACGCTTCTATTGTTCTCGATCCTTAATAATATTTCACTTTTTTATTATTCTTTCACACTCAGTAGCCCCTTGTGTCTTCATGGCTTTACTGTCAATCGTTATCTACTGTCCACTTGATTACTCTTCTATTGTTCTTGCTCCTTAATAATATTTCACTTTTTTCTTATTCTTTCCCACTAAGTAGCCCCTTGTGTCTCTATGGCTTTACTGTCAATCGTTATCTACACTCTTCTTGATTACTCTTCTATTGTTCTCGCTCCTTAATAATATTTCACTTTTTTATTATTCTTTCACACTCAGTAGCCCCTTGTGTCTTTATGGCTTTACTGTCAATCGTTATCTACTGTCCTCTTGATTATTCTTCTATTGTTCTCGCTCCTTAATAATATTTCACTTTTTTCTTATTCTTTCACACTCAGTGACCCCTTGTGTCTTCATGGCTTTACTGTCAATCGTTATTTACTGTCCTCTTGATTACTCTTCTATGTTCTCGATCCTTAATAATATTTCACTTTTTTCTCATTCTTTCACACTCAGTAGCCCCTTGTGTCTTCATGGCTTTACTGTCAATCGTTATCTACTGTCCTCTTGATTACTCTTCTATTGTTCTTGCTCCTTAATAATATTTCACTTTTTTATTATTCTTTCCAACAAAGTAGCCCCTTGTGTCTCTATGGCTTTACTGTCAATCGTTATCTACTGTCCACTTGATTACTCTTCTATTGTTCCCGCTCCTTAATAATATTTCACTTTTTTATTATTCTTTCACATTCAGTAGCCCCTTGTGTCTTTATGGCTTTACTCTCAATCGTTATCTACTGTCCACTTGATTACTCTTCTATTGTTCTCGCTCCTTAATAATATTTCCCTTTTTTCTTATTCTTTCACATTCAGTAGCCCCTCGTGTCTTTATGGCTTTACTGTCAATCGTTATCTACTGTCCTCTTGATTACTCTTCTATTGTTCTCGCTCCTTAATAATATTTCACTTTTTTCTTATTCTTTCACACTCAGTAACCCCTCGTGTCTTTATGGCTTTACTGTCAATCGTTATCTACTGTCCTCTTGATTACTCTTCTATTGTTCTCGCTCCTTAATAATATTTCACTTTTTTATTATTCTTTCACACTCAGTAGCCCCATGGGTATTTATGGCTTTACTGTCAATCGTTATCTATTGTCCTCTTGATTACTCTTCTATTGTTCTCGCTCCTTAATAATATTTCACTTTTTTCTTATTCTTTCACCCTCAGTAGCCCCTTGTGTCTTTATGGCTTTACTCTCAATCGTTATCTACTGTCCTCTTGATTACTCTTCTATTGTTCTCGCTCCTTAATAATATTTCCCTTTTTTCTTATTCTTTCACATTCAGTAGCCCCTTGTGTCTTTATGGCTTTACTCTCAATCGTTATCTACTGTCCTCTTGATTACTCTTCTATTGTTCTCGCTCGTTAATAATATTTCACTTTTTTCTTATTCTTTCACACTCAGTAGCCCCTTGTGTCTTTATGGCTTTACTGTCAATCGTTATCTACTTTCCTCTTGATTATTCTTCTATTGTTCTCGCTCCTTAATAATATTTCACTTTTTTCTTACTCTTTCACACTCAGTAGCCCCTTGTGTCTTTATGGCTTTACTCTCAATCGTTATCTACTGTCCACTTGATTACTCTTCTATTGTTCTCTCTCCTTAATAATATTTCCCTTTTTTCTTATTCTTTCACATTCAGTAGCCCCTCGTGTCTTTATGGTTTTACTGTCAATCGTTATCTACTGTCCTCTTGATTACTCTTCTATTGTTCTCGCTCCTTAATAATATTTCACTTTTTTCTTATTTTTTGACACTCAGTAGCCCCTTGTGTCTTTATGGCTTTACTGTCAATCGTTATCTACTGTCCTCTTGATTACTCTTATATTGTTCTCGCTCCTTAATAATATTTCACTTTTTTCTTATTCTTTCACACTCAGTAGCCCCTTTTGTCTTTATGGATTTACTGTCAATTCTTATCTATTGTCCTCTTGATTACTCTTCTATTGTTCTCGCTACTTAATAATATTTCACTTTTTTCTTATTCTTTCCCACTAAGTAGCCCCTTGTGTCTCTATGGCTTTACTCTCAATCGTTATCTACACTCTTCTTGATTACTCTTCTATTGTTCTCGCTCCTTAATAATATTTCACTTTTTTATTATTCTTTCACACTCAGTAGCCCCTTGTGTCTTTATGGCTTTACTGTCAATCGTTATCTACTGTCCTCTTGATTATTCTTCTATTGTTCTCGCTCCTTAATAATATTTCACTTTTTTCTTATTCTTTCACACTCTGTAGCCCCTTGTGTCATTATGGTTTACTGTCAATCGTTATCTACTGTCCACTTGATTACTCTTCTATTGTTCTCGCTCCTTAATAATATTTGCCTTTTTTCTTATTCTTTCACATTCAGTAGCCCCTCGTGTCTTTATGGCTTTACTGTCAATCGTTATCTACTGTCCTCTTGATTACTCTTCTATTGTTCTCGCTCCTTAATAATATTTCACTTTTTTCTTATTCTTTCACACTCAGTAACCCCTCGTGTCTTTATGGCTTTACTGTCAATCGTTATCTACTGTCCTCTTGATTACTCTTCTATTGTTCTCGCTCCTTAATAATATTTCACTTTTTTATTATTCTTTCACACTCAGTAGCCCCATGGGTATTTATGGCTTTACTGTCAATCGTTATCTATTGTCCTCTTGATTACTCTTCTATTGTTCTCGCTCCTTAATAATATTTCACTTTTTTCTTATTCTTTCACCCTCAGTAGCCCCTTGTGTCTTTATGGCTTTACTCTCAATCGTTATCTACTGTCCACTTGATTACTCTTCTATTGTTCTCTCTCCTTAATAATATTTCCCTTTTTTCTTATTCTTTCACATTCAGTAGCCCCTCGTGTCTTTATGGCTTTACTGTCAATCGTTATCTACTGTCCTCTTGATTACTCTTCTATTGTTCTCGCTCCTTAATAATATTTCACTTTTTTCTTATTTTTTGACACTCAGTAGCCCCTTGTGTCTTTATGGTTTTACTGTCAATCGTTATCTACTGTCCTCTTGATTACTCTTATATTGTTCTCGCTCCTTAATAATATTTCACTTTTTTCTTATTCTTTCACACTCAGTAGCCCCTTTTGTCTTTATGGATTTACTGTCAATTCTTATCTATTGTCCTCTTGATTACTCTTCTATTGTTCTCGCTACTTAATAATATTTCACTTTTTTCTTATTCTTTCCCACTAAGTAGCCCCTTGTGTCTCTATGGCTTTACTCTCAATCGTTATCTACACTCTTCTTGATTACTCTTCTATTGTTCTCGCTCCTTAATAATATTTCACTTTTTTATTATTCTTTCACACTCAGTAGCCCCTTGTGTCTTTATGGCTTTACTGTCAATCGTTATCTACTGTCCTCTTGATTACTCTTCTATTGTTCTCGCTACTTAATAATATTTCACTTTTATCTTATTCTTTCACACTCAGTAGCCCCTTGTGTCTTTATGGCTTTACTGTCAATCGTTATCCACTGTCCTCTTGATTATTCTTCTATTGTTCTAGCTCCTTAATAATATTTCACTTTTTTCTTATTCTTTCACACTCAGTAGCCCCTTGTGTCTTTATGGCTTTACTGTCAATCGTTATCTACTGTTTTCTTGATTATTCTTCTATTGTTCTCGCTCCTTAATAATATTTCACTTTTTTCTTATTCTTTCACACTCTGTGGCCCCTTGTGTCTTTATGGCTTTACTGTCAATCGTTATCTACTGTCCTCTTGATTACTCTTCTATTGTTCTCGCTCGTTAATAATATTTCACTTTTTTCTTATTCTTTCACACTCAGTAGCCCCTTGTGTCTTTATGGCTTTACTGTCAATCGTTATCTACTTTCCTCTTGATTATTCTTCTATTGTTCTCGCTCCTTAATAATATTTCACTTTTTTCTTACTCTTTCACACTCAGTAGCCCCTTGTGTCTTTATGGCTTTACTCTCAATCGTTATCTACTGTCCACTTGATTACTCTTCTATTGTTCTCTCTCCTTAATAATATTTCCCTTTTTTCTTATTCTTTCACATTCAGTAGCCCCTCGTGTCTTTATGGCTTTACTGTCAATCGTTATCTACTGTCCTCTTGATTACTCTTCTATTGTTCTCGCTCCTTAATAATATTTCACTTTTTTCTTATTTTTTGACACTCAGTAGCCCCTTGTGTCTTTATGGCTTTACTGTCAATCGTTATCTACTGTCCTCTTGATTACTCTTATATTGTTCTCGCTCCTTAATAATATTTCACTTTTTTCTTATTCTTTCACACTCAGTAGCCCCTTTTGTCTTTATGGCTTTACTGTCAATTCTTATCTATTGTCCTCTTGATTACTCTTCTATTGTTCTCGCTACTTAATAATATTTCACTTTTTTCTTATTCTTTCCCACTAAGTAGCCCCTTGTGTCTCTATGGCTTTACTCTCAATCGTTATCTACACTCTTCTTGATTACTCTTCTATTGTTCTCGCTCCTTAATAATATTTCACTTTTTTATTATTCTTTCACACTCAGTAGCCCCTTGTGTATTTATGGCTTTACTGTCAATCGTTATCTACTCTTCTCTTGATTACTCTTCTATTGTTCTCGCTCCTTAATAATATTTCACTTTTTTCTTATTCTTTCACACTCAGTAACCCCTTGTGTCTTTATGACTTTACTGTCAATCGTTATCTACTGTCCTCTTGATTACTCTTTTATTGTTCTCGCTCCTTAATAATATTTCACTTTTTTCTTACTCTTTCACACTCTGTAGCCCCTTGTGTCTTCCTGGCTTTACTGTCAATCGTTATCTACTGTCCTCTTGATTACTCTTCTATTGTTCTCGCTACTTACTAATATTTCACTTTTATCTTATTCTTTCACACTCAGTAGCCCCTTGTGTCTTTATGGCTTTACTGTCAATCGTTATCCACTGTCCTCTTGATTATTCTTCTATTGTTCTAGCTCCTTAATAATATTTCACTTTTTTCTTATTCTTTCACACTCAGTAGCCCCTTGTGTCTTTATGGCTTTCCTGTCAATCGTTATCTACTGTCCTCTTGATTATTCTTCTATTGTTCTCGCTCCTTAATAATATTTCACTTTTTCTTATTCTTTCACACTCTGTAGCCCCTTGTGTCTTTATGGTTTACTGTCAATCGTTATCTACTGTCCTCTTGATTATTCTTCTATTGTTCTCGCTCCTTAATAATATTTCACTTTTTTTTTATTCTTTCACACTCAGTAGCCCCTTGTGTCTTTATGGCTTTACTGTCAATCGTTATCTACTGTCCTCTTGATTACTCTTCTATTGTTCTCGCTACTTAATAATATTTCACTTTTATCTTATTCTTTCACACTCAGTAGCCCCTTGTGTCTTTATGGCTTTACTGTCAATCGTTATCCACTGTCCTCTTGATTATTCTTCTATTGTTCTAGCTCCTTAATAATATTTCACTTTTTTCTTATTCTTTCACACTCAATAGGCCCTTGTGTCTTTATGGCTTTACTGTCAATTGTTATCTACTGTCCTCTTGATTATTCTTCTATTGTTCTCGCTCCTTAATAATATTTCACTTTTTTCTTATTCTTTCACACTCTGTAGCCCCTTGTGTCTTTATGGCTTTACTGTCAATCGTTATCTACTGTCCTCTTGATTACTCTTCTATTGTTCTCGCTCGTTAATAATATTTCACTTTTTTCTTATTCTTTCACACTCAGTAGCCCCTTGTGTCTTTATGGCTTTACTGTCAATCGTTATCTACTTTCCTCTTGATTATTCTTCTATTGTTCTCGCTCCTTAATAATATTTCACTTTTTTCTTACTCTTTCACACTCAGTAGCCCCTTGTGTCTTTATGGCTTTACTCTCAATCGTTATCTACTGTCCACTTGATTACTCTTCTATTGTTCTCTCTCCTTAATAATATTTCCCTTTTTTCTTATTCTTTCACATTCAGTAGCCCCTCGTGTCTTTATTGCTTTACTGTCAATCGTTATCTACTGTCCTCTTGATTACTCTTCTATGGTTCTCGCTCCTTAATAATATTTCACTTTTTTCTGAGTCTTTCACACTCAGTAACCCCTCGTGTCTTTATGGCTTTACTGTCAATCGTTATCTCCTGTCCTCTTGATTACTCTTCTATTGTTCTCGCTCCTTAATAATATTTCACTTTTTTATTATTCTTTCACACTCAGTAGCCCCATGGGTATTTATGGCTTTACTGTCAATCGTTATCTATTGTCCTCTTGATTACTCTTCTATTGTTCTCGCTCCTTAATAATATTTCACTTTTTTCTTATTCTTTCACCCTCAGTAGCCCCTTGTGTCTTTATGGCTTTACTCTCAATCGTTATCTACTGACCTCTTGATTACTCTTCTATTGTTCTCGCTCCTTAATAATATTTCACTTTTTTCTTATTCTTTCACACTCAGTAGCCCCTTGTGTATTTATGGCTTTACTGTCAATCGTTATCTACTGTTCTCTTCATTACTATTCTATTGTTCTCGCTCCTTAATAATATTTCACTTTTTTCTTATTCTTTCACACTCAGTAACCCCTAGTGTCTTTATGGCTCTACTGTCAATCGTTATCTACGGTCCTCTTGATTACTCTTCTATTGTTCTCGCTACTTAATAATATTTTACTTTTTTCTTATTCTTTCACACTCAGTATCCCTTTGTGTCTTTATGGCTTTACTGTAAATCGTTATCTACTGTCTTCTTGATTACTCTTCTATTGTTCTAGCTCCTTAATAATATTTCACTTTTTTCTCATTCTTTCACCCTCAGTAGCCCCTTGTGTCTTTATGGCTTTACTGTCAATCGTTATCTACTCTTCTCTTGATTACTCTTTTATTGTTCTCGCTCCTTAATAATATTTCACTTTTTTCTTATTCTTTCATACTCAGTAGCCCCTTGTGTCTTTTTGGCTTTACTGTCAATCGTTATCTACTGTCCTCTTGATTACTCTTCTATTGTTCTCGCTCGTTAATAATATTTCACTTTTTTCTTATTCTTTCACACTCAGTAGCCCCTTGTGTCTTTATGGCTTTACTGTCAATCGTTATCTACTGTCCTCTTGATTATTCTTCTATTGTTCTCGCTCCTTAATAATATTTCACTTTTTTCTTACTCTTTCACACTCAGTAGCCCCTTGTGTCTTTATGGCTTTACTGTCAATCGTTATCTACTGTCCTCTTGATTACTCCTCTATTGTTCTCGCTCCTTAATAATATTTCACTTTTTTCTTATTCTTTCACACTCAGTAGCCCCTTCGGTCTTTCCAGCCATCTTTGTTCTTCAGAAATTTAAATGCAGTGTCAGTTGTTATTTTATTTTATATTTCAGCAACGTTTTATGAAAGATCGACCAAACACCGACTTGCGACCCCCGTTGACCTTTAATATGTGACTCGCGGAAATATGTTGACCGTGCTTTTTTTTTCATCACCGATAATAAAAGCAAAATGTAAATAAGAATCATCTCTAACGTTACAATTATTTACTTTGTACGAATTGAGACCCCCTCCCATTGGATTAAAACGTAAGTTTAATGATAATGTGTACGTCACAAAAACGTATCTGTAAATGTTTTTGATGTTTTCCGGCTCTCAAACGTCTGAACTTTATCGTATTTGACTTTTATATTAAGCATGTTTAGCCATCCTTGGCATATTCAAAGAGCATCTAAATGTGAGTTGAGCAGGAGGTGAGGGTTATTTACTGGAGATGCAAGCCAGCGGAAACTCATTACCCAAGACAGTACCTCCCCGTTATATGCAAAGAAGAGGTCAGGGACTGTTTAAACCATTTGTTTTCAACCGGGGTCCTTATGGACCCTGGGGAGTAGATTGTAACCTTGCTGGGGTCCACACAAAAAATTGGTGGTTAAATAGATTTTATATATATATATATATATATATATATTTGATTTATATATGTGTGTGCGTGCGTAGTTCTTTGAGGATACGTCTTTTAATGGCTCTTTCTTTTAGCTTCTTTTCTGATTATCATTTCTTTTCAGATAAAGGATGGCGAGCCTCAAGCTTACTCTCCAATTAAAAGGCACGCTCTATGAAAAGCGGCAATGATGCCTGAAAGGCAGAGCGTAGTGCAGGGGGTGGCCAAACCGTGCCTCGCGAGCCACATGCTGCTCTTTGGCCGTTAACACGTGACTCGTGGAAATATGTTGACCGAGCTCCTTTTTTTTCATCACAGATAACATAAAACGTAAATAAGAAAAATCTCTAGCTTTATAATTGTTTACTGGGTATGAATTGAGACCCCCCCCATTGGATTAAAACGTAAGTTTAATGGTAATGTGTATGTCACAAAAACGTATCTGTAAATTTTGTTCATGTCTTGTGGCTCTTAAACATCTGAAACTTATCGTATGTGGCTCTTACATTAAGTGAGTTCTTTGAGGAAAAAGTTAGATCTATTAAAAGACTTGTCCTCAATGAACTGTTCAACTACACACACATACGTCTGTGTCTATTTGTGTACGACTCTGTGTGTGTGTGTGTGTGTGTTAGGGACTCTCCCGTCGATTTCATCAAATGAGGATCTCCATCAGTTCAGTTTCAAACTGAACAGCCCTGGTATATTCGTTCCGATGAACTTTCCTTTATGGTACCAAGACTTTATAAATTTAACCGCAGTACTAGATTGGCTGCTAGGTCTCATCATTTTACAGCCGAAATAACTAGATGTAGCCGTAAATTCTATGCTAACAGTTTCTTCTATTGCACTTCTCGCCCGTGGAACTCTCACTTCCGGTTTCTTGCTTTCCCGTCAACATTGATCTTCACAAACTTAAATGTAATGTTAACCGATAACTTCCGTCTCCTTAGTTCCTCTTCTTTTATTGTTCTCTCTCCTTAATAATCTTTTCTTTTTCTTATATTCTCCAACATCCACTAACCCCTTGTGTTTTAATAGCTTTACTGCGTTCCATGGTGTGAAACGATTAAAAACATTAAAACACTAAAAACATTTTTTTAAAAACATTTAAAAACTTATTAAAAACAATTACGTAAGGTTGCAACACACAGGAAAAAACCAGTTGGTGATTTCCCATGAAAGCATTTAATTTTCTTTTCTTTAACTGATTGCGATCCTATTCCTAAATATAACGTAATAATCTGGCCATGAATTTCAAAATTGTTCTCACAATCTGTTATTCGGTTGGGGGGGGGGGAGAAGAAAAACATTTATTTTCCATGGGGGAAAACCCTACCAGTTCTTTTGTCGAAAAGAAAGACAGAAATAAAAGTCTCGCTAGGTGATAGATTTTCTGCTTTCAGATTTGTTTTCGGTGATGATTCATGAATTTGCCTTTGCTATTTTGTCCTTGATCTTCTTTTGATCCGTATTCTCGGTCACGTGCGTTAACGAAACAGAAAAATGGAATTGAAAAATGAATGAACGAATGAAAGCCGACTGCAGTCAGAATCATTGTGAACCCCGTAACCTTTTCGTTGGCTACATAATATATGCTTCGCCGAGGCTACATAACGTTTTGAATCCAGAGTTTTTCTTCTCCTAGACTGGTTGCCGACTATGCCTACAGAGCCCAGACTGTAATACTATTACTGTTACAACTACTACTGCTGACACATACACGATTTCAACATAAACTTAATCTGATAATGATGATGGTGATGATAAAGGTGGTGGTGGTGGTGATGATGATGATGATGATGATGGTGGTGGTGGTGGTGGTTATGGTGATGGTGGTGGTGGTGATGATGATGATGGTGATGATGATGATGATGATGATGATGATGATGATGATAGGTCAACCCTAGTCGGGATCATAGGGCCAATATGAACTCCATTATATTTTCTTTAGCTTCCAGGCCTCTGATCGGATGACTGGACATATATTGAGGAGTGCGGAATCACCTCTTAATTGCTGTTGTTCCCTGAACCGGGGTGGTAGCACTTGCTCGGGTTCCATCTATGGGCAAATAGTGATATGCCGCTAAACAAAATCAACGAAACAACAAACATGAAAGAACTTTCATGACATTAATTCGCATATCCTACAATTTCTTAAATGTTATAGGGGAATAGTGTCACTGCCGACACTTGAGTTTGAACATAGATCGCCAGTGAGCAAACACAGGCGATCCCATTATTGAATTAAGTAGACCACGTAACCTTAGAGGAAATGCATTAATAGGAGAGTGCGTGACGTCTAATTAAATCGTCATTTCTAGTATATCCTCTATTACTATACGGACCGCTATTCTGTACTCTATTCACTACACTATTTCTCTATACCGATTACTATTCGAGCGAGTATTATCGAGCAAGTACTGTTAGTGCGAGTGATATTCGAAGGCGTCTGACAACAGCATTGTTCAACGGCGTTACTATAGTTGTATCGTCTCTACTACAACGAGTTTTCGTCGACATCACAGAATTAAAGAAATCAAACCGTCTTTCAAAATATAATTTCAACAAAACTAAAACATAAAACACACATATCACCGCTTGTAGTAATTATGTCCACACAATCATGTATATGCAGAAAAGCTGAGTGTCATTTACCAAGTATTCAACTGTGGAAGCAGAATAACATATATCATATTTCTATTACTTCAAAGCTCCCAAGAAAATAAAATTTCGGTATTAAATGGCCCATAACGAGTTGATATGCCGTGAAACGAATAGATCAATCGTTAGCTTCCAGGGCTACATACGGTTTTTGAATTCAGAGTTGTCTTTTTGCTACACTGGTTACGGCGAACCACGGGAGGAAGTGTCCAGCTTCAAATACTTTGTGGCAACCCTGGCAACTGCAACGCTGAAATACGGATGGACACTGCCGCAGCAGCGATGGCCTGACTGGAAAAGATGTGGAAGAGCACATCTGCTTCCACACCAAGTTCCAGCTCCACAAACCGCTAGACGTGTCCATCTTCATCTACGGGTGAGAAAACTTGGATACTCCTGGTTGAGGCAGGAAAAAAGAGCCAGACATCCGAGTATAAATACTTGAGAAAGCTCCTCCAAGGATTATGTACGGAGCAAGGTTATAATTCTCGTGGGCCAACAGGGATCTCTTCTCGCCAGAATTAAACCTCGCAAGATGTTATGGTTTGGACACGCCAAACGGCATAACAGCCACTGTAAAATCATCATGCAAGGCAGTGTCGAAGGCGGACGCAAGCAAGGACAGCAACGCAAAAGCTGGTCAGACGATATCAACGGAGTGAACGGATATGACAATGCCGGAATTCTTGAGAGCCATAGCCAACAGATCATCGTGGAGGAGGTTGTCTGTTTCTTCTGCTCTTAGGTTTCACCCCACCGCACCAACGATTGAAACAGTCAAAGGACTACGACAAAGATTTCGCTATTCCAATGAATCTTTGGATTTCAGCTTTAGAGTTTCCGTCGCCTGTTGAAGGCGGGCGTATACGGGGACGGCAACGCAAGAGCTGGTCAGACAACATCAAAGAGGGGACGAGCATGACAATGAAGGAAATCTTGAGAGCCATAGCCAACTGATCATCCTGGAGGAGATTGTTTCTTCTGCTCTTAGGTCTCACCCACCAACAATTGAAACAGCCAAGGGACTGATGATGATAATGATGATGATGATGAATTTCATCGCTTATTGTCAGATGATGACTAAAATTTCCATCTCTTCATAATCTATTCTCTTTATTTACTGTGCCAACTGGATTTTACAAGGATAGCTAAAGAGATAATGAATAGACTGAGATTCAGACTGAATAGAGTGAAATAGATATAAGGGATAGATAGATAGATATGAAGAAATTAGCATAGATATGAAGAGATAGATAGATAGATAGATAGATAGATATGAAGAAATTAGCATAGATATGAAGAGATAGATAGATAGATAGATAGATAGATAGATAGATAGATATGAAGAAATTAGCATAGATATGAAGAGATAGATAGATAGATAGATAGATAGATAGATAGATATGAAGAAATTAGCATAGATATGAAGAGATAGATAGATAGATAGATAGATAGATAGATAGATAGATAGATAGATAGATAGATAGATAGAGCCTAAGAAAGAAACAAAGAAAGAAAGAAAGAAAGCGTCGGCAACATCAAAGAGCAGACGGACATGAAAAAGACGGAACTCGTGAGAGCCACTGCCAACAGATCATCCAGGAGGAGGTTGCCTGTTTCTTCTGCCCTTAGGTATAACCGTAAGTTCTATGCTAACATTTTCTTCTCTCGCACTTCCCGCTCGTGGGACTTTCTTCCCGCTTCTTGCTTTTCAGTCATCATTAATCTTCAGAAATTTAAATGCAATGTCGAACGTTATCTTCTCTCTTCTTAATTTTTGTTCTTTTATTGTTCTCGCTCCTTAATAATGTCTTCCTTTTCACATATTCCCTCACATCCAGTAATCAGCAATAAACAAGAACCGTAACTTCTATTCTAGTAGTTTCTTCTCTCGCACTTCTCGCTTGTGGAACTCTCTTCCGGCTTCCTGCTTTCCAGCCAACATTGACCTTCAAAGATTTAAATGCAATGTCAATCATTATCTTCTGTCTTCTTAATTTCTGTTCTTTTATTGTTCTCGCTCCTTAATAATGTTTTCTTTTTATCGTCATATTCTCTAACACTCAGTAACCCCTTTGCGTCTTAGTGGCTTTATTGCCTTGCTTGGGGGGAATTAATCTTTCCTTTTTTTCTAACGAAGTTTTTCTGTTTCTTAATACTCTGCATTATGGTGAGGAATTCCGAAACTCGAGATAATGGCCACGGTAATATTAGCCGTTTCCCTATAAGGAAACATTTGTCATCCATTGGCCGAACAGCCAGTACTGCTTTTGTGTGAATTTTTCTTTAAATCTTTCTCTTAAAACAATTTTTCAGGAAAATACGTTTCTCAAATACAGTAGCTGTTATCGCTCTTTTCAGTACTGATATTAGCCGTTTCCCTATAAGGAAACACTTGGCATTCATTGGTCGATCAGCCAGTACTGCATTCGGTTGAAATTTATAAAATATTTCTCTTAAAACAATTTTTCAGGAAAACAGGTTTCTCAAGTCCAGTAACTATTATCACTCTTTCCAGTATTGAGGGAAACAGGTTTTCCTAGTCACGTAGATTTTAACGTAAGTAAACACTGAACAAAACCTCGAACAAATCCTTTGAGAAGTTTATTCGATGGGTTTTTCCCACGTAGCTTTAATAGTCTTGACAAGAAGTCATTAGATGTTGCTCTCAAGCATCTGTAAAAGCGGGACACTTCCTGTCTTCGTCCTCTTCTCCGCTCAGCATCCAAGGGGTCTTGACCCTGAGTATGGTGGTTATTTTCCCTCACTGTCAGAAATTCATTTCACAAACACACACACACACACACACACACACACACACACACACACACACACACACACACACACACACACAGAGACGTTTATCACCCACATAATTCCTAACTTGTATTTCTCTCATTTTTTGTATATATACTCATCTATTTCCTCTCTTTTTACTCGGTCATATAAAAACAAAAATATAAAATATCACCTCGCTGAAATGTCTTTCATTTCCTTATACCCAGTGGTGGCATCACACGAACCAATACTTACAATTATAAAAGCTTAGCGAATTGGTTGCTGGATTATCCGAAAATAATCTCATATATTAATAGCCGATATATAATAGCTAAAAATATAATATTATTACTATAAGTTCTGCGGAGACTGAAAGAGGGTTTTCTATGATAAACATAATTTATCCTGACGAAAGAAATCGTCCTGAAGTTAAAAATGTAGCAAATCTTCTAGTCATAAATTTGATAGGTCTTCCATTGGATCTTTGGGACTGCAGCGATTCAGCTGGGATGTGGCTAAGAAGACCATAACCCAGCTGATGACCCTAGAGTCAAAAAGCATCGTACTTCTGAACAGAAATATAATGAGAACAGATGTACTAACATGTGCACTGGGTCATGCTTCATTGGAAAGATATGAAAAAAGAAGTAAATAATAACGGAATTCTTCGTCTTGTTTTAATTAATTTGCACAAGGGTATAGATAACCTCTTCCCGAGAACGACCACTATGTGAAGGAATGCTTCCTCTGACCGCTACAAGCCTAACCTCTTCAGGTCTAGTATCAACCGTAATTTTCCTACATATTCTTATAATCTGCACTTATTTCCTCAGAAGAACAGCTACTTTGTAAAAGAAACTCCCGAGTGGATGCTCTCCTGGTCGTTACAAACTTAACCTCTTCAAGTCTAGAGTCAATCGTTATCTATTGTTATATATTACCCTTTTTGCTAAGGCTTTTAAGGGAATTACTTAAATTACATTCAAACAAAGAAACATGGTCATGCTGCTTGAAAGTAGCAACTAATCCTAGTAGCCGTAGAGAGCAGATATGGGAAGAGAGAGAGAGAATGGCAAATCATACAAAACGGAATAAAATCAGTAAATAAGACTGAACCATTTAGTATGACATACAGAGAAAAAACAATTTGTCACAAACAAATAATAAAAAAGAAATGCATAACTGCGGTTGGTGTATAAAATATCCGTAACTAATATATACAATTGTATGAGTCTTTTTTTTTTCAAGACGATGAAATATGTCCTGGCTGTATTTTGAGATACGTTAAAAGGACGTCTTTCTACAGTGACCGATGGGAAAAAAAAGGCTAAGCCTTATGGCCAATTTTGAAGAAAGAAAAAAAGAGGTAGAAAGGGTGTGGCTGCTACATTTTATCTGCTCCCGCGGGCGATTGACATTGGTTCCGCGGTAGTCTAATATAATGTCCATTTTTGACCAAGGAAATAATCGTAACATGTTAAAATCCATGCTATTCTACATATCCTCATAATTCACACTTACTCCCTTCTCTTACATCTATACAACAACCTCACTCAATAACACACTACCTTGAGTGATTCTTAGGCCTTGCATTGGGTGTATTTCGTAAAAGACGTTTTTTTAGTTCTTGGATTAAAATAATTTTGCACTCAAAATATCCGTTTGTTAAGAAGAAATATGGAAAATTATTTGTGTACACTCTCTGGAGATATTTACGAAAAGTGAGTGTGAAAAGTTGTTTTTTTTTTTTACCTGTAAACAAAAAAAATCTCTATTATAATTCTGCTTGTCTCTCATTCCCTTTATTAGTTAGTTCCTTAGTTAGTTTACACGACCCTTACGCCAGGCCAAATATCTCATAAATAATGGACTATTCCGTTTTGAGCGCGTCAAAACACAGAAATAACATATCAGAGACACTACACTACATGGTTTCAAGTGAATGAAAAGAAAGAAAGAAAGAAAGAAAAGATATAATTGTTTAACGTCTGATTCAGTGAAATGGAAAATGTTGTCAATTCATTTCATTTGTACCCCCTTACTTCTAAATACATTTATTATTAAAAATGTTTGTTAGACATGTTTTTGGCTAGTATTTAATAATTTATATTAGAAAATGTTTCTGGAAAACATATCGATTTAAAAAAAATCTACCAAAAAATCAATTAAATACTGTATTTTAAACAAATTTTCAGTACTTATTTAAGCAATAACAGTTTTTTTTTAAATAGTTCCAATCCAAATTCTTGAGAAAAATAAAACAGGGTGTGCAACACCATTCGTTCGTGCATTGAATACTGTTGCCATACCTGGTTTGGGGTTCCAGCTGTACATCTTGAGATTCTTCACAAAGTCCAAAGAAAGATCTGTAATGTAATCTAACCTGACCAGACATCTCGACTTCAGCCACTTTCTCACGAAATTGACGTGGCTTCCCTCTGTCTTTTCTACAAATATTTTCATGGCAACTCTTCTGATGAGCTTTTTCCCTGGTGTCCCGAATAAATGAATTCAAGCGCGCTACTAGATTGGCAACTAGGTCCCACCCGTTTACTGTTGAAATAGCTAAATGCAACCGCCACTTCTACTCCAACAGTTTCTTTTCCCGCACTTCTTATCTGTGGAACTCCCTTCTGATTTATTGCTTCCCTGATAACTACAAACTTCAAAAATTTAAATGTAACATCAATCGCTATTTTCTGTCTTCTTGACTCCCATACATCTTTTGTCCTTTTCTCAATCCTCACTATTTTCTTCTCTTTCACTTTTCACTCCCTGTAACCCCCACCTCCACCTTTTGCGTCTTAGTGGCTTTATCGCCTTGCTTGGGGTGAAACGATTAAAACAAAATCAACAAACGGACGAAGTAGACGCAAGGCGAACAATGCTCAAACAACGAGTGTCGGAAAAAGACTTGTGATATGGCGGCAAAATACATCAAAGTATTTTTACACATTTTTTTTTTTAAGCATTCCACCCCAAGCAAGGCGGGAAGCCACTAGCACGCAAGGGGTTACAGAGAGTTGGAGCGAGATCAAAGAGGAGTGAAAGAGGAATGGATGAAGTGAAGGTTAGGGGATAGATCAGGGCATCTGGAGACGTCGATTGACATTACATTTGAATAGTTGGAGATTATAGCTATCAGGAAAACAAGAAAAGGGGGGGGAGTTCCACGGGAGAAAAGTGCGAGACATGAAGCTATTGGAGTAGAAGAGACGGCTACATTTAACAGTTTCGACAGTGATACGGTGAGAGCGAGATGCCAGCCTAGTTGAACGCTTAAATTCATGAAGTCTGGAAACCAGCGAAAGCAGCTCATCGGAGCAGTTACCGTGAAAGTATTTGTAGAAAAAGACAGAGGGAGGCAACGGCACGTCTGTGAGAGAGCGACTGCAGACGAGATGCCAGATCAGGGCCAATTGCATATCCGTCTTTGGATTTTATCAAGGACCTTGAGACAAACAGAAGGGGGCTCCAGACCATATATGACAGCAATGCTCCATGCAAGGGCTGATGGTTGATTTGTAGATTTGAAGGATTGACTCCGGCGAGAAAAAATTCCTGGCGCGGCACAGGGAGCCGACTTTCCTTGCGGTAGATGAAGCTATTGACTCAATGTATTCGTTCCATCTCAGGTCAGCAGACAATGTGGGACCGAGCAGTCGCAAAGAGGTGCTCTCGTGGAGTTGAGCGTCAGACATTCTAATGGGAGGCAGGGATGATTCTCTCTGGTGAGTAATAGAAAGCAGTTTTGTTTTTGAGGCATTAAAGTTAACCAGCCAATTCCTGCCCCAGTCCACAACCGATTGGAGGTCCTTTTCGAGACAAACGGCCAGGTTAGTTTTGTCGGCGACACTAGATTTGTTTTTGAGGCAGAAGTAAATAGTAGTGTCGTCCGCATAGATGCCTGCTTGGGAACCTATGACATCAGGAAGATCGTTAATGAAGATAAGAGTAGAGCCTAGAATAGAGCCTTGGGGAACACATGCGTTCGTGGGATAGGAGCTTGAGGAGAATCCGTTGAGAACGACCTTCAATGCACGGTTTGACAGGAATGATTGTGACTAGATTCACGTTCTGCGCACGGCAAATTCAAGTTTTACTCTTTGGACATTTTTCTGTAGTTATTTTTTTCGAATGTTTTTGATCTGGCTGAATTTGAGACTGAAAAACCCGCGGATACAAAAGAACCGACTGTATTTACAAACTTTCAACAAAAGCGTCATTTCAACATAGAAAGCTGTGTACCGCCACATACTTTATTTTTTTTTTTTTAAAAAAACCCTCGAAAAACACATTTTATTTTAAGTTAAATTTTGGTTTTATTTCAAAGATAATAGCCTGAAGCTAATCCATACACAAACAAAAATTCTCTATGTAAATAAAGCTTTTAGACATTCTAAAATACTCTAACGTTCACATGTCACTCATCGAACCTCCAAAATAGATGGGAAAAGGTCAACAAAAGATTTAAAAATATCCTCAGCATCTTTCTGTAGAAATTTCAACTGTCTCTTCCTGATGTTAAGTATAAGTTTCATTTTCGTTTGCATTTTCTCTAAAACCTCTAATCCAATATTTGTCCAAAAGACAGAAATTGGTAAAAGTAAATTAGCAAAATGTAAGGATTAATTAACTGAATTTTTGTAAAAATGCTTCTTCTTCATCTGTTGTACCCTCTCAGGAGGTAGGCGATCATGGCTCTCCACAATTTTCTGTTCTTTGCAGCTCTTAATAAATTTTCTCCTTCTGTTATTTCTCCCAAACCTTGTTCCATCAGCCATTTACTTAAGCATATCAAGTATGTTATGCGTTGTTTTTCTCTGTCCCTCTTGTCCCAATCTGCCCTGTGAGCATCAGATTTTCCAAACCCTCCTTCCTCATTATGTGTCTTAGAAATTTCAACTGTCTCTTTCTGATGTTAAGTATAAGTTTCCTTTTTTTTTCCATTTTTCTCTAAAACATTGTCGTTGCTCACATGTTCAGTCCATGTTATTCTCAGCATCCTTCTGTAGAAATTTCAACTTCCTCTTCCTGATGTTAAGTATAAGTTTACTTTTTTTTCCATTTTTCTCTAAAACATTGTCGTTGCTCACATGTTCGGTCCATGGTATCCTCAGCATCCTTCTGTAGAAATTTCAACTTCCTCTTCCTGATATTAAATATAAGTTTCTTTTTTTTCCATTTTTCTCTAAAACCTCGTCGTTGCTCACATATTTGGTCCATGGTATCCTCATCATCCTTCTGTAGAAATTTCAACTTCCTCTTCCTGATGTTAAATATGTTTCCTTTTTTTTTTTCATTTTTCTCTAAAACCTCGTCGTTGCTCACATGTTCGGTCCATGGTATCCTCAGCATCCTTCTGTAGAAATTTCAACTGCCTCTTCCTGATGTTAAGTATAAGTTTCCTTTTTGTTTCCATTTTCTCTAAAACCTCGTCGTTGCTCACATGTTCGGTCCATGGTATCCTCAGCATCCTTCTGTAGAACCACATTTCTGTTGCCGCCAGTAACTTCATCTTTGAGGAGATTGTCCAGCATTCACTGCCATATAGGAGAACAGATATCACGTAACATGTTCAGTACTCTTTTGTTTCTTGCTTAAAATATAATGAAAATAATTTACCGTTTATTTACTCACGGCAAATTCTGAGCTGTCATCGCTGTCATAAGTCAAGAACAGTAACTTAATACTTCCATCTCTGATTCTTAAAAAGCACGTGAAAACATTTTTAAGTAAAGAAATACGGAATACCAACAGTGTAATAATCAAGAAATTGGTATTGTTTAAAACTAAATTACATTTAACCTTATATAACCAATGGTAAGAATATAATTTTTATTTCAGACGCTTTTATGAAACTTAGAAGTAATTTTATTTTTTATAGTCGTCGTCGTACCCGGTTTTTAAAAAATTAACAAAAAGCAGTGTATGATAGGATTCAGATTAAATTTTTAATTCAATTTTAAACATTTTTTCTTGATTTATTCATTTACAGATGATTGAATGGGTTGCTGCATATGGCAACATTTTGGGGACCATTTGCTCCTCATTTCGAGAGATCGTGGATACTTTTAAAATTGTCGTGGGGTGAAGGTGATGATGAATTTTTTTTAAATCGGTATCATCCCAAGCACGACGGTACAGCTACTAAAACGCAAGGGGTTACAGGGTATGGATGAATTAGGAACAGAAACATTAATAATGAGCAGAAAGAGAAAAGAGTAATCGGGAGGACAGTAAATAGCGATTGACATTGCATTTAAATTTTTGCAGATTAAAGTTGTCTGGAAAGCATGGAGACAGAAGGGAGTTCCACAAGTGAGAAGTGCGAGAAAAGAAACTATTAGCATAGAACTTACGGCTACATGCAACCAGCTCAACTGTAAATCGATGAGATCTCGACACCAGTCAAGTACTGCGCTTAAATTCATAAAGTCTAGGTAACATAGAGAAGAGCACATCCGACGAGTTACCGTAAAAAGCACAAAGGGGCAATCTTGTGGTGCTGGACAAGCGACTGAAGCTGAACTGCCAGTTCAAGACCAATAATATTGCTGATTCTTCTTTGGATCTCAACAAGGAGATCAAGGTAAATAGCAGGGGCACCGGACCATATCAGGCAGCAATATTCTAAGCAAGGACGAATAGTAGACTTATAGATATGCAAGATAGATTCCGGAGAGAAAAATAGTCTCGGCCGGCACAGTGAACCGACTTTCTTAGCAGCTGACCTTGCAAAAGATTCAATATACAGTGTAACCCGGATATAAGAGACACTGATATAAGAGAAACTCGTATATAAGAGAAACCCAGATATAAGTGAGGTTTTCTCTGGTCCCAAATTAGAGCCTGTGTTAATGTATATATAATAGACCAAACCCGGATATAAGAGAAACACGGATATAAGATACTTCTTCTCCGGTCCCGACAACTCTCTTATATCCGGGTTACACTGTAGTTTTTCCACTTGATGTCAACTGTCAAAATCTATGGAGATAATATTTCAGTAAAAAAAAAAAATCTTTGTAATCACTAAATACATAATTGGAGCAGCAAACCAGATGTCACAACAATATTCAATGCATGGTAGGAAGATGTGACAGATGAAACTGAAATGCGGAATGAAGATCTAAGAGGAAGGAACTTGACAATTATGCATTTGGTTTGGTTTGGTTTGGTTTGTTTTACGGTATATCAACCTCAATGCGTTATTTAATGCCGACAATTTTTTTTATTGCTGTTCATTTTTTTTTGTTTTAAATGTATTAATGGTAATGTTTTTTGGCTTCAAAAATTTATATCTGTTAATATTTTTCTTCAAAAATCTATTGCAGGTAATATTTTTCAAAAAATGTATTGCTAAACATAATATTTTGTTTGTAATAATTTTCCTTTAAAAATGTACTGCTGGCAATAATTCTTCTTTCATAAAAGCATTGATAGTAATTTCTTCAAAATTGTATCTCCGATAATAATTTTTTCTTCAAAAGTATATTGCTGGTAGTAACTTTTTCTTCAAAAATGTATTCCTTCATAAAAGTATTACTGGTAAAAAAAAAAAAAAGAATTCTCGAAAACGTATTTCTGGTAATAATGTTTCCCTCAAAAATGTATAGCTAGTATTAATACCTACTTTTACACCTCCACGGTTTTTTTGATCCCTGTTTGGGGGTCATTTATTTGCCCATAGCTGGGACCCTAACAGGTACTACCACCCTGGGTCAGGATGGACCTGGGAACACCAGCAATTAAGAGGTGGTTCCACGCTCCTCAAAACCTCCTGATCAGAGGCCTTGCTGTCGGGCGTAGTTTAATGTCTTACCCAGGACGCTTATGCATTTGGTATTTTCCTGACATTTCTCACACGAATTGTGAACACCACGAAAGCAGCACACAAATATTGATAGTAGTTTAATGTCTTACCCAGGACGCTTATGCATTTGGTATTTTCCTGACATTTCTCACACGAATTGTGAACACCACGAAAGCAGCACACAAATATTGATAGTAGTTTAATGTCTTACCCAGGACGCTTATGCATTTGGTATTTTCCTGACATTTCTCACACGAATTGTGAACACCACGAAAGCAGCACACAAATAGTGATGATGAAACGGGTTGTGTGCACCGCGTTCGGAGTTGTACACGGATTAGAAAAGCTTTCTTTTTAATCATTTCCCGCCAAGCAATGCGATAAAGTCACTTTAAAATACAGTGGAACCTCGGGTCACGAACGCCTCTCATCACAAACAAATCGGTTCACGAACAAATATTGCGAATAAAAAAAAATGTCTCTATTGACGAACAACGTCTCAGGTTGACGAAAGAAAATAAACCCTAGAGGGACAGTTAACTGATACGTTTATGAAAGGGTACTCTCCTTTCAAACAATACTATCTCTGCTCTTCACCTCCCTCACCTCCCTCACCACCTCACGCCATCAACTCTACCTCTGTACAGGTATGGTAGAATTAAATTAAGTTTTCGTCTATATTTTATCTGTTTATCGGGTTTATTTTTTTTTAAATCTTTTTGTGTTAGGTCTAATGATTTTCATTGGTTTTATATATGAACTTGTGCACAAAGTCCTGTTTTAAAAGTTTAAATAAGCAATCATCTGGGGTCCAGGAACGAATGAATCCATTTTACATTGATTCCAATGGGGAAAATAATGTCGATTTACGAACATTTCGGGTCACGAACGGCCTTCATAAACGGATGAAACCATTTTACATTGATTCCTATGGGGAAAAATAGTTTCGGTTTACGAACCGCCTTCAGGAAGGGATTAAATTTGTGAATCGAGGTTCCACTGTATTTAAAGAAGCCCTAGTAACAGTAAAAACTTAAAATAGACTGACAGATCTACAACATGGGTAAAATCATATTAATAAAAGTTATTGTTGGACATAAAGTGGGGGATCGGATTTATATTGCTATCAAGTTATAAAGTGATCCCCCCAAGAATTACTGCTGAGAATTTTGCCCGTATTAGTTTTGTGTGTGAACTTGTGCTCAAACTGCTGTTGCAAAAGTTTAAATAAACAATCATATTTGGTCCAAGATTGGTTTAATCCATTTTACATAGATTCCCAGTTTCAGTTTACGAGCATTTTCGGTCAAGAACGGCCTTCAGGAAGGAATTGAATTCGTGGACCAGTGTATTAAGAAAGAGGGTAACTTCGTTAGAAGCAAAGAAAATGGCGCCGAACTATCCAAATGGCAGTAAAATCTGGACAATTTCCTCACAGAGGAATAGACTCCAGGCAACAGAGATGCAGTTCTACAGAAGGATGATGAGAATGCCATGGGCAGAACATGTGAGCAACGAGGAAGTTTTAAGAGAAAAAAAAGGACACTTGTATTTAAAAACAGAAAAAGACGGCTGAAATTTATAGGACACAAAATAAGAAAAGGGAGCCTGGAGAATTTGACCCTCACATGGCACAGTGAAGGCAAGAGGGACAGAGTATAAAATTGAGGAACCTCCCTAACGCGCTTGTGTAAATGGATGGCAGAACAGGAACTGGAATGGAGAGGAAGGAGGCAATCATTGCTTAACGCTAAAAAAGATAGGAAGTTATGGAGAGCCATGATCGCCCACATTCTCAACGGTCAGAGGGAAGCAGCGTGTAACCTCTCTAACACGCTTGTGTAAAAGGATAGCAGTACAGTGAAGGATAATAAAACAATAAACATTGTTTCTGGGAGCTACAAAGGATAGGAAGTTGTGGAGAGCCATGATCGCCTACATCCTGAACAGTCTGAGGGAAGTAGCGAGTAACCTAGCTAACGGATGGCAGAACAGGGGCTGAGAGGGAGAGTAAGAATACAATGATTGCTTAGCGCTAAAAGGATAGGACGTTGTGGAGAGCCATAATCACTCACATCCTGAACGGTCAGAGAGTAGTGTGAGAGTAAGGAGGCAAACATTATTTAGAGCTACTAGTGACAGGAAATTGTAGAGCCATGATCTTCCAAGTACGCGAAATTAATACGAATAGCATCGATAACGATCGTAGAATAACGACCTGAAAATTTCGATCGGTATCAACGGAGTAAGATGGCGGACGAACAAGTCAAAAGTAATAAATAACAGTAGTTCACGTGGAAATGTGACGCAGTTCTTCTCCTTTTATGTGACATATTCCTTCAAGTTGTTGTTGGTCATTGCTCTCCACAACATCCTGTTTTTTTTTTATTTACCTTTTGCCACCCCTCTTTGGCCATCCATTCGCACAAAGTCGTTTAATGGTTTATTCGTCATTTCACTTTCCTTCTTTTGCCTTCAATATGTCCTGCGAGTGCTAAATTCTCTAAGCCTTCTTTCCTCATGCAATATGCTAATTTGGTTTGCAATAAATAGTAAAACTGGTATTTCTCAAAGAATATTTTTATTGGCAAACAAAAGAAAGCTATTCTAGATTATTTAAAGAATTTGCAATAAGTTTACTTTAAGCTTTGTAAATGTCGCTAAAATATACCACGTGTATGAAAATATTCAAGCAAGATGATTGCGGGCGAGTTAGAGGGGCCCCAAGACTAGAGGGCGCCATCAAAGGGCCCTCTGGTTTTGGGTCCCTGGTAAAACTAAAAAAAGAAATAAATATAAGAACAAAAGGATATTTGTTTATTTTTTTAATTTAATGGGGCTCCTTTGAATTAATTTGAAACAATTTAGAATTTTTAGATTATCCTGGCTTCTGCAGATTTGGGCCCAGGGTCGGATTATCTTTTAGGCTATAGGCTGCAATCTCGGGCGTGGGGGTCAATCACATCTTACCAGCGGAGATAATGTCGTGTTCAGTAGTAGTAGTAGTAGTAGTAGTAATAATTAAAAAAAAATAAAAATAAACAATAAAGAAATAACAAATGAAAGCTTTTTGAAGTGACAAAATGAAAATAATATTTTATTGATTTCGGGCGTGTGTAGTTAGTTAAGGTGTGATACGGTTTGTATGTGGGGGGGGGAAAAAGAGAAGTATACCGCTTTGTTGTATCACATCAAAGTACCATGAGAGAAAATCAAACAGACGTCTTTTCTTCTTAAATCTGGTCTCGAAAAAGAAGGAGCTGGGCGTTTTTTGCTACGAAGAATCTGTTTTATAGGCGGGAAAGATTTTTGCTGCATGCTGGGAAATTTTGATTATTTGTTTTATTTATTTATTACTTATTTATTTTATTTTTTATTTTATTATTAATAATGTCCCTAAGAGCCCCTCAAGCTTCTATAAAGCAATAATTAAATTTTCTAGATAACTTTTTTAATTTTCCAGATCTTATAACTTTATAACAAACTTCTCTAAATTTTTATTGTTTCATACACTGACTGAAACGATATCAACATGATAAACTCATATTTTGATTGTTTTAATTTAAAACAGTCATTGTTAATGTTAAGTTATAATGCTGGTTATACAGTGTAACCCGGATATAAGAGACCCTGGTATAAGAGAAACCCGGATATAAGATAGATTTTCTCTGGTCCCAAATTAGAGCCATACTTACCTAAACAAAATAGACCAAACCCGGATATAAGAGAAACCCGGATATAAGATACTACTTCTCCGGTCCAAACAACTCTCTTATATCCGGGTTACACTGTATATAAATTATTTTTTTTACTAGGGTTGTGTTGTTGAAATATATGCTAATTTGGTTTGCAATGTAAATCGTAAGTAAAATAGTGCTACAGTGTAACCCGGATATAAGAGAAACCCGGATATAAGATAGATTTTCTCTGGTCCCAAATTAGAGCCTGTGTTAATGTATATACTACAGTGTAACCCGGATATAAGAGAGTTGTCGGGACTGGAGAAGAAGTCTCTTATATCCGGGTTTTTTCTATTATACAGTGTAACCCGGATATAAGAGAGTTGTCGGGACCGGAGAAGAAGGCTCTTATATCCGGGATTCTCTTATACCCAGGTTTGGTCTATTATATATACATTAATTTGGGACTAGAGAAAATTTATCTTATATCCGGGTTTCTCTTATATCCGGGTTACACTGTATATACATTAACACAGGCTCTAATTTGGGATCAGAGAACATCTCTCTTATATCCGGGTTACACTGTATAATAGACCAAACCCTGATATAAGAAAAACCCGGATATAAGATACTGCTGTTCCGGCAACTCTCTTATATCCGGGTTACACTATAATTTTTAAGGAATATTTTAATCAACAAAAATAGCTCTTCTCGTTTCAAGAATTCGCAATAAGTTTTTTTTACTACTTCAAGCTTTGTAAATGTCACTTAAAAATATACCACGAGTAAAAAATATTCCAAGACGGATGCAGACGAGTTTTTAGAGGGTCGCTCTGTCTGAAGGAAGGGCGTAATTCCAGCACCACTTCCCGACAACAACAACAAAAAAAAAATCACGTCATAATCCGTTAGTGGTTATTATTATCGGTAAAGAAAAATCTTAAAATTTCATAAGAAATCCACAAACCAGCATACGATGATGAATCATTATGGAGTGATATGAGCAGTGACTCAAAAAATTAAAACAAAAGTAGTGGGAAGTAAATTTGGACAGTGGAGGCGATTGACCTGGCAACGTGTCCACTTGAAACCCGATTGTCTGGTTTATCATTTACATAATTCACTCACTGCCAATGACATGCATTCCCCCTCCCAACAAAAAGGAAACCTGCAAAAAAAGAAAAAGAAAAAAATGTGGTAGAGTTCTTGTTTGTGGAAAATTAGATTTTAAAAAAAAGATGACGCAGAAAGATCTACGTTGGCAAATATTGAAAGTAGGAAGAAAAACAAAACAAAAAACAAAACAGAACAAAAAGAAAAAGAAGAAGAAAAAAAACAATTGAATTACACATCGTGTCTAAAATCCAGAAAATGCATCTCTTGAACTCCAGACGGACAATGTCTTTATTTATTATGTCTTTAAAAAGCTGATTAGAATCTTCGTCTCTAAAATAAATATGGTTTTAGTTGCCACAAGAAACAGATGGCTTTCATAACGGACCCCCCACCATCACACATACCATAGACGTTGCTAGACTTTTTTAAAAAATCATCAGGGAGGAAGGGATAAAAACCTAAATAATTTCCTTTCTATCTGTCTAGCTGAGTCTTTTCATTCATTATCTATCTCTAAATCTTGCATTATCTTTCTCTTTTTTATCTCTCTCTCTCTCTCTCATATATATATATATATATATATATATATATATATATATAAACACCCTCATGAGTGTGTTCATATATTTCTATTATCATTTTATTTTTAAATCTGTCCCTATTAGATTTTTGTCCCTAGCTATCTAACAAACACAAAAACCGATATATATATATATATATACTATATAGATAGATAAGTAATGAGGATAGAGATAGATAGATAAGTAATGAGGATAGATAGATAGATAGATAGATAGATAGATAGATAGATAATGAAGGGAGAGAGAGAGAAAGGAACAGATGATGAAGATAGGCTGCAGGCATATATGAACAGATGATAAGAAAGAGAGATTTGAATAGATAGATAAAAATAAAATAAATAATGTATTATTGTGTATACTAGCTAGTGCGAAATATATTTGTTTTGTTTTTAAAATACATATGGTTACCTGATGCCGTCATAATGCACGGAAATCTGACGAATGTTTAGAAAACAGAATATATATATAGCATCTTCTTGAAATCTTATAAATACAGCTTTTTTAGATTAATTAATTTTACAGAAAAAATCCTTAATTACGTCGTTTGTTAGACTGAACTCACAACAAAAAAAAGCCAATACACCACTGAGTAATTGCACACCCACACACGTTTGTGAAGACAGAAAAGCCCCAGACGAATGAATTTGACACACACGATCACAAAAATAAATACAAGATGTGTGTATGTATCGATCTGACAAGCAGGGATATAAAATTTAGCCTTACTTACTCATATAATTGTGTAGTTGATCACGTTGGAATTATCATCTGTCCTCCGGCATTCGCGGAGGTGGACACAGGAGGTGAATCTATTTTTTTTTTCCTTACTTTTTTTTTTTTTTGCACTTTACATCCGACAGGTACGATGGAGCTGTCTTATTTAAGGGAGAGAAAAAATGCAAACAAAAAATAAATAGCAGAAGAAAACAGGTACTATCCAGGAAACAGATATGGTTGTCACTCCAAGGGAGGTAACTCTCAAGTCATGCCAAAAGAAAAAAAAAACAATATCCCAGTTAACAATTTCCCAATTAAACTAAAACCCATTAAAAAAGAATACCTGATCTTTTTTGCGAATTTCCTTAATTAACTGCAGCCATGAATAAATAAATGAAAATCGGGATTTATTAATCTACTCTTTTATTTATTCGCTGTTCCGTTCGGGAAAGAAAATAGTTTCTGAATTTAATAAAATTGTAATTAATTTCTATTTGAATTTTATTTTTTGTTGCCGGCTGAAAAGTCATTTGTGCTTCTGGTAATCTTTTAATTTTACCTTTAGAAATATATATCTCCATAGTCCATACCTTTATTTTATTTTATTTTTCCCCATAGATAAAGGAACCATGGTAAAGTTTTTGACAAATTAAAAATGAAACGTAATTTAAATTTTTAAATAATATTGAAAAATAAAATGAAATAAATAACATTACATATCCGAGCAAGCCATTTGAATTCCATACGATTGTATATTTTATTCAATCAAACTGATAAATTAAAAATTTACATAGGTTTCAAACAGTTGGTGTTGCTGTAGGTACTGACACAAATTTTCTAAACTAAACATAAAAATAAAAATGCATTTTAAATCATTTAAAAAATGTCTTCTTTGAAGTTTTTTTTATTTAAAAGATAATAGCCTAATCCGTGGTAAAAGAAAAAAATAATTTCTTTATCTGACGATTTTAGCCATTTTTTAAAACAATATCACGTTTTCTCATCTCTCATCGACTCATCGAACTATAAAAACGAAAAATGCAAATTACAATTTTTTTTAAATCTCTTAAAAATCCAATATTTGTCCTTTTATGTTTCGAAGTCATTTAGTAAATTTAAAGATTACTTAACTGGATTTTGAAAATAATGTTTACTTTTTACTTCAAACCTCGTGAAAATGTTTATTTACATACGGTAACCCGTGTGTTTAAAGGCTAAACACAAAAAAAACTATAATGACACCCCTGACTTAAAAAGCGTGCGAAAAATTAAAAATGAAAATTAAAGAAATACGGAACAATAATAATGGAAAGGCATGGCACGTGGAACTAGAACACCCCCCACCATGGTGGACGAAATAAAAGGTTCGGTTCGAAATTCCAATCACCTGACGAAGGCCGGAGCGTACAGCGGTCGAAACGTGGTGAATATGGCAATGAAGATGAGGATAACAGTCCGAATAATGTAAATAGAAGTAGTTATTTTTTTTAGTTAAATGATACTTTTGAGTTTAATTCATTGCTTTTAATTTGTTATTATTTTCTTCTTACCCATTTCATGCCATAAAATATATAATTGTACCCAATGTGATGTTTTGAATAATTCTGACTTTAAGAAAATGTATTAAAATAACGGAGTTGCTAGCCAAAAAAAAAAATAAATGGATAAAATTGGTAATAAAGAGTTATTGAATTGATAATGTTGATTGTGTTCACTTTAAATTTTTTTAATGACTCTTTGGTATCCAAGTGATGCCTTCTTTTTTTATTTTGTCTGTAAAATTATTCTAATCCGATATAACTAATTATTTTTTTTTTTTAATACAATTCGTTATTTTATATGCTTTTATGAAACTTAGTAGAATGGGAGAACTTGGAATAATTTCCCTTTTTGTACATCCAAAGCAACAGTTTCTAAAAGGAAATCCTTTTTCAAAAAAAAAAAAAAAAATGTTCACAATCGAAATTGTCATTAAAATTTACATTTTTCGATTCTTCTTATATGTCGTCTATATAAATAAACTTCAAATTCTGCCTGTTTGTCCGTGTGCTTGAAACACCTCTAACTCGGGCCACACTTGCTCTCTACAGAGACATAGTATACCTTTTTTAGGAATCAGGATGATCCCGGGATTGAAATCTGCCCTTCATCTGGTGCTTGAACATTCAACATTTGAGATTTGTGTCTGGAGGAGGAGGGAACCGTCAAAACTTCAAATTTTAAATTAACTGAAAAAAAAAATTTATGATTTTAAAAGTTTTTAATTTATATTGAGTTTAAAGTAACTCAAAAACTTTGTGAAATTATTTTTTATTTTATGAATTAAGGAAATCAATTTTATTTCTTTAAAATGTCAAGGAATCAGAGTTAAAGTGAGAGGTTTCCTGGCGTGAGGTTTTGAAGTTCCGCAGAGTTTGTGATTTGAAGAATTCACTTTTTTAGGCCTATAGAACTGTCAGTCCAAATCGATCTTTTGACTGGAATTGGACTTACAGCCCGAATCAGAGTTAAAGTGAAGTTTTGAAGTTCCATGGAGTGAATTGAGGAATTCAAAGTTATTTCTTCAAAATTATTATTTCTGTTTTCTAAGCTGGACCAGGTCGGAGGGTGTGCTTACTTTTAGACCAGAGACTCATTTAACCTTCCGCAGAAGGTAGCTTAAAAGTCCGCACGGCGTGCGGCTTAAAGCTAGTTATTTGATAAAACTAAAAGAAACTCGGTGAATTTGCAGTATAGGCACCAAAAGCCCACGGTAATGAAAATGTTCTATTATGGTGTGAAATTGCCTGATTATTTCGAAAATGACATTAAAAGTTCCGCTCTTTTACCGTCTCTCTTTCGCGTCGCGTCGTGTCGACAGAACGGCTGCCATTTCTGACGTTTGCGTTGTTTGTCTTGATTAATGCGAAATGCGCGAAGTTTGAATGCGCAATTCCAAACACAGTGTAACCCGGATATAAGAGAGTTGTCGGGACCGGAGAATAAGTATCTTATATCCGGGTTTCTCTTATATCCGGGTTTGGTTTATTTTGTTTAGGTAAGTATGGCTCTAATTTGGGACCAGATAATGTCTCTCTTATATCCGGGTTTCTCTTATACCCGGGTTTATCTTATATCCGGGTCTCTTACATCCGGGTTACACTATATAGCAATAAAAAAAAGAAGAAAAATCAAATCAAAATTACATGCCTGAAAGGATAAAAAAAAAAATGAAGTTTTCCTTTTTTTTCAACGATGTTTTTTTTTCTTTTTTAAATTGTGTCGTGAAAGTTTCCTTAAAATCCGACAATTAAAATAAAATAGAAATTACGTGCCTGAAAAAGGTAAAAAACAAATTGTTTTTTTTGTTTTCTTTTTTAAAACTGTTCACCCATGACATCATATTTATTTACAAAAGCTTTCAATTATTTCTATAACAAATTTAAACCAATTTAATAAAAAAAAAAAAAGAATTCATTATTTAATAAATCTTATTCTATAGTGGGTTATCAGTTATAGTGAAGTGTATGAGTGTGGAAACAGATTAATTTGATTTGGCCTTGTTAGTTAGATAGCCCACCATAAAAGGGGTATAAAACAAGAAAATCAAATTGTAAAGTGAAACAACAAATTTATATACGTATAAATCAATTAAGGTCTCTACAAATAAAATGAATGTATTTTGGTTGATACAAGGTCGTCAAAATGTTCGTAGTGGTCCTTGCAAGAATGAGTTTATGTGTACGTAGGCAGGAACGTATGTGTGGATAAATGTATGAACGTTATCGAAGGGTAGGAATGTCTTTGAAGTAATCGCTCAGTCTTAAAATGTTCCGTTCGTTTATCAAGTATAAAAGAGATGCGGGAGAAAGGTAGAGATAATAATAACGATCGCTTGACGTTTGTCAAGGTACGTGTTAATACGCTCGTCTCCTTCTCTCTGGTGACAGTCGAACTTGCTCATCTTTTATTTTGATTGTGGGGCTTGAAAAGGACATTTGGGAATTCACTCCCGGATATGATTCGGGCCGTTCCATTGGACGACGAGCAAATTTCGCGTCGACTCGCGAAAAAGTCCGTAAAAGAATTTGTTTCTGAGAATTGAAGATTATTTGAATTTTGTTTTTAAATGT
>OZ038514.1:43273124-43293124 GCA_964036315.1 Acanthosepion esculentum | reverse complement strand
AGGAGTTGGTAACTGGCCAGTGGCCAGGGAGAAATCAGCAGTGACCGAAGCAACAAGGCAGTGAATGTAAGGGTCCTTTGTCGTGGCCGGAAGTTAGTAAGATAGAAGGCCAATTCTCAAAGCTGAAGAAAGGATCCCACGGTTAAGTGAGAAAACGTATTGTTGTTAAACTCCCAACCAGTGTCTTTAAAAACAATTGTCGCCATCATTTTTTGTTGAATGCGATCGCGGCCAAGAAGACAAACCTATGAACATGGCAAGTTGGGTGTATATACAGATACAATCAGGCTTGGATGTCATCACATGTGCAGATGAACGACGCCAGGAGAGTCGTCACATAGTAAGAATGGTATGTAAAATGTGTTGTTCTGGTGTAAAGAATATAGTGGTATGTTTGGGTCAGTGATTATGGCTAGCTAAGTTTAATTATAAGACAGAAGAAGACCGTCCTTTCCTCCATCCTTCTTTTGGCCTTGTGGCATATTTTTGTAAATTTTACAAAATAAATATTGCTCTTCGCTATGGTACCTGGACTTTATGAATTTAAGCGCAGTACTATATTGGTAACAAGGTTTCTTCACTAGACTGGCGTCGAGGTCTCATCAATTTACAGTTGAGTTAGATATAACCGTAAGTTTTATGCTAACAGTTTCTTTTCTCGCACTTCTAGTTTGTGGAACTCTCTTCCGGCTCCATGCTTTTCAGCCAACTTTAAAATTCAAAAATTTAGATGCAATGTCAATCGCTATCTACTGTCTTCCTGATTCCTCTTTTTTTTTTTGTTCTCGCTCCTTTGTAGCGTTTGTTTTCTGGCACTTCCACGCCATTAACATCTTGCGACTTAGTGGCTTTACTGCCTTGTTTGGGATGAACTTGTAGCGGACCGTGGGGTGAAGATGTGAAGAGATATCAGAAGGTTAAACTATCCTGCTGGCGGGTCCAGCTACATAAGAATGTCGGACTTTAATTAAGTCCAAAGAAGACAAAGAAAACAAACAAGACCGACACATATATGTAAACAAATATATATTAATAACAAATTACAATGACATGGACAATTACATAGAGGTTGTATGGAGAAGTTATGTGTGTGTGTTGTAAGTGTTCGTACGTACGTGTATTGTTCTTAGCGCGTTCCCAGAATTTGGGAAACGCTGTATCTGTGAGAGGTCACATATTGGCCTAAGTAAAAAAGAGAGAGATTTTACCTCACCTCCGCGCCTGAGTCGAAAAAGAGAGAGAGAGAGAGAGAGAGAGAGAGAGAGAGAGAGAGAGAGAGAGAGAGAGAGAGAGAGAGAAGGGCCAGCCAGTATTTATACTCAGGGAGAGAGAGACCCCTGTTGAAGGATTAAGGAAACTGAGGAGGGGCTAACTCCAACAAACTCGATTAAAAAAAATCAAATTACAATAAAATTTGTATTTTATATAAATCCTACCTTATGAAAAGAGAGATGTAGTAGAGAGGTGGGCGCCGGTATTATAGAATTGGGGTAACCTGTACACCTGACTCATTGTAAGTCAAAAGTATTTAACTCACGTGTTTTTCAGATCTATTAGAAAATATAGTTTTACGCATGAATCTTAAAGTCACGAAGTTTTCTGTGTCGTCTTTTGTTTCATATTGTGTACCCAGTTTAGTTGATTATTGAGTAATTCCAATTTTTGTTTAGTCCACGTGAGTATTTACCTGGGTTTGGTCCACGTGAGTATTTACCTGGGTTTTCCCGGCCTTTTATCTTTGTGTGTCTCAATTTATTTACTTTTATTTTCAGTTTTTTTTGTTTTTTGTTTTTTTGTTTTTTTGTATTGTTGGCTTACGGCCACATCACGTTGAAACACATCACGTTGAAAAACATTACGTTGAAATACATCACGTTGAAAAATATCACGTTGAAACGCATCACGTTGAAAAACATCACGTTGAAACACATCACGTTGAAAAACATTACGTTGAAATACATCACGTTGAAACGCATCACGTTCAAAAATATCACGTTGAAACGCATCACGTTGAAAAACATTACGTTGAAACACATCACGTTGAAACACATCGCGTTGAAAAATATCACGTTGAAACGCATCACGTTGAAAAACATCACGTTGAAACACATCACGTTGAAAAATATCACGTTGAAACGCATCACGTTGAAAACATCACGTTGAAACACATCACGTTGAAAAACATCACGTTGAAACACATCACGTTGAAACACATCACGTTGAAACACATCACGTTGAAAAATATCACGTTGAAACACATCACGTTGAAAAACATCACGTTGAAACACATCACGTTGAAAAATATCAGGTTGAAACACATCTCGTTGAAACACATCACGTTGAAAAACATCACGTTGAAACACATCACGTTGAAAAACATCACGTTGAAAAACATTACGTTGAAACACATCACGTTGAAACACATCACGTTGAAAAACATCACGTTGAAACACATCACGTTGAAAAATATCAGGTTGAAACACATCTCGTTGAAACACATCACGTTGAAAAACATCACGTTGAAACACATCACGTTGAAAAACATCACGTTGAAAAACATTACGTTGAAACACATCACGTTGAAACACATCACGTTGAAAAACATCACGTTGAAACACATCACGTTGAAAAATATCAGGTTGAAACACATCTCGTTGAAACACATCACGTTGAAAGACATCACATTGAAAAACATCACGTTGAAAAACATCACGTTGAAAAACATCACGTTGAAAAATACCACGTTGAAACACATCACATTGAAACACATCACCGAAGTTATGCAAAGTTGAGCCAAAGCCAGAACCTACTTTTCTGTTATGCTTTTAGTTTTACTCAAGGCTTTTTCTTTCCTTTTTTTTTTTTTGTTTTAGTTTTTTTTTTTTTTTTTTGCTTCGAGACTAATTTTAGCGCCATATTTCAGTGGGGACTTCAAATTTGCAATCATCATTGGTCGGGGACGGGAACGAAAATTCCGGAAATTTCAGTACGATCACCGAACCTAAGCAACGTCCAGCCTGTTCAGTACCTTGATGGGTGACAGTTTGGGAATAACAGGTGCTGTAAGCGTGTATGTGCGATTAGTATAAAGGACTTACGGTCACATCACGTTAAAACACCGGTGCCCATACGATCACCGAAGTCAAGCAACGTCAAGCCTGGTCAGTGACTAAATGGGTGACCGCTTGGGAATACCCGGTACGGTAAGTTTGGATGTGTGGATGGTGTAATGGATAACGGTTCAGAATTGTTAATCGGAGAGCCGAGCTCCAATTCCAGTCGAGTTCGTTATGTTCACTTACGAGCAAATAACCTTGGGAAAGTTTTGAAACCACCATTTCTCCCAGCCAACTATGGGTTAATTAGTAAGACTTGTATCACTAAAATCATTATTATCTACCCCCACCCCGCAATTCTTACAATCTTTCTGGCTTTAAATAACCTACGAAGGGTTGATAAGTCGTAGAAAACGAATCAATCAATCAATGAAATACTGATTAGCTACACAGGCATGTCTTTTAGATTTATTTACATTCTCTGGAATCTAAATATATAAAAACTACGGTGGCCACAAAGTGAGAGATCAGTTCATATATCGATTGTAATATAGAATTGATCCCCCACTTTATATACACACTTTAATTTCTTGTTTGTTTATCAAATTCTGATTAGGTATGAATCCAGCTCTTCTCCCCCCCCCCCCGCTGTGGGTTAATTAGTAAGATTTGTATCACTAAAACATTATTATCTCCCCTTAAAAAAATCTTACATTCTAAAAATATTTTCTGGCTTTAAATAACCTGCAAAGGGTTGATAGGCCGTAAAAAAACGAATCATTCAATCTATCTATTTTTTTTTTCTTACTGTGATGAACGGAGAGAGTAAGGAATGAAGACGTCTAAAAGAAAATGGTAAAATCATTCCGATTCGTCAGCCCTTTCTGGCAGAAAAAACCGAAATGATCCTCAAATAAAGATCTTTCCTCTCTCTCTCTCTCTCTCTCTCTCTCTCTCTCTCTCTCTCTCTCTCTCTCTCTCTCTCTCTCTCTCTCTCTCTTTCTCTGTTCTAAGATCGGTTGATATACCGTAAAACAAACCAAACCGAATCTGTTCTAAATCTAAACTAAAAAAAAAAAGTTAATACAATTGGTAAAATCACAGAAGAAGTTCCGTTTTATTTTTATGGTAGGGAATTTAAGTTTTACTATCAAGTTTTTTACGATCTAAGTCAAATTTCCAATAATATTAATGATCAACACTTGCTAATATTTTGATAACGTCATATTATGGAAAGGTTCCTTAAACAGTAATCTGGATTTTTAAAAAATAGTAATAGGAGTAGATAGGTTCGCCTATCACCCGGTTTACACCCTCCCCGGTCTTCTGAACAGAAGTAGAGGTTTTTCCGTTGTTCCCTGTTTATGATTAGGTTTCTGATTCTTTCTAAAGTCTTTTCATTTTCTTTCACTCTTAGTAACAGCTTGCATCTTAGTGGCTTTATTGCCTTGCTTAGGGTGAAAGATTTAAAAAATAATAATAAAATAAGAATGAAATTACTGGAAAGTAATCGAAACTCACCTGAAGCGAGCTGAATATGTAATGCTCCTCATGCCAATGACATTTCCACCGAGCTTCTCTACGGCAGGTGACTTCTTCACTGAATCTCTTTTGATATGTTCCTCTCGAATTTATATTTGAATTGGGGTCATCAGGAGAGAATGTGCACCGTTTCGGGGCCTTCCTCTCAACGGTTTCACTTGCACACTGCCCCCCCCCCCCCTCACTGATGTGAGGCCCCATTATAACGATATACAAGTGTGTTGTGGATAAAGTTAGTAGTTCAAATGTCTAACGGCGAAATTTGATTTACGAAAAATTCCGAAAAACGGCAAACCTCGGGTTCTGAGAATGCAACGTGAACCTCATTACGCATTCACGATCAGTCATGCCATGCCGCCATGTTCGTTGAAACACTCCACGGAATATATCCTTTTTTTTCTCATATCCACATAGAACTATTTTCAGTTACTTCTATTAGGCGTTTTATACTTTTGGCCCTATTACGCCCTTTGATTCCAATTTGGCCCAGAAATTGGTACAGGGTGCCTGAAACGAAATAAAAATATTATTAGTGTGTGGTTTGGTTTCGTTTCGTTTCGTTTGTCTAGTTTTGTTTGGGTTTTTTGTTTTGTTTTACGGCATATCAACCTCACTGGGTTATTTAATACCTTCAAGATTTTTATGCTTCGTTTCGTTTCTTTTCTTTAAACGGCATATCAACCTCAATGGGTTATTTAGTGACGACAAGATTTTATGCTAGTTTCGTTTCGTTTCTTTTCTTTTACGGCATATCAACCTCACTGGGTTATTTAATACCGACAAATTTTTTTTATTGCTGGTAATATTTTTTTTCCAAAATGTATTGTTGGTAATATTTATTTTTTTAAAATTCATTGCTGGTAATATTTTTCCAAAAATGTATCGCTGGTAATTTTTTTTTTTTTTCAAAAATTCATTGCATGTAATAGTTTTTCAAAAATGTATTGCTGGTAATATTTTTTTCTTTCAAAAATGTATTGCTGGTAATAATTTTTTTCCTTCAAAAATTTATTGCTGGTAATAATTTTTTACAAAAACGTATTTCTAGTATTAAAACCTATTCTTACTCTTTCACGGTACTTTGATCCCAGCTTGAAGGTTAACTATTTACCCATAGCTGGGACCCTAACAGGTTTGATTTACGGTATATCAACGGATCTTAGAACATAGAGAGAAAAAAGAAGATCCTTATTTGAGGACCATTTCGATTTCTCAGCCAGAAAGGGCTAAGGAATCGGAATGATTTTACCATTTTCTTTCAGACTTCTTCATTCCTTACTCTCTCCGTTCATCACAATAAGAAAAAATAGATAGATTGAGTGATTCGTTTTTACTGGGTGTTCCCGGGTCAGGGTGGACCTGGGAACACCAGCAATTAAGGGGTGCTACCACGCTCCTCAAAACCTCTTGATCAGAGGCCTTGCTGCCGGGCGTAGTTTATCGTCTCACCCAGGACGCATTAGTGTGTAGTTCTTTTTCTTCTTATAATTAAACAATAAAAGAAAATCTCCAATATGGTTATATTCAAACAGTAATCTGTCTGGGTAATTGAATGACAAGGTGTGAAATGCTAAACAAGAGTCATCCTTTAAACCAACGTTTCTTAACCAGTGTACCCGGATGCATTAATGCGACTTGAAAGGTAACCAAGTGCACCCGTGGGGAAATAAAATGAAACAAATAAATAAAATAATAATAAAAATTTTTAAAAAGAAAGAAAAAGAATTTCATTTTCTCATGAAGCAAATAAAGGAACAGAAAAGTGCTTTTTGGTCACCTGCGCGATTTTATAACCCCATTTCCGGAAAGGACAATGTTTCTCTTTCCATTTTCCAACAACATCGTTCAGACGTGTCTTGAAGCACCACTCATGAAGTAAGTGATTTGGTCGTTCCAACTCAGCGCAAAGCTGACTTGAGCTCGACCATTTCATTGTTGTCCTTACTTACTTCTGAACCCAAAAAGAAAATGGGCATACCCAATAGACATTGATAACTTTGTTTCACTACAGTCACCATAAAAAAGACTAAACGGTCTGTAGAAGAAACACAAGTTTTTGTATGCCTCTTTCTTTATCATATGAGAACACACCTAAAAAGTTCCACAGGTAAGAAATGCGTGTAAAGAAACATTACTTTTCATGAAAAATCAGCGAGAATTTATTCAAGGTCCTAATATATATATATATATATATATATATATATATATATATATATATATATATATATATATTGAATTGGACATAGTCCGACAATTTATTAAAGACATTTTTTATATGTTTAAGGTTCTTTTTATAGACACAAGTATTTAAGTAAATGCTCTGTTTATAATAAACAGTATTAAATAACATTTACCGGCCTGAATGTCCGAGAAATTTTCATAGAAAATTTTCGTTCTCCGACAGGAATCGAACCTGTATCCTATACGGAACCGTCATTTCGCGTGACGTGCCTTAACCTTTCGGCCACAGAGAAGCGTCTGGTTAGCAATAATTAGAATAATTTCTAATGCTTTCAAACATTTCAAAACTGTTGTTGTGATCAACTCCTAATGATTCTGCAAGTTCAGCTTGCGCCTGGCATGATATATATATATATATATATATATATATATATATATGTATATATACACACACACACACACACACACACACACACACACACACACGTGATTATTTTGGGGATTTAGGCTAATCATGTAGTAATTCGTTGAGCCTAGAATAATCCTCAACAGAATGTAGAAAGCACTAGATGGCCACTTTGTCCTATCTGGGACTCATCAGCAGTGCACATCCACTACTGAAAATCGAACCCGGACCGTTTCGATTGAGGATTATTCTAGGCTCGACGAATTACTATATGATTAGACTAAATCCTCAAAATAATCACTTGTATATCCTTGCTATACCCAGCTAATGCTCTGCGATGGAGCGGCTAAGGGTCAAAAAGCAGTCGTGGCTCTTGGAGCACTGTTCTGAGATCATCTGTATACGTGGATGAGTATCGCTGCAGAATTGAGTGAGTAGCGGTGCTATATCGAGACTAGTTTGCGTCTTCTTCATCACCGAGGCCCGTGGTATAGTTGGTATGATGTTTGCGTTGTATCGAAACGGTCTAAGTTCGATTCTCAGTAGGGGATGCGCACTGCTGATGAGTCCCAGACAGGACGAAACGGCCGTCCAGTGCTTTCTGCATTCTGTTGAGGATTATTCTAGGCTCGACAAATTACTATATATATATATAGATAGATAGATAGATAGATAGATAGATAGATAGATATAGAGAGAGAGAGAGAGAGAATTAGGACTGGGCAGTTTGCACCCAAATATGACAGCTGTGCTCCATTTTAAAACCTCATGCTGTGTCAGGTACTTACTGGAGCCGACCATTTTTACATTCATAACCATTTTGTTTGTATGAAAATGTCATCGATATAATAAATGAATATAGAAGCATTGGTGAAATTATTGAAGATTTTGTTTTCTACATGTGTCATGTAGAAGTTAGATAAAAAAAATTAAAATATTTATCATCTTAGCTGAAAAGTCTAGGCGGCAAATTATGGAGAAAACCACGTGATACAATTCACTGTCTGATAAATGAAAGTGAGGAATGTCATTCTTGAAATTTCCATTTTTTAACCGTAAGTTAAATAGTAAAGAAAAATAATGAAAAAATTGAGAAAAATTTTAAAAAACAACTGAAGTGTAAAAATTGAGAAAAAAATGAAAAAACCAATTGAATTGGGAAAAATTGAAAAAAAATTGAAATGTAAAAATTGAGAAAAATTGTAAAATAAATTGAAGTGTAAAAATTGAGAAAAATTTTTAAAATATTGAAGTGTAAAAACTGAAAACCAATTGAAGTGTAAAAATTGAGAAAAAATTGAAAATAATTGAAATGTAAAAATTGAGAAAAATTTTTAAATAAATTGAAGTGTAAAAATTGAGAAAAATTTTTAAAATATTGAAGTGAAAAAATTGAAAACCAATTGAAGTGTAAAAATTGAGAAAAATTGAAAAAAAAATTGAAATGTAAAAATAAACTGAAGTGTAAAAATTGAGAAAATTTTTTTAAAAAGTTGAAGTGTAAAAATTGAAAAAAAATTGAAGTGTAAAAAAAGTTAAAAAGAAAAAAAACTGTGAGGAAAACAGTTAAAAACCAAAAACCAAGATGAAAAATGAAGGTTTAAGAAAAAATATAAAATATAAAGAAAAACGTGAAAAATAAAAGATATGTATGTTTTTTAATGTTTCAAAATAAACACAGATACAGGGTGTCCATAAAGTTCGTGTGCACTTTAAAAAATTTATAACTTTATTTGTATTTGCGAAAAAAAATTATTTTTTATTAAGGATTAGAAAGAAGTAAATCTATATTTTTTAATGTTTAATTGAAATTTTATTTAAGTTTCCACATGTCCTCCATCATTAGCAATACAAAGAGTAATACGATTTTCCAGTTCACGGAAAAAATTGCCAACTGATTTACACTACAGTAATGCTTGAAATCACATTATTTATTTTAGCTATACTTAAAACTAGGTACATTAAACTTTATAACATTTTTTACAGATTATTTCTATCGCAAATACAAATAAAGTTATAAATTTTTTAAAGTGCACACGAACTTTATTGACACCGTGTACTGTATTTGTACTTTTCATGCTTCACTCCCCTAGTGACCTATATTTGAAAAGGCGTCATTAAAAATTCTGTTTACATCTTAAGGCAAATATATTATTTTTTCTTGCTACAGCACTGACCCTTATTCATTTCTTGTAGACTGTGAAATTACTGTCAGTAAACAAAATAGCCAACAACAGTTGGTGGGATTGTGTGAAGATGTTAAGAGATATCAGAAGGTTTGAATGATCAGAAGGCTTAAAATTGTGCGTCTTCAATAATCTTCCATCCACAACAATTAATAAAAGACAAAAATAATGATTCAAAACATAACAATTGAATTTATTGAGTATTTGATGTACATGCATGTAAACTGAAAGGTTAGACAGAGTTGTGTCTCTTTGATTAGGAAATATTTGTACCTGAGCTCATAAGGGTAAAATTAACTATTAAATTGTAGATTAGAAGAATGAGTATGTGTTGAATGTTTGGAATTGTGTATTGTACAAGTTGGTAATAGTTCAGAATCATACTTGCATGAAATATTGTAAAGTTCTTTTACGTCTGACTGCATTAGTCAAGACGGGAGTTCTTTAAGGGACAAATTTTGGCAGCGGAGTTGAGACGCGAGAGAGAACCAAGAGGGAGCGTGACGAAAGAGAGGGAGAGAATCACTCGAGTTTGTTTTTTTTATAGTATGCTGTATCACGTGACAGGATCACACTTAGTTGGCGCCAAAACAGACCTGTCGCGTGCAGGCTATTTGATTGGTCGAAACTGACCAATCAGCAAGCTAGATTGAAGGTGATTAACCAATGAATGCTTGTTATATATTTTGTAAGATGGTGGTGGTGAAAGCCACAACAGGAATAGTGAATTTCCTAGCAGGGGTTAACTGGCTGTTGTGGAAGATTGCATACAGTCATTCCTTTTTTACTGATATATTTCTATTGCTTTCAATGCACAAGTAGTATTAGATCCTTTTTTATAAGCATTTCACCCTAAGCAAGGAGGGATTGCCACTAGTACGCAAAGGATTACAGAGAGTGAAAGTAAGAGAAAAGACTTGGCATAGTGGGGATTGAGGAAAGGATAAAAAGAAGAACAGGGATCAAGACATCAGAAGATGCCCATTGACATTACATTTAAATTTTTGAAGATTATAGTTATCAGGGAAGCGAGTAAGAGGAAGGGAGTTCCACTGGTGGGAAGTGCAAGAGAAGAAGCTATTGGAGTAGAAAAGGTGGCTACATTTAACTGTTTTGACAGTAAAAGGGTGGGACCAAGATGCCAATCTAGTAGCATGCTTAAATTCATGCAATCGGGACATCAGGGAAAAAAGCTAGTCAGAGCAGTTGCTAGAAAAATATTTGTAGAAAAGACAGAGGGAGACCACATCATGCAGGTAAGGAAGTGACAGATGCCTAATCAGTCTAAAAATCCTTGCAGATCCTTCTTTTGATTTTGTCAAGAATCTCAAGGTAGATCATTAAATGACCGATGTCCTTTGTGCATACATGAGAAACTATATATTACTAAGTTTATAAAAAATTAAAATTTACTGAATCAAAGAAATGAAATAGCTATTCTTTGCCGACATTGTCAAAATTGTCCTTAAATAATATTTAAATATAATAATATAAATAAAGAAAGAAAAGAAAAATGGGAGCTGGTAATATACATACTTATATTTGATATGTAATACTAGTTTTTAAATAATTTAAGTAATTCTATTACATTTATTTACTTTAAAAAGAAATATAGTCTATTAGTAATTAAAAGTAAAAAAAATAATATTTTAAAATTGTAGTTCAATACAACGTATTCTGACCCAAACACCCCTTTTAGAAAGAATCTTTATCTATACAAGTACGAATTTAACAGAAAAAAATACCGAAAAACGTTTTCTCGTTGATAACAAAAAAAAAGAAAGAAATGCGTTGAACGGATGTCAAAATTCGTTGAAATATGCCCCCTACCCTACTTAAACTTAACCTCTTTTTCAAACGTAACTCATAATTGATACAATAATAGTTAATGAAAATGAACACGCTACCGCCGCTGTCTAAATAATTGGATTTCTCTGTATCCTTGGAAACAAAAAATTATGAATTGTATGTGCGTAAATTTAAAAATAATTATTCTAAAATTCGCTTGAAGATGAAACAGAACTAATGCATTTAATTTAATTATATAATTGAATTTGAAGTTTTTAGCTTCGGTTTTTGAAACATGGTAATTCCTGTGTAGCAAAGAAATCATATTTTAAATTAGTCAATTTATAATATTTATGCTCTTTAAATGTACATTGAGCACTGTTTTGTAAAAATAAAAAAATCAATACGAACACCGGATCATATATCTTACTGCTCTTCCTTTTTATTATAATATATATATATATATATATATATATATATATATATATATATATATATATATAAATTTTTTTTAAGCATTTCACCCCAAGCAAAGCGGAAGTTCCACTAGTACGCAAGAGGTTACAGAGACTGAAAGTAAGAGTAAAGAGCGTTGTTTTTAGGAAAGGATAAAGAAGGACGGTGATCAAGATCAAGGCATCAGAAGATGTCGATTGACATTACATTGAAGATTATAGTTATCAGGGAAGCAAGTAAGAGGAAGAGAGTTCCATTGGTGGGAAGTGCGAGAGAAGAAGCTGTCGGAGTAGAAAAGGTAGTTACATTTAACTATTTTGACAGTAAAAGGGTGGGGCCAAGATGCCAACCTAGGAGCACGCTTAAATTCATGCAATCGGGGCACCAGTGAAAATAGCTCATCAGAGCAGATAGTATTTGAATTTCTTAGCTGAAGTATTATCACTTCTTTTTTTATTCATACTTCTTTCATCATAGATGAAATATATAAACTATATATGAAGAAAAGGAGAGAAATAAGATGAAATGCAACTAAAAATGTTAATAATAAATGACAATAATTAATTTGTACTCAAGAAATAGTTGGAATTTCTGGGAAATATGAGGAAAGAAGGCCTATAAATATTAAAACACACAAGACATTGAAGTCAAAAGAAACAAAGGAATGGACAGCAAAAATAAGGACAAAGATGGATACTAATGAATCAAAATTTATTTAGAATAACAAAAGATCCATGAAAAGCCATGCCTTGAAAGGACTTTGCATGTAAAAAAAATACATTTTTTAACCACAATGACAAAGGTAGTAAGGGACAAAATTACTTAGTGCAGCAAGTGGCAGGACGCTGTGAAGAGCCATGACAGTCCACAACGCTGGAAACCTGAATGGTATTGTCAAAGTTAAATAAGGACAGGACCCAACTGGTTCACTTTCTGTTATAGTCCAAAGTTAGGACAAAGGAAGAACAACACGAACACAAGAGTAGAAATAACAAAGATATATTGCACGAAATAATAATACAAGATGTGAAAGGTGTTAATATGACTGTCAGACTGGTTTGGAGTGAACTACTACTATTGGCTGAACTCGATTCCGTCTGCTCTCTCTCTATTGAGAAGCGCAGTTATCATAGTGTCAGGAAGAGTTCACTCTGTCGTTATAGGTAAGGTCCCATAACACCCCCTCCCAAAGCTTTTACCTCGCAGGAGTCTTTAATATTTTTCCTCTTCGGATTAATCATCAAAGGCTCTGTAAATTTTCATTTTCTGCTTGATTTCCGCGGTTCAGAAATTGCTTGAGGCCTTTGCATATTGAATGTGTCAAATACTGTGTCCATTACTTCCTCCTCTTCCTGGAGTAGACCGTTAGAATCCTCTAACAGTCTCTTCCTGATCTGATTTAAATGCCTTTTATGCGAGAACTTTGGACCCTGAATCACATTCCCGTAAATCACATTCCCGATTCGTTTCTCTATTGTACCTAGCTCCCAATAGGATGTGTTGTTTTTGAACATTTAAAAAAAAAACTTTCTCCCCTGGGTTAAATTTTTTTTTTGTACAAACGACGTTGGTGATTGCTTTGTCTGTTTTGGCAGTAATTTGTCGAATACCGATCTAATTTTTTGGGCGAATATCACTTCCGCGTGTGATAATGCCGATGGCGTAGTACTGTTCGGTGTAATTCTATACACTTGCAAGAATTCTTGTAAAGCCTTTTCTGTTGGTACGTCATAAGCTTTCCTTAGTGCTCTTTTTAATGTATCTACAAACCTCTCCGCTTGCCCGTTTGATCTTGGGTGATATCGCGGGCATTTGATGTGTTTCACATGAAAAGTTTCACAAAAATCTTGAAAATCCGCAGATGTAAATTGTGTCCCATTATCGGTGACTAGACAATCAACCACTCCGAAACGAGCAAACAGCTCGTGAAGGCAATTTATTGTAGTCTCAGAAGTAGGTTTTCTACAACGAAATACTTCTGGCTATTTGCTGTAACTGTCTACTACAATCAAGTAGTAAAAACCATCTAATGGACCTGCGAAATCTACGTGGATTCTCGAGCACGGTCGATCTGTCTTAGGCCATGGCTTATGGATGATCGGAGGTGCCTTGGCTGCTAAGGAACAGCCCTTGCATTTGTCCACCATATGTATAATATCTTGATCCATGTTTGGCCAGTATACGTAACTTCGCATTAAGGATTTCATTCTGTTCTTTCCTGGGTGGCCCATGTGAAAATCCTTGAGGATTCGCCTTTGTAGCGTTTTCGGGGTTACTACCCTTTCATTGTATAGTAGAACATTATCTCATAACGAAAAACTGTCTGATATATGCTTATCTTTTCCTGCAATTTTTGTTTTTGTTTCCTTTATAAATTCGTCATTCACTGCTTCGTTTCTTATTTCCTGTAATGTGACGGGGAGGTTTCGAATTGTACTACATAATGATGTTCTAATATCTTCCCCATATCTTAGAGCTGCAATTACAGAATCTTCTAATGGCTCCGTTTTCTTTGGTATTAGTCTCGAAAGACCATCTGCATGCCCGATTTTGTTTGATGGAAGATACTCCAATTTAAAGTTATAGTTTAATGAAATAGTCCCCCATCTTAGCAATCTATTAGCAGTGTAGACAGGTAGACCTTTCTTTGATCCAAATATTGTCAATAACGGCTTGTGGTCCGTTTGTAAGGTGAAAATCTACCGTAAATATATCTGTGGAATCTCGTAGCCGCAAAAATATTCGCCAGCCTTTCTTTTTCGATTTACGAGTAATTTTGTTCGGCTGGTAGCAACGTTCTTGACGCATGCGCGATGGGTTTTAGTGTTCCATACGGCATTTTATGAAGTATACATGCCCCAACACCATAGGCACTCGCGTCACTCGCGACTATTATTTCTAATTTTGGGTCATAATGCGCTAAAAATAAATCTGCTGTTAGGGTCTTAATGATTTTGTCGAAAGTTTTCTGACATTCATATGACCATTCCCAAACTTTTTCCTTCTTCAACAGTTCGTTTAGGGGTGCGCGTAATTTGTGCATGTTAGGAATGAATTCTTGGTAATAATTCACTAAGCCTAAGAAGCTTTGTAATTCGGCTACGTTTTTTGGAGCTGGCATTTTTTTTATTGCCGTGGCCCTTTCTGGGTATGGTCTTCTTCCTTATTCGTCAATAATATCGCCCAGATATTTTATCTCCTTCATAAAGAAGTCACATTTATTTTCCTTTACCTTAAAACCGTAGTTTTGTATCTGCCTGAAAACCTCTGGAACGTGTTCCCAGTGTTGTTCAATATTTTTGCTATTTATCAGGATTTCATCAAGGTATGCGATCGTGAAATCCAGTCCGCCTAGCATTATGTCCATTATTTGCTGAAATATCGCGACCTTGATCCCGAATGGTAATCTCTGGAACTTATATAACCCTTTATGTGTGTTTATGCACAACAACCTCGAGCTTTCCTCATCTACTGGTACTTGTAGGTATGCTTCGCTCAAGTCTATCTTTGAGAAAAAATTTTCCTCCGTGAAAACTTCCTCTGGACTAGGGAGAGGACAGTGATAATTCTTAATCGCTGCATTCAATCCCGTCGAGAAATCAGCGCATACTCGTATCTCATCCGATTTTCTACGTAAACCGTAGGTGCGGCCCATTGACTATATTCCACCTTTGTCAATATACCGGTTTTCACGAGTTTATCTAACTCTTCGTCTATTTTTTCTAATGATGTGAAAGGTACATTTCTTTTCTTCTTGAAAATGGGTTGTACATTTTCTTTTAGTTCGATTTTTGCCGCCATTTTTTTACACCTCCCGAGGCCGGCTGAAATACGTCGGGGAAACTCTCCTTTAATTTCTCCTTCAATTTCTCTGCCTCGGTAAATAACCTTTCCACATTTTGGCAGAACGTATTTATCGGTAAATCCCAGAGGTCAAATTTCTGCATCCAGTCAGTTCCAAATACATTTTCCGTATTTTTTAGAATATACATCTTTAATTACTTGGTCATACCGTTGAACGTCACATTTGTGATAATTTCCCCCTAAAATTTGATTTTTCTTCCTGTTACCGACCTGGCTATTTTATCGGTTCTCAACATGGTCGGTTTGTTTAATTTCTTCCACGTCTGTAAGCTAATAATGGTTAAATCTGATCCGGAATCTAATTGTAATCTGATTTTTTTGTTTAACATTTCTACTTGTACGTATTTTCGTATATTTATCTCGTCCGCTTGGTCAGTTCTAGTATTCTTTTATTTTCTTTCTTTGTTCTACAGTGAGAACTTTTATGTCCCACTTTATTGCACGACAGACAAGTCTTATAGCGTTATGGACAATCAACGATAGCATGGACTGGGTGGTAGTTTCGTCTGAGATTTCATTTGACTTTTTGTAGTAAAATAATTTGTTTGGCTTGTTTTTGAGGAGGGAAAAAACGTGTTTGTCGTTGTACTTTTCGTATGTGAGCGACGACAGACCCTTCGATATTTTTCGAGTCCTTTTTTTTACGCTTATACAGTCCTCAGCCAGTTTTTGTAGCGCCAATTCTGGTTCACTCTCAAGTTTTGTTAGAATTCTCCGTCTGATCTCCGCGTCTTTAGTCGAAACCAGGCCTTTAAAATTGTCCGGGCTGAGTTCAGATAACTTAAAGTCATCGCAGTGTTTGTTTACTACGGAAGCGAATGTTATATAGTCTTCGCTATCCTTTTTTGTTAAATTTAAACATTTCCACCTTTTGTGGAATAGTGAAGTGTTCGGACTAAATAATTCCGTTAAAAGTTTCACGGCCTCCATGAAAGTCAACTCATTCGTTTTCCTCGGTAGGATGTAGTCTACGAATTTAGTGTATTCGCTTGACCCTAGTTTCCTCAGTAGTAGACGTACTTTTTTCGCGTCTGACCAATTCCCGCAATCAAACTCATATGAATCTTCATATCATCTGAAGTAATCCGCAAAGGTTTTGTCTTCGTCTGGTGCATAAGTGAAGTCTTCGATAGACCTCCATTTAGCATTTTGCGAGAATTCCGTTTCCTTTCCAGAATTTTGCCCTTTATTTGTTACTGCCCGTAGTAGTAATTCTTGTAGTTCGAGCTGCTTCTCTTAGTTTTTCTGTTGAATTTCTAATTGTTTTTCTTCGAGCCTAGTCTGTCTTTTCTCATTTTTTTGTTGCTGCTCGAATTGCACTTTCATTAGTTCCAATATGGTTACCTTAAAGTCTTCCATGTTTACACCGTAATTTTGTGTAACGATTTTTCCTTTTTTCTCAGTGTAGACTTCAGGTCTTTGTCACTTATTGTTCTGGAACCTTAGTACGACAAAAATTTTCCTGCGTAGAATTCGATTCTATTCTGGCTGACAGGTAAAATTCGTGTCTTCGTTACCACTGTTATGGTTGGTGTCCAAAAAAAAATTTTCTTTTTTTTTTTAATCTTTTTTTCTCGCGTAGAACTTGTTTTCTTTTCTCAATACCTCCGTCGCCACTGTTATGGACGACCGATAGCAAAAAGGTTTTTGTTTTTTTTTTAGATTCTCCGCGTAGAACTTCGTCTCTTCAATATCCTCGTCGCCACTGTTAAGGTCCAAGGAAAAACAACAGAAAACACAAGAGTAGAAATAACATAGATATATTACACGAAATGATAATACAAGATGTGGAAGGTGTTAGTATGACTGTCAGACTGGTTTGGAGTGAACTACTATTGACTCGACTCGATTCCGTCTCGTCCCTCTCTCTTGAGAGGCGCGGTATTCATAGTGCCATGAAGAGTTCACTCTGTTGTTATAGGTAAGGTCCCATAACACTTTCATAGCTTAATTTGTAAAGGCACTGCCACGAGCAGGGCTGGATTTAGATGAAGGAAGGCCCTAGGCTATTCAACTTGCAAGCCATTCCAAATCTCCCAATCACGTTGTCAAAATAAGCACTCAGTTGTGGAACAAGCTGAGCAAAGAATAATCCACCTTGAGAAAGAGAGCTATTTATGGTGTCATGGGGCATCTCATTGTGCTCAAGTGGGATAGTCCATTGCTTGGGCTGTGATTGGCTGCTGGTACATGAGTGGAGGTATTTCTGTATAAATACCAGCTTGATTCATCAGTCAGTTTGCAGGGTTTGCATTGAGTTACAACCTGCTTTATTTTTGTCTGCCAGCTGGACGCTAGCTGGGACCCTTACGCCGGTAAGTGTTGTTATTATACACTGACAAGCAGAGGAAAATGAATGATTTAGTGTAATTTTGACCAACTGGAAAATATTAAATAAAAATAAAATTTATTAAAAATTTTTTCAGATACTTAACATTCTGTCCCACAGGAAACCTCATTATCTAATTTAAGGGAGACAACTACTACCTTTCACTAATGTTTTTTAGTTCATTTTAGTTTTTTTGTTAATTCAGTCAGTTATGTGCCATGCGTGATACAAGCTTCGGCGATCATGTAACTTTCGATACATCACTGACAAGGCAGATTTTTTCCCGCAGTTGGTTGCCATTTCTTTCTCCGGGAAACCAGTTGTCATCCAAGGCTATAGAACTTGTCTTTCCTGATATTTAAACATAGCTGGGGGGAGAAGAAGAGGATTCATACCTTTCCCAAGGGTATTAGCACGTAAAATGAATGTAATGGACTGTAGGTTTGATGACAAGTCAGGTGACATATCTTCTTGTCACCTGACTTGTCATCAAACCCCATTGCCTCTCTCTCAAGGAGGTTAAATTTATGTTTGTGTTTCAGACAAGAATATTCATGTTATTTGTTTATTGTCTGTGTCATCTGTGAAGTCACTTCCAGGTCACTTACTTAAATTTCCCCATTGTACAAATAGGTTATTAGGCCTATAGTCAAATTACATGGAAAACACTAGTTTTCATTACACCACCAAAGTTAAGCAGTGTCAAACGCGACCACCAGTACTTACAGGGGTAACCACCATCTAACACCAGGTACTGTAAATACAACCATAGTATATTGCTGCTGGGCCCAAATGAGGCGATGAACACCGACACTCACACACACGCATCTGTCTCAAAAAGGACTTCCAATCGGTTGTGTACAGGGGCAGGAATTGGCTGGTTAACTTTAATGCCTGAAAAACAAAACTGCTCCCTATTACTCACCACAGAGAACCATCCCTGCCCACCCCCATTAGAATGTTTGGCGCTCAACTCCACGAGAGCACCCCTTTGCGACTGCTCGGTCTGACATTGTCCGCTGACCTGAGATGGAACGAATACATTGAGTCAATAGCTTCGTCCACCGCTAGGAAAGACGGCTGCCTGTACCGCACCAGGAAATTTTTCTTGCCGGAGTCGATTCTTCAAATCTACAAATCAACCATTCGCCCTTGCATGGAGTATTGCTGCCATATATGGTCTGGAGCCCCTTCTGTTTGTCTCAAGGTCCTTGATAAAATTCAGAGATGGATATGCAATGTAATTGGCCCTGATCTGGCATCTCGTCTGCAGTCGCTCTCTCGCAGACACGTCGTCGCCTCCCTCTGTCTTTTTTTACAAATACTTTCATGGCAACTACTCCGAAAGCTGCTTTCGCTGGTTCTCAGACTTCATGAATTTAAGCGCTCAACTAGGCTGGCATCTCGCTCTCACTCTTTCACTGTCGAAACTGTTAAATGTAGCCGTCTCTTCTACTCCAATAGCTTCATGTCTCGCACCTCTCGCCTGTGGAACTCCTTCTCCTTTTCTTGTTTCCCTGATAGCCATAATCTACAACTATTCAAATGTAATGTCAATCAACGTCTCCAGCTGCCTTGATCTATCCCCTATCCTTCTCTTCATCTTTTCCTCCGGAACTCCTCTTTGCTCTCGCTCCAATTATCTGTAACCCCTTGCGTACTAGTGGCTTCCCGCCTTGCTTGGGGTGAAACACTTAAGAAAAAAAAGAAAAAAAATATATATATATATATATGGTTTGAGGTGTGAATTTGTAAACAGTGACTATTTAAGCTAATATTGCACGACTCTTCGGCAGAATTGAGTCACTGTCAGTCACTATGTGTTTATCTAAATCTAAAAATAAACACGCTAAAATTCACCTTCATCCCTGCCATGTGTCGATGGCTTACTGGTAGAAGTTCCGACTGACGCAAATTCAGTCGGGTTTCGAACCTATCTAGAGGCGACCGGACGTCTAGCCACACTGAGGAGCTGTGAAACAACGAAACAGTCTGTCTGTGGATGACAATATATATATATATATATATCTTTATTTTCGAATTGCGGCGAATGGGTAGAATGGGGGAGAATCCCAGATTGCGTAGACAGGAATTGACGGAGAAAAATCTTCAGCGAACTTCTAGCCAACCTCTCTCCAAATCAAGAATTCGGCCAGTTTTTTAACATTTGGACACCTACTCAACGTCATATG
>OZ038514.1:43145624-43268124 GCA_964036315.1 Acanthosepion esculentum | reverse complement strand
TTAGTCGCAGGGGTTTTTTTGTTTTGTTTTTTTAGCTTCTGTTCTCCAGTTTTCACTTTCAGTTGATGCCTACCACACCTATTTACACTGTGACAATTTTGTTTCATGTTTGTATTTTTTTGATCTCATACGAAAAATCGGAAATTTTCCTTGAAATTTTCAATTCCAAAAATTACCGTTACTAACTATTGTTTAGAAATACAAAAAAAAGAAATAGTGTTAGTTTAACCCAGATCTCCCTGGAGTCACTTTAAACTGCTCCCTCATGCTTCATGTCTTAATTACTGTCCATTATATTTAACAATATATGTTTAAATAATGATCTGCTGCACCATTACACTAATATATATATATATATATATATATATATATATATATATATATATATATTCTTTCAAACATGTAGTGTTGAATGTTAAAGACAACATAGTCTTGCATATTTTCTTTTGAATTTTCTCATGTTCTCTAATGAGACTTTTTATTTGAAAATAGTTTCGAAATATGTATTGTCCATATGATGACCTAGCAAACATGTAGTGTTGAATGTTAAAGACAACATAGTCTTGCATATTTTCTTTTGAATTTTCTCATGTTCTCTAATGAGACTTTTTATTTGAAAATAGTTTCGAAATATGTATTGTCCATATGATGACCTAGCAAACATGTAGTGTTGAATGTTAAAGACAACATAGTCTTGCATATTTTCTTTTGAATTTTCTCATGTTCTCTAATGAGACTTTTTATTTGAAAATAGTTTCGAAATATGTATTGTCCATACGATGACCTAGCACTTTCGAACATCATTGTTCATCTTCAGGGTCAATATTTTTAGTCAAAATTTTCTTCAATGTATATATGAGGGTTGTTCGTCCAATATCTATGGATGTTATTCTCCCATTTGGTATTGACACCAAGAACATTTCTACCATTTCCAAAGCGATTAACTCTGATATTTACACCAAATTCTGAAAATTTTGTGGAAAAGAATGTGTGTTGAATAAATTGTTTGGTGAGAGTTGTGTAAGTTTAATGTATATTAAACTGTGTATGTTAAAATTAAACAGTTTCTTGAGAGCTGAATTTTAAAAGTGTAAATTAGTTTTCAATTCAGTTTATTCAGAAGTTGTCTCTCTTTGTTGAAATGTTGAGTTCCATTATCAAATGTTTGATTGTGATAAAGTTTCAATGAACTCACTGTCAAGAATGAATTATGATCGCTGTGTGAGTTGGTGAGTTAGTGTTTTCCTCCGCAGGCAGATTTTCTCTTTGGTGAAGTTGAGTAATTAGATGTTAATTCATTTGCAGGAATGAACGAAAACTGCTGTGTGAACAAACTGAGTGAGTGAATGTTCTGGAAGGCTGAGATTATGTTAATAATGGGTAACTTTTAGCCTGAGAATAGAGTGACATAAATTCAGTTGGCAAGTTGGATTGCTGGTCACATTCTCACTTCTAGTGTATCATATTTATTTACTCGTTAATCACGTGATAGGCTCGAGAACATGTTTTCTTTTTTTGGCGGTTCTCTGGTTTGAACAGTTGTGCGTAGGCATAAACATGACCTTGGTATTAATGGACCAATCAGAATATGTCAGTTGTTGAAACTTGATTTAGAGCCTATATGTGTTTAGCTATGCACAAGATTTTAGAACTTTGTACGTGAAGATACACAAAATACAATTTTAATATTTATTGTTCAGTCAGGACCTTGTTAAACAAGAGCATTATGGAAATCAGGTGTGATCCACTGAAATGTAGAAGTTAGGTTCTACAGTCCTGTGCTGATGGTAAAATCTTTGTAAGCAGTTAGAGGCATTTACAAATTTTTTAATAAGTTACCAACTTTTTAATTCCTGAAAGAAAATTATTGGCGTCATTACTTTCTGTGCAAAAATAACAACTAATTTTATTAACTGTTAATTTTTTAAAAATTTCATTACCATGTCATCACATAGACGGGTTGCTATGTTAACTTCTTTTTATTCGGTCGTTTTGATAATGTTTATTGAGTAAAACTTCAACAAAGAAATACAATATTAAAACTGGTTTTTCACGTATTTCGTCTAATACATTTTTTTTTTTGTGTGTTCTCATTTATCATGTCCGATTTCACATAAGATACATGGCAACATCAAGAACCTGACAAAATAAAATTTAAAAAAAGACTATTTTCCAAATCATATGGATTGCCTAAGTTAAATCAGGCAGGTTCAAATCCTAGTTGAGGTAGTTGCTTTCACTTTCGCAAAATATACATTTGGAAAAGACACAAATTTTTTTAAAAAATAACTACTACGTTACACAAAAATCAAAATTTCCTAATCATATGGATTGCCAAAGTTAAATCAGCGAGACAGGTTCAAATCTCTCTTCTCCTCCAACTATTGTATAATATTTAAACATACGACAGATAATGAATGTCTATTACGTATGTGTTGGTCTGTAACGACTCGGAGGATGGCTCAGGTGAGCCAAAAACTTAGGACCAACTTAATAAAGAAATATCCAAATGTCGGACTATTTTTGTCTTTATTTTCACCAGAAATTAAAGCAAACAATCGAACATTAGAACGGCTCATGATCAGACATAAATAGACATTCGTTGTCTGATGTTTGAATATGAATGGGTAGGATAAAAATAAAATATCTACATACACACACATATACTATATTATTTATTGTTGTGTAAAATATTAGAATTAACCATTAATAATTTATATCTTTCAAATTCTTAAGTTCATAAGACAGAGAATTAAAAAAATAAAAATATATTTTTAAATTATTAAAAATTAAAGATGAATTTTTTAAAAGTAAACAATATATCAAGGGGGATAACTCTATATCTTTTTTATTTTTTTAATTCTTCACCTTTCAAACATGTTTTGTGCTGCCTAAAGAAAGTGCTGCAGTTCTTCCAAGTTGTAAAGTTTTATGAGGGATGATGGAATTTTACCGATTGCTCTATCCTAGTCTAGTGCATAGTCTATCCTACTATCTAGTAGGATAGGTTATTTCCCTCCCCAAATGTCATAGGGTGTCTAGAGTTACATCTGACCAACTGACATTGAATCTGAGCATATTGTGCAAGGCTAACTTAACCTAATAGCAAAAATTACTACCCACACATTACTTTCAAACTATCTGATGAGATCAGCATCTTAAGACCTGGCAGTGTTGATGCTGATATGTCAGAATAGCCATATCAATTATTCATCAATTTCAGGTAACATATCAAGCCTGTTAAATCTATTTTTTGTAATCATTTCACCACAAGCAAGGTATTAAAGCCACTAAAATGCAAGATATTTCTGTTGTGTTATAGAATATGGTAAAAATATACCATTAACGAGAGAGGACAATAAAAGAGCAAGAATTAAGGAGATAGATCGCATTTAAATTTTTGAAGGATTGACAAAGACAAATCTCCACAACCAAACCAACAAAGCTGAGCACTATGTAAGAAAGTTAATGTTTTGTATGTAGTTGGATCCATTTAAAGTTCTTAAAAAGCAATGAAACATTAAATGCACATTTACACATCCAACAGCTGCAACATGTCCATATATATGCAAAGGTTCCGATATAACTAAAAATATATCTGTAAAAGAAACAATATGAAAAATAAAGACCTGACCTGTTGTCTCGGCTTTAATCACTTAGTTATCGCCATGATGTAGCCTCTCGGTGCCTTTTCTATAAATACTCTCACGGCAATTGTTCAGATGGACTCTTCATTATGGTATCTAGACTTTAGGAATTTAAGCACAGTACTTGATTGGCGGCAAGGTCTTGTCAATTCACAGTTGAAGTGGTCAGATGTAACTGCACTTCTCATATGTAGAAAACTTTTCTGGCTCTATGATTCCTGGTCGACTTTGATCTTCAAGAAATTAAATGCAATATCAATCATTATCTATCGTCTTCTTGATTACTCTTCTATTGTTTTTGCTCCTTAATAATGTTTCTCTTTTTTTTTTCATATTTTTCACACTCAGTAACCCCTTATGTCTTAGTGGTTTTATTGCCTTGCATAGGGTGATAAGATTAAAAAAAATTTAAAAAAAGATGGGTCATGTATTCTACATGTGAAAATGCATGTAGCAACAATTATATATTAAGCTGTGTCAGAAGTAATTTCCATTTTAGGCAACCAATTTTGTAACGAATGTATCATCATAACTAATAATCATAGGTGACAGTTAAATGGAATGAATTAACAGATAGATTGATAAATAGATATGAACAGTCTGAGATAGATAGATAGATAGATAGATAGATAGATAGATAGATAGATAGATAGATAGATAGATAGATAGGAACAGAAATAGATAGATAGGAACAGAAATAGATAGATAGGAACAGAAATAAATAGATAGATAGATAGGAACGGAAATAGATAGATAGGAACAGAGACAGGGACAGAAATAGATAGATAGATAGGAACAGAAATAAATAGATAGATAGATAGGAACAGAAATAAATAGATAGATAGATAGGAACAGAAATAAATAGATAGATAGATAGATAGGAATGGAGATAGATAGATAGGAACAGAAATAGATAGATAGGAACAGAGATAGATAGATAGATAGATAGATAGATAGATAGATAGATAGATAGATAGGAACAGAAATAAATAGATAGATAGGAACGGAGATAGATAGATAGATAGGAACAGAGATAGACAGGAACAGAAATAGATAGATAGATAGATAGATAGATAGATAGGAACAGAAATAAATAGATAGATAGGAACAGAAATAGATAGACAGATAGGAACAGAAATAGATAGATAGATAGGAACGGAAATAGATAGATAGATAGATAGGAACAGAAATAAATAGATAGATAGGAACAGAAATAAATAGATAGATAGATAGATAGGAACAGAAATAGATAGATAGGAACAGAAATAGATAGATAGATAGATAGATAGATAGATAGGAACAGAGATAGATAGATAGGAACAGAGATAGATAGAAAGATAGATAGGAACAGAGATAGATAGATAGATAGATAGATAGATAGGAACAGTCTGAGATAGATTAGGTTGAGCCATAAGTAATTTCCATTTTTTGGATACCAGTTGTAATGACGAAGGTATTACCCTAACTACTAATCATATATGGCAGTGAAGAATAAATTTGGAGTACACTAACATCTGACAATTGGAGTACGCTAACATACAACAATGTACAACTCAAAAGGATTGACGAAAATAAATCAACACGACCAACCCCAAAAGCCAAGCTCCATGAATGAAAAGTAATGTAGTAGAATTATCAGGATATTATTCCTGAGACACTAAATGCACATTTATATGTCCAGCAGCTGCAATGTATCAACAAAGATATGGTTGAAAACTGCTCTGCACTCGTCAGCAGGAAAATTGTTATCTACATGCAGGCTATTTTCCTCATCTTAGTTGTTGTTATCACAATGTTTGTGACCCCAGCCACCACCACCACCCCCAAGCCAGCCTTTATCAGGTGTACATCAATCCGGGTAATCTACAGGGAAATCCAAAATGAACTCTTTATTTAATCTACAGGGGTAGACTGTTCTCATTCCACTGCCCATGTCTTGGCATATCTCAATATCAGCAAGAGTGATTGAATAAGTTGCTTTCTGACTTATTAGCCCTTTGCGGGTTATTTAAGCCAGAAAAAAATTTCAGATAAAAAAGAATATTGTTGGGGAGACAATAATGATTTAGTGATACAAGTTTTACTAATTAACCCATAGCTGGTGGGAGAATAGGTGGATCATCAGAATTTGATAAACAAAAAGGAAATTATATTGTGGATATAAAGTGAGGGATCAATTCTATATTACAATCAATATATAAACTGATCACTCACTTTGTGACCACGTTAGTTTCTATACATTGATATTCCAGAGAAACTAAATAAATCTAAAAGACATGCCTGTGTACCTAATCAGTATTTGATAAACAAACAAGAAATTATATATATATATATATATATATATATATATATATATATATATATATATATATATATATATTAAAATATGTGTAATTTGGCAGCAACATTTCTTTTAAACATGTAGTATTGAATGTTAAAGACAACATAGTCTTGCATATTTTCTTTTGAATTTTGTCATATTATCTAATGAGACTTTTTATTTGAAAATGATTTCGAAATAAGTATTGTCCGTCATCTTCAGGGTCAATATTTTTAGTCAAAATTTTTTTTAACAAACATTTGCCAATTATCTTGTAGCGTAATCATGTTGCTACTTTTTTACAAACTAAATAAACGTTAAAATCCTTTTAATTTCAAAAGATGCGATGATGTTATATATATATATATATATATATATATATATATATATGTGCAAATGTGTATGTATATAAATATAAATATATATATTCTAAGTTTTGGTGCAAGGTCTCTTTGTGAGAGAGAACTGATGTCACACAGTTCACAACAAGTTTGATGGACAAGATACATAAACTCAATGAAAACAGAAAATATATATATATATATATACATAATCATTTATTTATTTAAATATTATAACATAAATATGTTATAAAATCACTACAAAAATAGCCATTTTGTTTCAACACCTCTGGTGTCTTATCAAGTGATGATGTCGAATGTAGAATAAATGGTTTTAAAAGTTTCAAATTAATTAACGATCCTTAGCTAGGAGTAAACGCTGTTACATAAGCTAGAATGACCAATCAAAATACAAGTATATGATAATTCGAAAAATTTGACAACTAAGCAGGGTTATCCTAGATATTAAAAGATTTATAAAATTTGAAATTAAAATTAAAAGTAAAAAATTACCTATTTAGAAATCTCAATCAAATCTCTATTAAGTTTTAAATTGTAGAATTACCGAGGAGAAAAAAATAAAAATAAAAAATACATATGCTATTTAATTTATTTTTTCATTGAAATTATGTTAAAAAGGATGTTCGTAGCTCCAGACAAAAATAAAATGTATACATTTTTACAGTTTAACTTCCACATGGTGGTTACCTCTCACTTAAAACAATTCAAACACACTCAGGTTGTAATACATAAGCGCCCAGACATATTTATATATATATACACACAAAAAAAAACCGGTGACGAGATACAACCCTTGATAAAAAAAAAACAAAAAAAAACGAATACATACACACATACACACGCACACAAACACGCAACCAAACATGCATGTACTTTTCTTTAAAGAATAATAATTGTTGGTTATTGGAATTTACTCCGTATATATACCAATCCCACACTTGGGTATATATATATATATATATATATATATATATATATATATATATATATATATATATATATATATATATATATGCAAATGTGTATGTATATAAATATAAATATATATATATAGTCATGCAATTTTTTATATATATTTTATATGTGTAGTACTTATTGGAAAGCGCTGCATATCAGCTATAGAGCTAACATATTTATTTGGACTGATATGAGTTTATGAGCCTGGGTTTCACGCTATTTGTGATCATCAGACAAACCGATTAATTCTTAAATTTTGGATTTATTAATGGTTGCGTATATCAGTGTTTTTATGGAAGTGGGAGGAAAAATTCTTGTTGGAACACCACTCATACTTACGCAAACATACACACACACACGTACAATCATTGACACACACACACGCTCACTCACACAAACATAAACATATGTGAACAGTGTGGGACTGGGCATATATGCGCATCCATGTGTCATTGCATACATAAACCCAGGGTCAAAAACTCACATCAATCCAACTAAATATATATATATATATATATATTTAGTTGCATTGAATATATATATATAGCCATGCAATTTTTTATATATATTATATATGTGTAGTACTTACTGGAAAGTAAAATCCAACTAAATATATATATATATATATATATATATATATATATATATATATATATATATATATATATATATATATATTTAGTTGGATTGATGTGAGTTTTTGACCCTGGGTTTATGTATGCAATGACACATCGTTGTCATCGTCATTCATCCATCTAGAGAGACGCTGGAGTGACGCAGTGCGCTACAATCCTGGGTGGGATATATGGAGAACTAGGGCTGCCCAGACGTCTAGTTCCCCCTCTCGGCCTTGCTAGCAGAGTCCAAAGGAGAGGATAAACCAATACAGTTTGGTACCAACGCGGCTGCAGGAGTTGCCGGAAGGTAGTACAAAGTGCCGTTCATCCGCCTTTGGGGCTCCACTCCGGGTTTCAATTCAGAGTTGTCCTTCTCCTAGACCAGTTGCCATATCGAAGGCTATAGAACCCAGTCTGTCTTGCTATTTATCCATAGCTGGTGGGGAGAAGAAGAGGATTTATAACTTTCCAAAGGGTATTAACACGTAAGTGAATGTAATGGATTCGACTGGAATTCGAACTCGGCTCTCCGATTCCTCAATCCAAGCCGTTATCCATTACTCCACCGTACCTCCTTGTGTGTGTGTGTGTGTGTGTGTGTGTGTGTGTGTGTGTGTGTATAAAAAATATATATATTCATATAGATACACATTTTATATATATATATTATATATAATGTATATATATAATATAATATATATATATATATATAATATATATATTCATATACACATTTTTTATACATATATATATATATTATAAATTAATTGATTTAAAATATCGGTTTTTTCGCTACACAGTGATAACTATGTTTCAGAAATAGAAGCTAAAGCTTTTGAATTTAATTTTGTTATTAAACCAAAGACATTAGTTCCATTTCCTCATCAAGCGAATTTTGTAGTGAAAAACCCATATTTTAAATCAATTAATTTATAATATTAATGCTCTGTAAATTTACATTGAGCACTATTGTGTAAAAATAAAAATATCTATAAGAACACCGGATTTTATATCTTACTGTTCTTTCTTTTTATATATATATATATATATATATATATATTTATATTTATTTTTTTAAATATATATATATATATTTATATTTATTTTTTTAAATATATATATATATATATATATTTATTTTTTTAAATATATATATATATATATATATTTTTTTTTAAATATATATATATATATATATATTTTTTTTTTAAATATATATATATATATATTTTTTTTTTAAATATATATATATATATATATATATATATATATATTTTTTTAAATATATATATATATATATATATATATATTTTTTAAATATATATATATATATATATATATATTTTTTTAAATATATATATATATATATATATTTTTTTTTAAATATATATATATATATATATATTTTTTAAATATATATATATATATATATATTTTTTTTTAAATATATATATATATATATATATATATATATTTTAAAAAATAAAATACATGCTTACCTCAATAAAAAAAACTAGCAATGATTTATGCAGCATTTAGAGTTTTTGTTCTCACTTGCCTATTTTTTTTCTTTCTTTCTTTTTGCCACAACCCATTTTATTTATTTCGTGACCCACTGAAGGGTCAGAACCCACAGTTTAAAAAACCCAGATCTATATTCCTTTCTCAATTTTCCTGAACTTTCTTACTTACCTTTTACTGTCCCAACTTATACAGTCATGTGAAAAATCAACCGATATTGTTGTATTTTTTTTTAAGTTGCTATATTTATAGGGAAAAAGATTACAGCCACACCCCAAAACGATATTAAACTTTAATTAGGGGATAAATAGAGAATTATAACTTCTTGGGGTTATAACTGTCCTGACCTCTGATTCGTGGTTATGGCGCAATCTCCATTAATCTTGTTTCAACATACAGTCTGCCTTGTACATAAGGAAGTGTGGGTCACTTCCTAGTTGTACGACATATTGAATTTTGCATTTGCTCTCTTTCATTTTGTGTTGTGTTTGTAGAAACTTATTGTCAATCATTATGGCTCTCAAGCATAGTGCAATGAATGGCAAGGCTTCAAAGAAAAGGAAAGCGATGGAAGTGAAATCAGATATTGTTAAACGCTCTGAAAAGGGAGAAAAAGCAAGGAACAATGGCAAGATTAGTTGGCTAAATTACACAAAAATTAAAATAACACAGACATCTCATGTTAACAGAAATATTTGCCAAAATTACACAAAAATATCTTGAAATACTAAAGAGTAAATTTATTCAATAAAATTGCCATTGGCTTCAACCACAGCCAACATTGGAATCTCCTGCAACTCTTCTGGATGGTCTCCTTGTTTAAGTTGGTGAATGCTGCCATAATCCATGTCTTCAGTTCATCTTTGGTGTTACAAGGTGTTTTGTTGGTCTCTCACTCAACTGCACCCTATATATAATAGTCTGGGGGGTTATGTGGCCAGACGTAAGGGGTGATGTTACAGAAATTGCCTGACAACTATGACTGGGTTCTCTTGCTTGTGTGGTATGGTGCAGAGTATTGTTGCCAGACATAGGGTCTTCCAGCAGCTGCCCTCTTGACATAGGGCAGCACTACCTCCTCAAGGCACTTAATGTAGGCCTTCATGTTGAGTCTGAGGCCCTGTGGGAAGATGAATGGAGGCATAATGTCACCATCACTCTAAACACCTTTAAAATCACCATTAGATTCATCCAACTCTTTCCAAATCCTATGCACTGCCCTCAGGTTGACACCCAAACACTCTGAAATGGTTGTAATAGATCTTCTAGCATGAATTCTATGCATTACAGCATGCCATTTCCAAAGTTTTGGCAGAGTGAATTGCATCACGGTGCTCTTTTTCTCAAAGATGGTGCCCAACTGACCCTGTTATACCATGCAGTCAACAAAATCAAAAACAATGTGCAGGCACAAAATTAAAAATATAAAATGACAACAATTTTCCCCATCGCACCCTGTATATATATTAACAAGTTCTGTCTATCAATATTTTTTATTAAATCTTTCAAATTTCCGAATAAGTTGTTTTGTGTTTTTTGCCAAAATTCATATTAACTTTTATATTTTATCATGCCCTTCTTCCCCCAAGTATTTTTGAATGTTACTCCATTTGTTTTTAAGGATTGTTCTGTGTGTAATTATGCAACTGGTTTTTAATTCTCACGTTTGATAGAATTAATTTCAAGTCACTCGAGGTGATGTCATAATAGTCAAATTGATTTTATATGTGTGTGTGTGAGTGTTTGTGTGCGTGTTTGCTTTCAAACTGAAACTTTCCTACATGTTTCAGTTTTAATTTATTTCAGTTCAATCTCTATATGACGTATAGGGGACCAAATATTAAAGTGTGTTTAAAAAAAAACACACACTAAAAAAATAATTTCAGGTTGTAAAGGAAAAAACAACACACACACACACATATATATATATATATATATATATATATATTGATGCATGTTTCATTAAGATAGACAAGTTTTGTCTATTTAAGTAAATTCCTTTCATATTGTTTTGTCCGTGTATTGTTTAATATTTTGAAATGTAATTGTCATCTTTGATAATGGCTTATGTAAGCCGAAAGCTTAGATAGGATTAAAAAACATGTATCAATATGGTGATTTTCTTTCATCTTTTAATGATAATCTTATTAAGCTTATAAGACGATATGAAAGAAATTTGCTTAAAATAAATAAACAAAACTTGTCTATATTATTTAATGAAACATGCATCAATGAAAAAGAATTTCTGCCTAAATATACACTATATATATATATATATATATATACTAGCAGCATGGCTATTTTTGTAGTGATTTTATAACATATTTATGTTATAATATTTAAATAAATAATTATATATATATATATTGATGCATGTTTCATTAAATAATATAGATACGTTTTGTCTATTTATATTATGCAAATTCCTTTCATTTAAATTTTACTCTTAGGATTTATACTTAGGATTAAAAACATGTATCAATACGGTGATTTTCTTTCATCTTTCAATGATAATGTTATTAAGCTCATCAGACGATATGAAAGGAATTTACTTAAAATAGACAAAACTTGTCTACATTATTTAATGAAACATGCATCAATGAAAAAATGCTGCCTACATACACACACAATATATATATATATATATATATATATATATATATATATATATATATAAATTTCAGTTTGAGCATTTATATGACATCACCTTGAGTGACTTGAACTCAATTCCATCAAACATGAGAATGGCGGTGGGGAATAAAACTCTGTTGCGTAACTACACACAACAATCCTTGAAACAAATGGAGCAACATTTGAGAGGTAATATAAAATAAAATTAATATGAATTTTGGCAAATTTACCAATAACACGAAACAACTTACAACTCAGAAATTTGAAAAATTTAATAAAAAATTGAAGAACTTGTCCATATTATTTAACAAAACATATTTGAGAGAATTCTTGTTGCCAAAATACACCTATATATATATATATATATATATATATATATATATATATATAAAGAAATATAGTTTTAAGGTGTGCTATATTTATGGAATAAAGTGCTCAATATTAGAGATAGAGAGTATGTAAATATAAAAGTGAACATTGAAGTCAACTCTCAGAGGCGACAGACCGTTTCATGCTAAAAGCAATCATCAGGCCACATGCTTTGTGCTTTTTTCTCAACTATTTATATATACTGGCCAGTGATGCATTTTCGGTAGTCTATTCTCATGGTTATTTTGTCGGGAGTGATTTGTTAATTTGTTTATTATTTACTTTATTTATTTGGATTAATTTATTTTACTTGTTTTTGCTTATTTAATTTTATTTCATTTATTCTTTTCAGTTTTTGATTTTTAAGTAACGTAGTAAAAATTTGTTTTCATGTCTGCCTTTTGAGAGGAGTTCTGATCATTTATTTAGTAATTTATTTTGGTCTGTGAAGGTAATTATAGCTATTTTTTCCTTCAAGCAAAGTTTGCAGTTTTTGGATTGATTGTTGTAGGCTGATGTTCTTTTCCTTATTTCCCATGATATTTGTGTGATTTGCTTTTTGTTTTTAATTTCCCAGATATACTTGAAAAGTATTGTGCTGTTCACATATTTACTATTTGTGAAAGATGTTTTGTATGCGTAGTTTCTCTGTTTCCAGGATCCTTCAGTTACTCCTATATATATATTTTTCTCTGTTATCTGATGATTTTACCATAGGTTGGTATGTTACATTATTTTGTAAGCAATTACTGTTTAAGGGACATTTGTTCTTTCATATATATATATATAGAGAGAGAGAGAGAGAGAGAGATATCACACAACTAGTAACACATGGCCTGAAGATTGCTTTACATGGGATTTCTATGTACACATTGTCTATACAATAAAACCCCAAATTAATGGCCCCAGAACCACCAGAATCTGGATTTAAATTTAAAACTTTTCAAACTTTATTTAAAGATATATAGTAAGTTAAAAATAAAATACACATACATATATACTGTATTTACATTTATTTACAATAATTTTGTACTGTACTGGGTGTTTTTAGGCCAGAAAAAAGTGCTCCAAATTAATGGACAGTTTTAACGAATGATCACTTCTATCAGTCCATTGAGGTTCCACTGTACGTGGATTCCTAGTACATTCCATATACAACCACATTATGACTCCAAAGACTAAAAAACCTGTAGTCATTACCTTGTAATAAACTTATTCAAATATCAAACTTTAGTTTAAAACATAAGGATAAACTGTGTGTGTGTGTGTGTGTGACACTTCACAAAATCTAGAGATATCACTTTTCCTACATTGGCAGGCACTACACTATTTTTTATGCTATTATGCGTAAGGATATAGTCAATCAACACTCTCCACAACTTCCAATCTTTATTGCCCCCAAATGCTTCTTGGTGTTTATGTCTTGGGTGGTTCAAAAAGAGTAGTCCTTGCACATTGCCAGAGCACAGAATTTAAACCTGTTGTGCAAGGAGAGACGAGAGAAGTGTCACCTAGTTTCCACCATTAACGTACCAGCTCTTTATCAGTGAATTGCCAGGACTTCTTAGGAATGATGGTCGAGTTGTTTTTTTTTTTTGTTGCTTTCTCCATTTTCTTTTTTTATTTTTTATTCTGTGTTGTTCCTGTCTACAAAAACTAGTAATCTGGTATTTAACCCATAGCTGGTGGGAGATGTGGTGTTATGCATTTCCAATGAGTCTTAGTTCGGAGGAAAAAAAAAAAAGAATGCACCAGACCCAAAAATTGAACTTACTTCACTTAACATATTGGTAACCATTTTTATGCTACACACACACAGATTGAGATTTGGACAAGTCCAGACTGAATGAGATGAAAATGTTTAGTAAAAAAAATGAATAAAACAAATAATAAATAAAATAATATAAAAATAAATATAATAAAATAAAATAATAAATAAAATAAAATAAAAAATACATAAAATAAAATAAAAAGGTGGTAAACAAAATAAAAGTAACTTATTTCCGCTTAAAAAATAATGTGGGGCCTTTTATCACATTTTCTTTGTAAGCAAATCATATACGGAACATTAATTTCTTACTTAAAATAAAAATAAAAACACCTGTTGCTATTTAAATTACAAGAATTTCCAAATGAAAGTATGTCCTTTTTTTACTGCAAAAAGACACAAAAATTCCCCACACTAATTTATTTTATGGTCACCCCAATGCTGCTGCAAAAAAAATTTAACCAAGATTTGTAACATTCTAAAATGGATCAAAAGACATAATTTAATAATCAAAAATTCTTTGGTGTTTTCTCTTAATAATATTTTGATGATAAAACTTTGTTCTTATTAAGTTTGGGGTATTTTTTTCATCATGTGTCATCTATTTAAAAGCAATCTTGGAAATATAACTGAACTCTTTTATTGATAAATGAACAATTAAAATAACATATCATTCACTTTCTATGAAGAAACAGTTAAAATAACTTAGTTACTGAAAGGATGTTGTATGGTGACTGCATTACAAAATCTCAATAACCTGTTAACGAACCGTATTCCATTCCATTCAAATGAACTGATTTAAATAACCTGGTAGAAAATTGACTCTGCAGCCTTTGTTAGCTCACATGACCATTACGTTCTGCCAATACCTCATGAATAATGGACTATTTTACTTTAATCACATCGAAAGACAAAAGACATATCAGAGACACTACTTGGTTTCAGTAAAGAAAGAAGAGTTTAACGTTTCCTGGTAATACTTCCTAAATATTGAACTAATTTCTTAAGCTCAACAAATATTTAACGATGCGATAGGGGAATTTCTATGGATATTTTATAGTCATAGATCTTGCTCTGAGCTTATTTAATTAAAGAATTGAGATTCATCAGAAAATTAAAATAGGAAAACCCTGAAATTTTTAAGGGTATTTCTAGTCTAATATAATTTATAATAAAATTTAAAAATGTATAATAATAAATAAAAAAAATCTTTTGAACATTTATTACAAACGAAAATATAAGAAATAGAATGTTTGGATCTTGTCAAGATTAGCAAACCAAACATTTCCATGTCAAGAACAGTGAACCCAGTTATCGCCATGAAAAGAATAACAAACACTTGACAAAATATGTTCTAACTTCTAAATTTAAAAGCGATCTAGGAAATATAAATGAACTTTTTTATTGATAAATGAACAAATAAAATAACATTATCCACTTTCCATGAAGAAACAGTTAAAATAACTTAGTTACTGAAAGGAAAGTTACTTAGTTACTGTATGGTGATTGTGATGCGGACTCGTGTTTGGGTTTACGTCTGATTCCTGAAATGCCCACAACATGGCAGACTCGGGATGTGAGTCCACGTAAAAAATCAACAAGAAGCACTATTATGTGTACAAACAAATGATAATGTTTTAAAGGTATACAAGCGACCTAAACAATAATGTTTCTAACAAATGAATACAAAAACCGTTTTGGTCCAAATTATGTGTAGTGAGTGAATTCACATGTGTGTGTATGTATGTATTGTTCATGCATTGCCCAAAATGAAAGAGTGTTCTCCATGAGAGATTTACATGTTGACGCGTAAGCGGAAAACGTGAGGGTAATAAAAAATTATTGTAGAATATTTATAGACCTGAGAGCGTCCCCTAGGAATAGTTTCAAAAATTAGGAGGAGGTAACCCGACAATTGCATTACAAAACCCCAATAACTAATTGTATTCCATTCCATCTACAACTACATTAACTGATTTAAATAACCTGGTAGAAAATTGTGACTGCATCTTCACATGTTTTTAATTTTAGCCTTATCTTTTGTCCAGTATGATTCACATTTTAATTCCCGTCGAATTAGTGATTTGTTCTTCATCCAGTCAATCACTAGTTAGTAAGCTATCCTCCCCAAGTAATGACTTCACAACCTCCATGAACGTAGATCTATCTATTCCTGGATATCTGAATTAATAAATTAAAACCAGAATATGAAAACAGCTATTGAACCTTAGTTAATTGTACCAAAATGAACTCGATTGTTCTCATGCAACTAAAGAATAACGAACCCAATCATCTTGAAAAATAGCAAACCCTGCCTTGAGTGGGTTCGGTAAAAAAAACAGAAACTTGACAAGATCTGCTCATTTTTTAGCGAATCTTTTGATGTACCTATATTTTTAATTTAGCCATTCACAAAAAAAGTAAACTAAAAAAAAGTGTAAAACAATAGCAAACTTTCACAGCTACTTTTTATAATGTTTTCTTTATGAACCACGAATATAGACATTACTCCCCTAACCCTTGGAATCTAATTCTCTGGAAAACCCATCTTGGCTAACCAGCTTATTTTACAAGCCATTAAAAACAAAAATAAAAACTTTTTGGCATCAAATAACAGAATTGATGGCGTTTAAAAAGATAAAAATATGAATTTTGATTAATGTATTTTTAATTTAATCTTCCATATATTTTGTGACAAAATAAATGTTTGCTTCTCAGTATAATCAAGAAGAAATAAAGTATAAATTGGATAAAGAAAAGAAGAGAAAAAAGAAAAGAAAAAGAAAACAAAAAAATTGAAAAGATTTTTGCAAATTAGCATTCTTTTGGGACCTTCCTAAGGCTGAGACATGTTGAAATTGAAAAATAGATTTACAGGTGCTGTCCACAATATCGATACATAGACTGCACAGTATAAAATCAATCACTAACTTTTTACAGAGTTATTGGACTTAGTAGTTAATGTCAAATTTGAAAGTATATAGTAACACCATTGATATCTGCATAGATTTTAGATTTTCTGAATTTAATTTTCTTTTTCACTTTTTTATTTTTTCAGAAGCACATACAAACATTTGAGGTTAATAATTCATCTTAAATGAAAATAAACTAAATACTTGTATTTAATTTTTTTTAAACGTATCTGTATTTTTTTTTTGTTATTTAAAAAATAATTAAATTAAAAAAAAACTTTTTCAGCTTTTGTATGGTTACAAAAAGTCTGTGTGTTTGCAAAACAGAAGTCTAATGAACCTGTAAAATTTGGGGATTGATTTGTTGTTGACCACTGCATCAACAACAGGTGCTGACCATGGCCTTAATGGGGATTTGGACAATGCAACGAGAGGAAGTCATGTGAGGCAACCGTGTTTCTCATCTGATCCGATATTTTGAGCTCCAGCTCAAAATGAAGATTAGAACTGATAGAAAACGGTTGGTTTTACTTTTACTTTTGACAGATTTCAAAAAAGGTTGGTGAATGAGGTGAGCTTGGTTCACACAAACGTGGCTAGCCTTGATTTTCTTTTTTTTTAGGTCCACCTAAGTCACATCGGGGTGGTTTCCTGTGGAGCCTGGTTAGGATAGACCATGTTTTGTGTACCTAGTTAATGTGAGTAAGTGTTGTTCCCGGTTGCACCTATGGTTATGATGATCCAAGGTGAGATTCCCAACTTCCCCAATTTGTTTCCCCGCCAAACCCCTATTTTCATCTCGACTGGATCAGCTTTCTTCTCTCCCCATGGCCATATTTATTTTTTATCCTTTCCCTCTACCTTAGCAAGAGAGCTTCTTGATTTTGTCTAAAGGCAAAATACTGTGGCCTCTCTTAAATCTTTTGAGGGGTGAACGGGTCCAACTAACATCAGTTATCCTTATTTTGTTTCTTTAGATATTTTAGTTTTGTTTTTGGGGTGCATCCCCTCTCAGCTCATTATATATCATCCATAGAGTTTTATTGATTTTTTAAGATCATGAAATTTTTATGTCATGGGGGTTGCATTTTTTGTAGAACCCTGAGTGTATGAGGTATTATGGTACAGTGTAACCCGGATATAAGATAGATTTTCACTGGTCCCAAATTAGAGCCTGTGTTAATGTAGACAAAACCCGGATATAAGATACTTCTCCGGTTCCGACAACTCTCTTATATCCGGGTTACACTGTATATGGAGGATTGAATGATGATGAATAAGTTCTTTTGCTGAATGTGCAAATTGTAACGAGTGAATGGGTCATGAATCTGATTAGCTCAGTAGTGACGACCAGCCTCAACCCATTAACCCTTTTTAGGCCTTGTGCCACAATTGATTTATTGCATATAAAATTTATATGCAATAAATCAACGTAACAGGATCTCCTTTCTGAATTGATAAAAAAATAAAAGAAAGACAAAGAATCAATATTTTTCGATTCTTACAAGTGTCGTTGTGGCCTAAGGAAAAAAATGTGTAAAAGAAAGAGTACCAAGATGTAAAAATTATCCGCCCACCCAAAATTTTCCCCTTCAAAAAGAGTTGACCAGTAAGTAGTGGCAAAAAAAAATGTCATTCGTGGTCTGGAGTGTTTTTTCGATAATGAAGAAAAGGGTGAGGATGATTTTTACCTCATCTCTCCACAAAGGCAGGATGTAACTTCTTTTTTTTAATGTGTAGGTGTTCATTTGCATGCATATGGGCCAAGGACAAAAATTGCCCAATTTATATGTTCGGTTGGGTATCTAATCTCTGTTGCAGACGCCTACTCAGGCATATTTTTGTTTGCTTTAAGTTTAACACACACAGTCAGCCAATTTATATTTTTTAACAACGTCGATAAGACACGAATTTAACTTGGAGAAAAAGCTCATAGCTTGGGCTTGTAGTGATCAATAGTTGAACAAGGTTATTAAATTACATTCTTACCCCCAAAAATCGATCCTTGTGACTTTTTCATCTCTGCATTCACAAGGCTTGGATCAACCTGTGGTAAGGTTTGTTTATTTATTGCTCCCCCCCCCCAATATAGACGATATTATCAAAACAAAACAAAAATCACCTACTTGATAAATCGACCATAGCAAGATTCAATGCAGTGTCTCATGACTAATACAGCCACTGTTTAATAAATTAATAGTAAAAGTTGGACTTCAGATAGGTAATTCTAAGAAAATGTGCTGCAGAGAGTTAACAGATTTTTTTTCTTTAGAAACTAAGAAAAACTTAAGTTTCTAAAGAAAAAAGAAAGATTTCTTAGGAACTGGGTTGTAATTCATGAAAAAAAAATTAACAAAAGACTCAAAGTGACACACACAAAAACACAGAAAGACAACGGTTACAAAATAGGTTATTTTATTTATTGTCACCTGAACAAAAGAGCACCTGTTTATTATCCCAGGTAAAAATACATAAAATAAGAAGGTGGGTGTATCAGGTTTTGGATTTATAATTAATTCAACAAACTAAAACAGTAAGTATTATTGTCATAGTGACAAAATCCAGGTCTCTACAGTTAATAATAAATTATCTCCATGGTTGACAGTGACACATATGAGAAAGACATCTTCACTTGAAGATGAACTCTCATCTCATTAGCTTGGGGGGGGGGCTCTAATCATTTTCCTCAATTACAACCACACGATGGCGCGAAACTTCCGTATATATATATTCTTTATGAATTTAACAAAAGGAGTGGTTTTAGTAGAAAATATGAAGAACAAAACTTTCATATACACACCTTTTATGTATTTTTATCCTTTTCGTATTAAACTGGGAAATTTTAGCGGTTGAAAAAAAAAAAAGGAAAAAAAAAGAAAAAAATCCCACATTCTCCATAGGAGTGAATTTTGTAAAGTTCCTCTTTCCTTTGTTTAAAAAGGAAGACATTTTTTGGTTGCTGTCGAAGTTCAGGTCCAATAAAATATTTTTTCTTTTTAATGCTTTTTAAAACGAAACATGGTAAAATAAAATTATGTCTTTTTTTTTCTTTTTCTCTTACTTTTTGTGAAAATTAGCCATGTAAAAAGTGTCATTTATTTATTTTAAAAGTTACAATTTTTACACGTTTTTAAAATAAAAGGAATTTAAAAAAAAAAAAACTAACATGGCGTACAAAACTTTTTTTAGTTCTTATTCGAAATATATATTAAAAAAAAAACATATGTCTGTCCGTTGGCAAGCATTAAAATAAAAAAAATGATTAATAAATCTCTTTTTTTTTTTTTTAAATCCACAACTTTTCAAAGCAGAAAAATAATTAAATAAATAAACAAAACTGTAAAAACAGTATCAAGTCGTCGTGCTTTTTTACTCTATTAAAGATAACTTTTTCAGTGTTTCCTTAGTCCGGCTAAAGTCTGCGACATCGTATTGATTACCATCGTCTAATTCAAAAAAACTATTTCTTCGTCTTTGGTGTAAATGTAATTTCTCAGAATGATACACCCTGCTCCTAGAGATCTCACGAAGTAAATCACTTGAAAAAAACTTGTGATTACCTGCCTCAAGTGTCCGGGGTAAGCTATTTGAAGTCCTTCTTTTCAAGTCGGTCAACACGAGGCGCTTTTTAGGGTTTTTCTCTCTTATTCTCTCTCTCTTGTCATCTAGATGTAATTTATTTATTTTATTAATCATATCAGATCGGATTTCACATTCCACACTAGCTGCGAAGCAGTCAAACCCTACAGTCTCCAGGAGAGCAATATTGGGTAAAGAGTTCAGTTTAAGGAGAGTTGATTTAGTGTGGGTTCCTAAACTTACCGGAGAATAACCGATAATATTCAATATATCCAAGCAACGGGGTAAAGCAGAAAAAACATAAGTCCTGAAAAAACCTCCGTAAGTTTTTATAGTATGGTACTCCGTTTTCCAAGGATCGTTCCTCAAAAGACGACAATATATTTCCAAGTAGTCGAATGCCCTAGCTATGAGCTTGTAGTCCCATCTGGGTTGTTGGTGAATAAAATCATAGTCATGAAGTATACTATCGAAAATCCCATGCCGAAATTTCTGTCGGACGTCTAACGTGGACAGTTCAAGCCGTAGTTCGTTCCTCAGGTAAACCCAATCTTGATTTTCTTTTATGTCGTGGGTTGCAAACGGTTCAGATATCATACTTAGTCTCAAATAAAGGCGACGACATTTCTCCAAGCTGTCCATTGCTAATTAGTCCAAATTTAGTTATATTTTCCATCATCTTCTCGTATTTTTTCCTTTTCGTTTTTCTTTCATTTACATTATTAAATCAAACCAGAGGCCTCCATTAGCTTCTGGTTTCATATAAATAAAAAGAAGCAAAAAAAAAACTTAATTTTTGTTTCTTTCTTTCTTTGTAAGGCTTGTTTTCAGCTTTAAAAAAAAAAACAAAGTTGCCAAGAAATAAAACGTGTATATACTCTGTCTTAAAGTTGATTTATTAAATAGTAACTTTTTTTTTCTCTCCTATTTCCTGCATCCTGGTAACAAAAACAAAAAAACACCTCTTTGCATTTAATTTTCTTTCTCTCTTCCTTTTACTCATCCCCCTCTCTCTTTACGGTTACTCTTTCTCTAAGCTCTAAAAAAAACTTTTGGGGAAAATCATTGCGCTAATAATTTGTGTTTTTTTTTACGTCTCTTCAAAACTAAAACAAGTTCTATCGATCTTTAAGTAATTCAAACAGAAAATCTCTATTTAAAAGATTGGCATTACTTTCCATTTAGTTTTAAAATCGATCGAAACTCAGCAACAGCTTCTTTTTTTTTTAAAGTTTTTCTTTTTAATTTAAATTAAAAAAAAAGAAAAAAAAACGTTATTTATTTTTTGTGTGTATTTTTAACGTTTTCATTTGATGAGTTTCACTATTTTTCTTCTTTTTTTTTTAACTTATATCGCAAAATGAAAGCAAAATTATAAATTTTCTTCCTTACAACAATTACTGACAATTACTTGCTTGATTTAACTTTTTAAAAAGTTAAAAAAAGTTTGGGTTTTTTTTTTACCCAAGATGAAGATATTTAAAAACAGATTTCGGTAAAATTGTTATAACAATACAATAGGTATTGTGACCAAAAATTTTTTTTTTTTCATAACTACTCCATATCAAACATTTAAAAAAATAAAAATTTTAAAACTAAAAGTGGGAGTCCAGTTTGGTTTGCCATCATTGTAAAAATAAAAATTGATCTTACGGAAGCCAAAAATAAATATACTGCGTACAAAATTACTTCTTTCATAAAATTAAAAAGAAAAATTTTCTTTTGAAATTCGTAAATAACCTGAAGTTATTATGCATTCCTTAAAAAAATTTAAGTAGCGCTGTTATTGTATTTCTGGGTGCTTTTACGTAAGGAATCAATTTACTTTACGTCATTACAATTACAGTTTGCTATGTAAAAATTCATTGTCACAACTCAATGATTTTTGTTTTTACATTGCAAACCGGACCTCCAGCTACTAAAGTAAGTAGAAGGGGCCCTGTATCATAGAATCGATTTGCAGGGGGGGGGGTCAAGAGACCTTTGCACTGCCGACCCTGATGTTATGTTTCTTTTACTTAATGAAAGAAATTTAGATGTGTAGTTCTACAATCATTTTTTTTTTGTGATATTTCTTTCAGTTTCAAGGTTCTCGTGCAAGGTCCTAGGGTCTTGTCCCCCTAAGCCCCAAAAATTGAAACGTAGTAGTAAAGTTAGAGTAGGGGCCCTGTATCAGAGATTCGTGGTTGGTGGGCACGAGACATTTGCACCGACCCTTAATATGTTACTAAAACTAATTTTACCTAATGAAAGAAATTTGGGTATAGTTGTACAATCACTTTTTAAATATTTCTTTAAAATTACATAGTAACATATCAGAGTCAATGCAAGGAACTTGTGCTTCCCCTCCCAACTCCGAATCTATGATACGGGCCCTCCATTCTACTTGCATTTCAATTTTCCTAATGTAAAAAAAAATATAAATTTTATATTGTAACCTAATTATGTACAATACAATGGATCATCAGGTGAACAATTCAACTAGAAAACTGAAAATAAATACAATTATATTACATTTAAATTAAATGTAATAATTGTATTTATTTTCATAAATCATTTAATTTAAAATACAAATTAAATTTTATTCATTTTATTTTTAAATCAACAATGTTTTGAGGAAATTTTTAACATCAATTTGAAATTTTTATTGTTAAAAAGTTGAATAATTTTAACACATTCAACATTTTATTGATTTTTAAAATATAGTGAATTTTATTGTTTTCTTTTTATTATTATTATTATTATTTTTTTGAGACTTAGCAAAAAAAACAAACTAAAATACGTTCACGGATTTGGACGAAATAAAGAAAACCCCAGTCCAGAATGACGTCAAAATCCGCAAAAAACCTTTTCATCCTATGAGTTAAGTAAGTAAGTCAGTTGTGCTTAGTTTAATTTGTAACGTAAGTAGAAAAAACTAAGAAAGCAAATGTTGATATGATAGTGAGGGTCACAAAGCACTGCCCGGGTCCCTCAATCAGGCTTAGGCTCACCACCACCACCACCATTCGGGGGTAGTACGCACCGGCCCTGTTATATATTCTGTGTATTTCTGTGTATCTAAGCAGCAATTTCTGACGGAATTTCCAACTTATCTAAGAAGAAAGATTATATTCGTAATTAGAAAAATTCGATGAGTTAAAAATAAAATTAATCGACACAAAATGTTTATCTTTAAAAAAAATTGTCGACTCAAAGAATAAAACATAGTGTTTTAGTAACTTAGTTTAGTTTAAAAAAATAAGTAAATATCAAATACAGTTTTCTAGCTAAGTTCAATTTTAAAAACGTTCTTTCGCCTATTATTGGAGTAGGAAGTCAAGTCATGAAAATCGTAACTGATTTGTGGTGGATAGGAAAAAATTAAAATATCTTTTAATTTAATTTTTTTTAAATTATAACATTTTCATTTAAAATACTTCTTAGTGTTAAATCATACAATATGTAAATTAAAAAAAATAATAGTTTTAATCAGGTAAAAATTTCATTTAATAGTTTGAATAAGGTAAGTAATTTTAATAAGGCCATAATTTTAAGCTGGTATGTAATAGTTTTAAAATGCGATATTTTCCTTTAAAATAGGTAATATTTCCAATGTAGGTAATGTTCTCATTGTAGGTAATAGAAAGAAAATATTTTAATTTAAAATAGGTAATAATACTTTTAATTAAATATTTTAATTAATTTGATAGATGCAGCAGAATGACCTTCCACATAATGGTAAGATCTCCCAACCCCATCATATACACAATTGTACATATTGAAATTTTTATACCCTGGCGTGTATCTAGGCTTCCCGTAAGCTTGTGGTATGCAGTAGCGAATGGTGTGGGACGAGTTTTTGTGGTGAATAGATAAATTGTAATGAAAGAATGGGCCGTGAATCTGATTAGCTATAGCTAGTATCGACCAGCCTTAACCCAACTGGCCCTTTTCGGCCTTGTGCCACAATTACTGTAAAAAAATTTAGTACTGTAATCTTGGACAAGATTAGTGGCATCTTCCTCTAGCTAAATGTCTTGCTTTAATGTGGAAGGTATTTCTATCACGCCTTGAATAAACCATAATAAAATAAGTAATATTAATAAACTAGTTATATATGTATAAAAAAATAGGTTAAGAAAGGTGAATATACGACACACTAAGTAACTTAGTGACTAAGTTTAACTTGAGGGAAGAATATAAAAATATAAATTTAAAAATGATTACTAAAAAAGGGTAAATAGAAAAATTAATAAATATTATATAATTATAATAGTCTGGGTTTGTTTTTCTTTAAGAGAAGTGTTTAAAAAAAATAAAAAAGCCAGACAGTTAATAAAAAAACAAACCAATTTGATGTGAAACATTTCTATGTAAAATTTTCTAAAAATAGAATAACTCATTAAAAATTAAATAAATAAATAAAAAAAACTGTCAAAATAAGTTAGGCAAGGCGGACGGTTTGTATTTTTTTAAATTTTCAAATTTGAAAAAAAGATATACACCTTTGCATTTATTGACCAATCAGAAGAGTGATTTCCGCCCTTGCAAATTTAAAAGTTGAGACTCGTCTGGGGTCTGTTTGATTGATATATGAGACGAGGAGATACAGTAATGTAATGGATTGTGGCTTCCCTGATAACTACAATCTTCGAAGATTTAAATGCAATGTCAATCACCATATTTTGTCTTTTTGAATCTGGTTTCTTTTTTTTGTCCTATCCTCAATCCTCCCCATTTTCAATCTTTCACTTTCACTCCCCGTAACTCCCCCCCCCCGCGGTCTCGTGGGTGAAATGATTAAAAAAAAATGTGACAATCTCTCCTTTTTCATTTACTCCCCCCTTCAAATCCTTTTAGTTATTAAAATATTATTTCATTACTAAAAATTAAATATGATTTATTTTAAGATATACTAAATAAATTAAAACACCTGCTTTAAAAGAAAATATTAATTTATTTCTTTATAAATTTTTTTTCTTTAAATTTTTCATTTTTTTTTCACATTATTCTTATTTCCATTAATCTAATTGTTAGTGATTTACTTTGTATGTGTGGCACAAGGCCACTTTTTTGAACACTAATTAAGTATCATCAGATAAAGACAAGTAGGGTGCTGCTAAATAAAAGTAGGGGATTAAGTCAGATGTTGTGTTGATTGACTTACCCTTAATTTAAATTTTCTTATTTTTTTTCCTTTCTACAAATCAAAGTTTTCATTTTTCTCCCTATTATCCTTATTTCTATTAATCTAATTATTAGCGATTTACAGTGTAGGTGTGGCACATGGCCACAGTTTTGGAGCTCCTAGTAAGTATCACTAGGTAAAGATAAGCAGGGTGCTGCCAAATAAAAGTAGTGGTTGATGATGGTGATTGACTTATCTTTAATTTAAATTTTGTGTAAAAAAAAAAAAAATATTGCAATAAGTAGTTTTCCTTTTTTAACCTTTAAGATTCTGGAGGTGATTTTGTTTGCAAAGTAAAAATTTTAACCTGCCACTGCAAGTGACTCAGATGAATGAATGATAGTATGTTTGAATTTTGTGATTGTGTTGTCATATCCTGCTATGGCAACAGAAAATAACCATGACTGAAATTAAGTAGTTCAATAGAGGAGCCTTGAAAAACAATGATGTGGAAAGAAATGTAGTAAATAATGCAGCGTGCTAAAGGCTAATTATTTAGTTTTTGGAAGGGATCTTTCAGTATTTGTGTAGTTGTGTTGTCATATCCTGCTAGGACAACCGAAAATGACCATGACTGAAATTAAGTAGTTCAATAGAGGAGCCTTGAAAAACAATGATGTGGAAAGAAATGTAGTAAATAATGCAGCGTGCTAAAGGCTAATTATTTAGTTTTTGGAAGGGATCTTTCAGTATTTGTGTAGTTGTGTTGTCATATCCTGCTAGGACAACCGAAAATGACCATGACTGAAATTAAGTAGTTCAATAGAGGAGCCTTGAAAAACAATGATGTGGAAAGAAATGTAGTAAATAATGCAGCGTGCTAAAGGCTAATTATTTAGTTTTTGGAAGGGATCTTTCAGTATTTGTGTAGTTGTGTTGTCATATCCTGCTAGGGCAACCGAAAATGACCATGACTGAAATTAAGTAGTTCAATAGAGGAGCCTTGAAAAACAGTGCAGTGGAAAAGCAAAGTAGTGAATAATGCAGTATGATAAATGTTAAGTTTGGTGTCAGTTTGGCTGACCCTTCAACTAAAGATTCATTGAAGTTCTTTGACAACTTTTCGAGATATTGGGTAGACAAACTAACAAATGCATTAGTAGCAGTTATTTCTTGTGTGCTAATTACATAGAGGTACAAGTGATGGTAAGTTTTAAAGATTCCCAAGCCTATTTATTCATGCTACCCCCTCTGATCCTCTCGGGGTGTAATATGCACTGTCCATGGATTTGGTTTCTGTGGTCAAACCAGCGTTAGAGGTGTTCAAATCTGGTTGGAGTGGAGGTGACATTTTATTTCCGGTTAATTCTTCTTACTTAAAAAGGAGTGATTAATGAAGATTAATGAAGAGTGTTAAAGATTTAAAAAAACAAAACAAACTTTCAATTTTTTTTCTTTATCAAGTTTGATGTCAGGATTGGCTCAAATAGAGATTTCTACTCAATAGTTTCTGTAAGTATTTTTGCAGACAAATTAAACTGAAGAATGCTAACAACCTTAATACTCTAGTTTTGGAATTGCCATGAATTTTTACTTTTACTTTTTGCTCTCACTCACTGTAACCATTTGCGTGCTAGTGGCACTCCTGCCTTGCTTGGGGTGAAATGCTTAAAACAAAAAAAAAAGTGACTCAGATGAATGAATGATAGTTTGTTTGAATTTTGTGGTTGTGTTGTCATATCCTGCTAAGGCAACAGAAAATGACCATGATTGAAATTAAGTAGAGCAGTAGCAGAGTCTTGAAAAATAATGCAGCAGAAAAGTGAAGTAATGAATAATGCAGTATGTTAAAGGTTAAGTTTGGTGTCAATTTGGCCCACTCTTCCACTAAAGATTCATTGAAGTTCTTTGACAGCTTTTGGTAATATTGCACAGGCAGACAGATAGACAGAGAGACAGACAAATGCATTAGTAACAGTTATTTCTTGCTAACTACATACAATGGAGGCACAAGTGATGGTAAGTTTTAAAGATTCCCAAACCTATTTATTCATGCTACCCCCTCTGATCCTCTCGGGGTGTAGTATGCACTGGCCATGGATTTGTTTTCTGTTGCCAAACGAGAGGAGATGAGTTCAAATCTAGTTGGAATGGAGGTGATATTTTATTTCCAATCAATACTTCTTACTTAAAATAAATGAATAAATAAAACGACCATTTTATGTAACAGGCCAAATGTTGGTGCAAAAATGCACAAAAGAAGAAAAACATGAATAAACTGCTGTTGAATTTGAAATGGTGGCAAAAAACTGGGTCATTTATATATAGATATTATTAATCTTTTATCTACTAAAAGAAAATATTGACACAATCCGATAAACTGGTTATGGTCCACCTTAAAGACCTTTCCCCTCATAAAAGTAATCTTTTAACAATCCTATCAATTCTACATGAACAGTTTTTGTTTTCGATTTTAAATTGAGATCTTCTATATTCACTGCTATTTATATTACATGTTTCATTTTTTTTAAATTTTTTTTTGTTGGCATTAAAGAAAAGTAGTATTGTAAACAATTAGGCTTACAGAAATCACCATGTCACTTGATGACTTCCAACAGCTGCAATAACAAAAGTCAATAGCACATGTGAATAGAATAGAAAATAATATAATGAAGTTGTTACAACTCACCCACTGCAAACAGCTCTTAAGAGATTTCAGTTGTTAGTTCCCTGGAGTCATGAATAAATTATTGAAAAATCTTGAGTATATGATGTCAGTGCAATTAAATTGATACATCTCAAAAGCCGTCGGCAACCAAGTATTACAAGTTGATTTTATGTGAAAGTAAATTGATTTCTCTTCCAAATGACGCCAAATTGCCAAATTTGGACAAACATCTAATGAACACAAACGATTGCTCATAATATCGTCGACTGCATGCAATGCTCTATTGTGCTTTTGAAATATCTGTTAATGTGTAAATTGTGCAGTTAATTTTAAGTGAAAGTAAATTGATTTCTCTTCCAAATGATGCCAAATTTAACTTTCTTCGTATCACTGGTTATGAGATATTGGTTTGGAAATCTAAGACTTTTACAAGGTTGTTGAATTCCAAAAAGATGGACAGAAATATTTACTGACCAACTGTGGATTTGCTATGCCTGCTCTTAAAAAAAAATTAAAAAATCACTTATGAAACTTCCGAGCAACACAGTCCCATTGAATATCATGATCAGATCTAAACTTATATAGATGTCTTGTATGGCACCCAACTCATCCACAAATGTCTATGATCTATGTCTATTATTCCTGTTAGACGAGGATACTGGGGTAATAAAATTGTTAAACCTCACACTGTGCCTTGTAAGGTAGCTGGTCAGTGTGGCAGTGTAGCAGTGAGCCTGATTCCTGCTCCTCGTGGCACTGGAATTGTCAGTGCTACCTCTTGCATGTGTGTAGACATCATCAGTACCTGCCATACTCAACAGTTTCTTAAGAACCAGGGCACTGACAATCTATATACAATTTGGCTACAAGCAAATGACTCTTTTTATTTGTTTTTTTTAAATATGGAAATTCTTCATTAGAATCTATAGACTGACTCTATAGAATGAAAAAGAACTTTACCAATTAACAAGAACCACATCACTTGAAGACTTCCAACAGCAGCAACAGCTAAAATGGGGGGCTGGTAAAACTGGAAGAGAAAATAGTATAATAATCAAGTTGTTAAACCCCTAACAGTTCGTGAAAGATTTCAGTCATTAGATCCTTGGAGTACTGAATGAATAGTTGAAAAATCTGCGTATGTGATGTCGGTGCAATTAAATTGGTACATCTCAAAAGCTGTTGACAACCAAGTATTACGAGTTGATTTTATGTGAAAGTAAATTGCTTCCAAATGACACCAAATTTAACTTCCTTCATGTCACTGGTTATGAGATAGGAATTTGGAAACCTAAGACTTTTCCAAGGTTGTTGAATTCCCAAAAGTTGAACAGAAACATTTACTGACCAACTGCGGCTTTGTTATGTCTGTTCTTAAAAAATTTTAAAATCTCTTATGAAATTTCCAGGCAACGATACCATATAACACACTCCCATTGAATAGCGATTTTCCAAGCATAGTTTAGATGTGGCACAAGACGGAGATTAAGGGGCACCCAGTGAGGATCGAACTCACTACTCAATCGTAATTGTCCTAGCGAGACAAGCTTGCTAACCATTACACCAACTCGAGGTGCCCACACTCCCATTGAATATCATAATAAGATCTAAATGCATATAGATGTCATATATGGCACCCAACTCAGCCACAAATGTCTATCATCTATACATAATTTTGGCCACAAATTCTCATTTCGCCTCTTGTTTTTTGGATATTTTTTTTTTATTCTGGTAGCATATATTGAAATACTTTGTTAACATTCAAAATCTTATATTGCCAACCAAAATTTCTAATCACCCACCATTTTCTATTTAGTTGCTTATCAGCCACCCAACCATTGAAATCACCCACCGGTGGGGCAATATTGCCCAGATTGAGAACCCCTGCTATAAACTGACTGAATAACAATGTTTATTGTTTTAAAAAGTGATGATTAGAGTTGGAATAAAATCTAAACATATTTAAGTGAATTTATACATTTTCTTCATTCTTGAGAATTGACAACAAAAATAATAATCACTCTTTTTTAGATTGTTTATATACACTATTTATTATATTATTTATTAGAATGGTCGGCAAAACATCGGCTAATTGCCAATCAATTCAAACTTTACAAAATGGTAAACAATAAAGAGTTCCTTATATTTGGTTTGCATATTTTAATCTCTATCTATAAAAGGCAGGATGTGTGTGTGTGTGTCTGTAACGAATGCACAGCCGCAATTTTCAACGGATTTGCACCAAAATTTACATGCACATGCTCCAATTTAGATAGAAGGCCAAGACTGACTTTGCATTTCCCAACTCCCATCGATAGTGGAAATAATTGATTTTTATCATGCTTCTATGGTAGTTTTCATGTAGTTTGCGGCCATTTTCTACTGGCCAGAGTGAGAGCCTATAGCTGTCTGCCACGAATAGGCAGGAAGATTCTATTGGCCAGCGTGAGAGCCAACTGGTGACTGACACGAATGTTAACTAGCATGCAAGCATGCAAAAAAAATCGATAGCTGCATTCGTCACAAGTGGGGAAAAATTTAAATCTGCATGGCACTTTACTCCAATTGGCTCATTTGCTTGCTTAAACTCAACGTTGATTCTGATTCCGCAGAACTGGGTTGGGTGTGAAAAAGTATTTGTTGTTAACATTCTTCTTTTTATTCAGTTTTCCCAGTTACGAGTCCTTTTTTAAAGCTGATTGTTTTGTGTTCATTTTGTTTAGTTCTTTTTTTGTAACAGATTTAATGTTTAGTATAGAGCTTAGAAAAAATTCACAGTGTGAGATAGGTGAGAAGTAAGGCATGTAGCAACATCGGCACGGCAAAGGGCACTCCTTTAAAGGCAAGGAAGGGCAAAAAATTTTGAATCAAGCACGGGCAACGCCGGGCCGTGCTGCTAGTAATTTACTAAATGTTTATAAATTTATGTATAAAATATTTTCACATTTATTTCTTTATAAATTGGGAAATGATAAATATTGTATTAGTTTTAATTGTATTAGTTTGTAGAATGTCATAAATATAAAATTATTCTTGTAAGCTTTCGCTTGTCCCCAGGCCTCGTGAATTTAAACGTCCTATGAGGCTGGCATCCCGTTTCCACCTCTACACCGTTGAAACTGTTTGATGTAGACGTCTCTTACTCCAATAGCTTCATGTCTCGCACATCTCGCCTATGGAACTCCCTTCCCTAATCCTGTTTCTCTGACAAATACAATCTCCAACAGTTTAAGTGTAGCATCAATCGACATCTCCAGTTGCCTTGATCCATCCACTTCCCTTCTCCACATCCTTTCATCTTTCATTCCTATCTGCTCTCACTCCAAATCTTCTGTAACCCCCTTGCCTTGATCGACCCACTGTCTTTCTCTTTCTCCACATCCTCTCCTTTACCACTCTTATCTGCTCTTCCTCCAGCCCTTCTATAACCCCTTGCGTGATAGTGGCCTCCAGCCTTGCTTGGGGTGATACGCTTAAAAAAAATAAATAAATAAATAAACAATCAAATAGTGTTTATTATTTTTGTTGTCAATTTTCAAGAATAAAGAAAATGTATGAATTCACTTTCGTCATGTGTCGAGATTTTATTCCAATTCTAATCGTTGCTTTTTAAAACAATAAACATTGGTGAAGAAGATTGAAGGGAGTTAAAATAAATATTATTTTTCCTCTGTCCTTTTCTCTCTATTGTTGCTTATTGGAAACTTTGTCAATTCTGTTTGTTGGACAGTTCTGTCATTTATTTTACATCTTACCGTGACCACTCACTCTACATAAATAGTGTTTATTGTTTATATTAGTTTTTAGAATGTTCTAATTAAACAACCTAATAAATAAATAGTGTTTATTATTTATATTAGTTTTTAGAATGTTCTAATTAAACAACCTAATAAATAAATAGTGTTTATTATTTATATTAGTTTTTAGAATGTTCTAATTAAACAATCTAATAAATAGTGTTTATTATTTATATTAGTTTTTAGAATGTTCTAATTAAACAACCTAATAAATAGTGTTTATTATTTATATTAGTTTTTAGAATGTTCTAATTAAACAACCTAATAAATAAATAGTGTTTATTGTTTATATTAGTTTTTAGAATGTTCTAAATAAACAACCTAATAAATAAATAGTGTTTATTATTTATATTAGTTTTTAGAATGTTCTAATTAAACAACCTAATAAATAGTGTTTATTATTTATATTAGTTTTTAGAATGTTCTAATTAAACAACCTAATAAATAAATAGTGTTTATTGTTTATATTAGTTTTTAGAATGTTCTAAATAAACAACCTAATAAATAAATAGTGTTTATTATTTATATTAGTTTTTAGAATGTTCTAAATAAACAACCTAATAAATAAATAGTGTTTATTGTTTATATCAGTTTTTAGAATGTTCTAATTAAACAACCTAATAAATAAATAGTGTTTAATATTTCTGTTGTAAATTCTCAAGAACAAAAAAAAAATGTATAAATTCATTTTTAGTTTAGGTTTTATTCCAATTCTAATAATTGCTTTTTAAGACGATAAACATTGCTGTTGTTAAAATAAAAGAGGTCTCATGGAAAACCCATCCTTTTGACACAATGACTTATTGTAGTCAAGTTTATACATGTTTTCTGATTTTTATTTGTAAATAAATCCAAAAGATACAAGCCATAGATATATTTGATTAACACAATATTCAATAAATAAAACCTTTTTTCTGACCCAAATGTTGTTGGGCAATTGGCACATGTTTCTGGGCTATTTTTTCATGCTGAATCTGAAAATCAAGTCCATTTTTTCCCATCACATCACATTTTCTCAGTACAGATAATTTCTATTTTTCTTAAAATATGCCAAAATACCTAATTCACAGGGATATGACACGGTTTAAATATGCGAGTGACATAGTTGAAACATTTTGTTTCATGTTAAAATGATTTATCATTCAAGAAAAAGTATCTAAATAACTTTCAAAATGAATTCTAAGCTATTTCAGTTCAGATAAGCTGACCTGAAAACACTTGATTTTATGAGAGAACTCACTGTAAAGTGTCCTTGTGCCCTCAATGTTCTTAGCTTGTTAAAACTGTGATTTGTCTTTCTTCTCTACTTTTCATAAAAGAAGCTCTTTAGAAATCATTCAAAAACAGCGATTTTAATTTTTATTAGTAGTTTTCACTTTAAGCCTGAAACTGTCACAAGATTTTATCATATCACTTGAAATTACAGACGTCTGGTATTATCATGCAGTCTCTGGATAACATGCATAGGAATATCAATAAATGAGGGTTGTTAGGGTGTTAGGTGAATGTATTTGAGACTAGCAAGATTAGAATTTTCTTTATCAGCACTTAAAATAGCCTCCAAACACCAGATAGGCATAGCCTACTAAGCACTTTTTCTACTCATACCCCAACACCACAAACATCTTGTCTGACCAGGTCCTTTAAACTACTTGGGTACAACATGAATATCAAGATTCACTTTCTGTTTAGTCACCTCACTCGGTCTCCTAATAATCTTGGTGATTATAGTAATGAACAGGGAAAGTTTCATCAGCATCTCAAGGTCATGGAAGAAAGATATAAAGGCAGACGTGATGTTAATATGTTGGCTGATTTCTGCTGGAGCATCAAAAGAGATCAACCTTTTCAAAAGCACCACAGAGTTTCCGAAAAGAGAAGATTTATACACTTTGGACGGACAAAAATGAATGTATTTTTTATTCCTTTGTATCTTCTTTTTCTGTTATATATTTGATTAACACAATATTCAATAAATAAAACCTTTTTTCTGACCCAAATGTTGCTGGGCAATTGGCACATGTTCCTGGGCTATTTTTTCATGCTGAATCTGAAAATCAAGTCCATTTTTTCCCATCACATCACATTTTCTCAGTACAGATAATTTCTATTTTTCTTAAATAAATAGTGTTTATTATTTATATTAGTTTTTAGAATGTTCTAATTAAACAACCTAATAAATAAATAGTGTTTATTATTTATATTAGTTCTTAGAATGTTCTAATTAAACAACCTAATAAATAAATAGTGTTTATTATTTATATTAGTTCTTAGAATGTTCTAATTAAACAACCTAATAAATAAATAGTGTTTATTATTTATATTAGTTTTTAGAATGTTCTAATTAAACAACCTAATAAATACTGACAGGGGCACTGCAGAGTTTCCGAAAAGAGGAGATTTATACACTTTGGATGGACAAAAATGAATGTATTTTTTATTCCTTTCTATCTTCTTTTTCTGTTTTGATTCAAAAATTGATGACACATGTTTGCCTTAATTTAATTTTGTGTGAGATTTTTTTGAAAACTTTTTCTGACCTGAAAATGCATTTTATAAGTTATTCTAACCTGATAATGTTTATGATTGGGTCTATTTGGGCCTGGCATGTCACTATTAAATGGGTATTTTGGCCTATTTTGAGAAAAGTTGAAATTATCTGTACTGAGAAAGCATGATGCAATGGGAAAAAATGGATTTCATTTTAATATTCAGTGTGAGAAAAAAAAACCAGAAACATTGCCCAACAACATTTGGTCAAAAAAAAAAATGTCAACTGGTATAATTCATTGTTTTTCATACTAATTCTCTATTTAGCATATGGGCATCTCACATTGAAGCACTGATTTTCGTACGATTACCAGAGTTAAGCAACATTGATCTTGGTCTGTACCTATATGGGTGACCTCTTCAGAATACTGGGTGTTGTATGGTTGGATGTGCAGGTGGTATAAAAGCGTCATGGCAATATCACATTGAAACTCCTGTTCTTGTATGATCACCAAGTTAAGCAACATTGAGCCTGGTCAGTCCCTATATGAATGACTGCTTGGGAATAGTGGGTGTTGTATGCTTGGATGTGTGGGTGGTGTAATGAATAACAGCTCAGAACTTGAAATCAGACACACACACACACACACACACACACACACACACACACACACACACATATATATATATATATATATATATATATATATATATATATATATGGATGTGGATAGTGGCTCAGATTGAGGAGAGCTGAGTTCTAATTCCAGTCAGATTCATAATATTCACTTACGTGCAGATACCCTTGGGAAAGGTATGAAAACATATCTCCCCCCAGCTATGGGTTAAATAATAGGAATTGTATCAGTAAATCATTACAACCCCCCCAAATTCTTACAATCTAAAAAAGTATGTTTTCTGGCTTTAAATAAAACCTGCAAAAAGTTGGTAAGCCATAAAACATCAATCAATCTATCAAGGATAGGAGGTTGTGGGGTGCCATGATCCTGAAGTTTGGAACTGTGCTTACATCATTGGTGTCTTCGTATAATTTTCTGATGTTTTTTTTAAAAACTTTTTTGTTGAGAGTGGTGGACTGTGACTAAAAATGTTGGTTGCCAGGAGACAAAGCGGACACACTCTCAACTACAATGCTATCATTTAATTTTCATAACAAATAAATAAAACCAGCCCACTGTCTACACTCCCTTTCACATGCCTCCTTTGTTTCTTTATTATTTCTTTATTATTTCTTCTTTTTTTTTTATTTGGTATTTCTCTTTTTAAAAACAATTCTTATTAAGTTAGAATACAGATCTCAGAAAAGAAGATTTATTTATCTAATTATTTATAATTTGTAAGGGCACTTCAGATTTTCAGAAGCACCTTCTTGGCTCTCCGGACCCAAAAGACCGATTGTACCAGCAGAACAAAGACTGCTTCTTAATATCCTTTAAAGTTGCTGACCATCTCAAATCAGAAACTGTAACTTTATCTTTAAATTCACACACTACTGCTGAAAACATGGAATTTCCTTAATTATATCCGACTCTGACGCCATCCATTCTCCATCCTTCCCCTAGCTTCCCTGTTTTGTTTCTTTTCCTACACTGCATATTTGTGTCCTGTTCTCTTTCCTCACAGAATGTTATAATTGGATTATTTATTTTAATTTTAAGTAATTGTTTGATATTTTTAAATATTCAATGGGAGTGTCTTATATAGTATCGTTGCTTGGAAATTTCATAAGAGATTTTTTAATATTTTAAGAACAGACATAGCAAAGCCGCAGTTGGTCAGTAAATGTTTCTGTTCAACTTTTGGGAATTCAACAACCTTGGAAAAGTCTTAGGTTTCCAAATTCCTATCTCATAACCAGTGACATGAAGGAAGTTAAATTTGGTGTCATTTGGAAGCAATTTACTTTCACATAAAATCAACTCGTAATACTTGGTTGTCAACAGCTTTTGAGATGTACCAATTTAATTGCACCGACATCACATACGCAGATTTTTCAACTATTCATTCAGTACTCTAAGGATTTAATAACTGAAATCTTTCACAAACTATTAGGGGTTTAACAACTTGATTATTATACTATTTTCTCTTCCAGTTTTACCAGCCCCCCATTTTAGCTGTTGCTGCTGTTGGAAGTCTTCAAGTGATGTGGTTCTTGTTAATTGGTAAAGTTCTTTTTCATTCTATAGAGTCAGTCTATAGATTCTAATGAAGAATTTCCATATTTAAGAAAAACAAAAAAAAAAGAGTCATTTGCTTGTAGCCAAATTGTATATAGATTGTCAGTGCCCCGGTTCTTAAGAAACTGTTGAGTATGGCAGGTATTGATGATGTCTACACACATGCAAGAGGTAGCACTGACAATTCCAGTGCCACGAGGAGCAGGAGTCAGGCTCACTGCTACACTGCCACACTGACCAGCTACCTTACAAGGCACAGTGTGAGGTTTAACAATTTTATTACCCCAGTATCCTCGTCTAACAGGAATAATAGACATAGATGATAGACATTTCTGTATGAGTTGGGTGCCATACAAGACATCTATATAAGTTTAGATCTGATCATGATATTCAATGGGACTGTGTTGCTCGGAAATTTCATAAGTGATTTTTTAATTTTTTTTTAAGAGCAGGCATAGCAAATCCACAGTTGGTCAGTAAATATTTCTGTCCATCTTTTTGGAATTCAACAACCTTGTAAAAGTCTTAGATTTCCAAACCGGTATCTCATAACCAGTGATACGAAGGAAGTTAAATCTGGCGTCATTTGGAAGAGAAATCAATTTACTTTCACTTAAAATTAACTGCACAATTTACACATTAACAGATATTTCAAAAGCACAATAGAGCATTGCATGCAGTCGACGATATTATGAGCAATCGTTTGTGTTCATTAGATGATTGTCCAAATTTGGCAATAATTGCTTCTGCAAGATTTTGAGAAAAATAAAGTTTTCACTTTACCAGAAAGGAAAATGTTAAAAATAGTAAATTTACAATTTAGTAAAACAAAAAGTGTTTTTAAAGTAGAAAAAAATATTTTTTACCTCATTGGCAAAAGTAGGTGGAAAGCAAATTAAGGGATAGTGAAGTGAAAACAAAGAAAAATACTGACAGGGGTATTTTCTAATATGTCTGACCCCAAAGGAGACCAACATGTCACCTGGCCAGAGTCTGACTCCAAAAAGGATTGGTTAAACTTGAATTACTGCTATATAGGGGAATGTAGAAATAACGGTAAATACAACAGCCCAACAGCTCAGAAAATTTATTTAGGGTTGCCATACTGTTCTATCCTGCCAAAAATTTTAAATATCCAATTTGTGTAAAAACTTTTCCTGTCAACATACCAATTTATAAAGTGAGCATTTTGCTTAAAACAAAAAGAGAACTATCTTGTTTTGGTGTTACGGTCCCTTTTTTAAAATTTTTTTTATTAGGGAATGATCAAAACCTACCATTTCTTTATAGAGTGAACTAGACTGACCGTCACTACAAAAATTTGGAAAAGATACTGAAAAGAACTTGTTTGTTTATCCAAAAACAAAATACTTACAGCAGCCACAGACCCTTCCACAGGCAAATTGTACATATGAGGACTAGTTAGGACTACATATAGAGACACCAAGGTATTATGGTGACTGTAGTAAAAATGGCAAGAAAGAATGTGTTTTGGTGTAAAGAATACTGTGATATGTTTGTGTCAATAATCGTTGCTAGCTAAGTTTAAGAAAAGACAATTTGAAGACAAACCTTCTATCACCATTTTTGGCCTTGTGCAACATTTTTGTATTATAACAAAATAAATATTGCTTTCCTTTTTAGTACTACCTTCCTGAATTTAAGTGCAGCATTTGATTGGCTGATCAAATTTTCTTTAATCTCCTAAATCTTTAAATGCTTTAATCCACTAGACTCTTGTCACGTTGGACAATTCTCTGTGGAGAACTTGGAGTCTTAAACCTAACCTGCCTGCTGATAAGTGCTGCCGCTTTTCACTCTTGACTGCACACACTGGAGATTTTCTCTTTTGCTATACCTGATGAAGGCTGGAGGACACAATGGTCGAAACGTTGTGATAGCAACAACAAAAATAAAGTCAATAGTCCACATGTAACTAGTGTAAATAATGCTAACAATCATTTTTATATACTTAAGTCCATTTTAAACATTTCTCTTTGAGATGTTTTTTTAAAGGTGGTATCTTGGTTTATTTTTAAGTTAATGATTTCTAACAACCTGCATCTTTTTTCCTCAGTGTTTTTATTCACAATACCCATTTCTTTAAATATTTTCTTACTGGTCAATCCACTTTTATTTTGTATTGCACTTTTTTTCTCAAATCTATTATTGTGAAATTCACAAAGCCAGTTTTTTTTTTATTTTTATTTTTTTTTTTTTTAATGTTTCTATCTTGCCAACATTTTTCATTTCTTTTCTCATTGTTCTGGGATTTCTGTTCAACTTTGCAATAATCTCAAATGAATAGAATTTATTTTCTTTCTCTTCTGAGACTAAAATCTTTCTCATGACACAAGATCATCTTTATATGTCAAACATTTAAAAAATAAATATGAGTAATTATACGACTGCATTTATTTATTTAAAACATTAGGATCCAAGACTGGCGTCTGACTTCTCATTCAATCTAACATTAATTTCCCAGTGAAGAAAAAAAACGAGCTTGTTACATCCAATGCCTTGAAAACCAAAATTCTGTCATCCCTAATATGACCCTGAACTACCACCAGTTATAATAAAGAGATATCCCTTCAAGGAGGCTTCATGCTTTGAGAGAATATTGAGCCTCAAACTCATACCCAAGATCAAGTAGAACTCTTATATATGATCCATTGTTAAAGATGGAGGTAAAATGATTGGCCCCTTGTACAGCTCTAGTAAGTACCTGACTCCTCATGCCATCTTCTACCTTTATAAGAGCCAGATCAGGCCCAAAATGGAATACTGCTACCATATTTGGGCAGGAGCTGCCCAGATCTCACTTTTCCACTCCTTGTGGGGTTTTTTTCTTTTTCTTTCCACCCTCCAAACTCTCTCTTCAACTTTCCATTTAAACAGCTTCTTCCTGCAAACAACTGCCCTGTGGAACAGACTCCCAAGAGAATGTTTCCTTGGTCCCTACAATCTTGTTCAAATCTAGTGTTAACCATCTACCTCGAGTGGCTCCTGGGCCTTGTACAGAGTTAATCTTACTGAAAAAAAAAAAAAAATCTCAAGTTACATTTTAAAATGTCACTACCATGAGTTGATCTTGAATAAAAGCAGATACAAACACTCATCCTTCAATGACTGACTTCTATTCCAAGACAAACAATTTAAGTTAAGCAACATCAAGCATAGTCGGTACCTATTTGGGTGACCACTTAGGAATACCACGTGCTGTAAGCTTGGATGTGCAGGTGGTTCAATGGATAATGGCTCAGAATTTTTAATCAGAAATCTGAGTTCCAATTCCCATTGTGTTCATTATATTCACTTTAAGAACAAATGGGAAATGTATGAATATACCTCTTCTCCCCTCAGCTATGGGTTAATTAGTAAGACTTATATCACTAAATCATTATCTCTCCACCAAAATTTGTACTTTATTTCTTCCTTTAATTTATTTTGTTTCATTTTGAAGAAAGAGAAACCAATCATGATGTTTTCATACAGGGTGCATTACAGCCTGGTGAGATTTCTAAATTTTATTTTTTTGTTTGAGATCTTTATGAGTTCTGTGTTGTTTTTCATAAAGAAAATGCTCCTGCCCTCACTTCAAAGAATGCTAGAAATGACATGAGAATAAGTCAATCAGACTCCAGTTTTGTTTGGTCAGAGTCCAAGTCTGAACCCCATAGAGAATATTGATTTTGACAACTTATCAACCTTTTGCAAATTATTTAAGGCCAGAAAATATTTTTAGATTCTAATAATATTTTAGAGATAATAAAGATTATCTCCCCACCAAAATTCGTACAATCTAAAAAAAATTTTTTTTTTTTTGCTTTAAATAACTTGAAAAAGGTTGATAAACCGTAGAAAATGAATGAATTAATTAATCAACGGCATAGTTGCTAAATGAGATGTTTGCGAAGTGACAAATTGTACCTGCTCGGTATTTCAGATGCAATACATGTGGTCTTGTGTCGGACAGGTTTAATGTCACTTTTGCACCATTTGTAACATTTCTAATTCATTTCTAAATACAGTAGTGTACTTTACAGTAAACGTAATAACCAAATTCAAAAACTTTCCTGCTTGCCATCAGCATGGTTGATGCTAAACTGATGGAGAGCAACATACTGCATCTTCTTGGCCTCACCTTTTCAGCTGACTTTAGGTGGAATGACTACATTTAATCAATAGCTGCAAAGCTGGGTCACTGTATCATGCCAGAGGGTTTTTTCATCAGAGTCCATCTTGCACATTTACAAATCTACCATTCATCCATGCATTGGATACAACTGCCATATCTGGTCTGGTGAAACTGCTATTCATCTCGAAGTTCTTGACAAAATCCAAAGAAGGATATTGTAGTTGTAGTAGAAACGACAAAACTGGGGTCACACGTCCGATCTTCACTTCTCACCAGCTAAAACGTGTGTTCGTCCCACGTTTCGGTAGACACTGGTAAATATACAGCTCACTCTATCGGTAGGTTGAAGCTAGCGTCCAGCTTCCAGACAAAAATAAACAGAGTCGTAACTTAATACAAAACTCTATAATAGTGCACGTCACCACGGTCCCGACCGCACTGCCAGCCAATGTCCCAGACCGCTTTTATTGACCGAAAACACGGCCAACGCACCAATCATTGCCGTTGGCCTCGCTCTCAATCAGAGTCCCCAGCTCGTCCAATCAGCATGCAGACCGCCACTAGACAAATCGCGCCAAGCAGCATAAAATAACAAATGTCGGAGAATGTACTTTTCTTTTACAAAACAGCAGCCCGACAAGCAAAACATCTTGGGCGCTTTGACTCCAGTAAGTGCGAATATTTATCGTCACAGATCTGTAATGTAATTGATCCTGACTTGGATCAGTCACATTCTCACCAACGTGATATGTCGTTTCTACAAATATTTTCATGGCTACTGTTCTGACAAGCTTTTTTTCCTTAGTGCCTTGTCTATGTGAGTTTAAGCTAGCTACTAGATTGGCATTTAGGTCCCACCCTTTTACAGTTGAAATAGTTAAATATAACGACCACTTCTAGTTCAACAGTTTCTTTTCTCACACTTCCCGCCTCATTTCCTTGCTTACCTGATAACCGCAATCTTCAAAAATTGAAATGCAATGTGAATCACCACCTTCTATCTTCTTGAACCTCGTTCAGCTTTTATCCTTTCCTCATCCCCCGACCTCAATACCCAGTCTTTTCTTCACTCTCTGTGACCCTCTGTGTATTAGTGGCATTCCAGCCTTGCTTGGGGTGAAATGATTAAAAATAAATCTCTTGTTATTTAAAGTTTCCATAGAATTGATAGGTTACTTTGTATGGGAAAGATCATTTGAAATAGCGACATTATGATTCACTCTTTGGCAATCTTTAATCTTCATGACCACAAAAAAATGGTGTGTCAATAGGATGGATTTTTCCTTGACACATGTATTATTTTAAGTACATTCACCTTTTGAAAACGTATAATAGAGAACTGAAAAGCAGAAATATAAAATATTTGAATGAAAGCTTATTCTGTAAAATACTTTGACCATTTTAATCATGAAATAATAATGCAAAATGAAATCTGAGCTCATTACAAAATGACTTAGTGAGATCATTGTGTCATTCCAAACGGCAGCACTCACTACTGGTTTTACAATAACCTTTATTTAGTTATCCACCATGTTGTTTCTGTGATATCCCTATTAGCACTGCATATAACACTTTATAAATTGGTAAATAATAAATATTGCATTGCATTTGTTCTAATTGTAATAGTCTTTAGAATGTTGGAAATATAAATTTATTCTTGTAAATAAACATTCTAATAAATACAGATATCCTGCTATAAATCTAATCTACTATATATATCATGCTAGAAGCACACACAGTGACATCCAACTGGACACAAAAGATAGTAATAATTGATACCACAACCTAATATAAAAATTTATCCAATATAAAATTTATCCTACAGATAAATTTTATATAAGCCACCAATGTTTGGTGATATCCAGTCGATTGCTTTTCTTCAGTAACAAATTATTTACAGCATTAAAGCAGCATTCAGCTAAATATGAAGATGGAAATGGTAACAAATTTCTTGCAATGGTGGTTGAATTTTTAGGTATGCATACTGTCTCTGCATTGTATGTTTTAACACACATTAAGATTAACACTCTCACTCAGACTCACTAGAAAGCAATTCACTGTCAATAACTCATTCTATAATTCTGTTGGTATAGTAAGCCGAAGGGTGCACATCCTACGCATACCCCACCAAAATATTACCATGCCCCACCGGTGGGGCATGTGGCCCACGTTGGGAATCATTGATCTAATATAAAAAAAACATGGACGACTGAATTTCCAACAGTATTACTTGATTCAAGAAGAATAATGCAAAAACAAATCGTTCGCCATCAAAAATGATTTGCTTTTATGGATTTTCAAAGCGTTTCAATAAACTAGATGACAGACAGCTGCTATTGTCTAGATTTACCTGGATATCAATGAAATGGCCATGATGAACGTGGTAAACTGGGTTTTTATCTCCAAGCAACGATTGTCATGGAATCTTTTGTTGCTGGCTTCAATGATCAATCCTTCGTCAAAACTGTAATTTACTTTGGCATATACTAGTGCAGGGCCCGTGCATACTACTCTAACCCCTTTCCCCGACTAGGTGTGGTAAGCCTGATTATGAACTCTGAGCAGTGCTTATCAACATTCACTTTTTTCTACCTACATTTGTATACGTCACAAATCAAACAAAGCACAACTATTAAAGGCTGAAAAATTTTGCAGGTTTTAACGTCATTTTTTATTTTTTTACACTATTTACATTATTCAGACTATTGTCCTCATCTTTGTCGCCATATTTATTACAATGTTTTGGCCGTTGTACGCTCCAGCCTTCTAAAGATGAGGACAACAGTCTGAACATTGTAAATAATGTAAATAATTACAATACCTCATCTCAGAAATATAGACAGATCCCAAAGAAGGCCGTAGCGAACAACGGCCGAAGCATCGTGAATATGGCAAGAGAAATGAGGACAACAGTCTGAACATCGTAAATAATGTAAATAATTACAATACCTCATCTCAGAAATATAGACAGATATTGAAAACTTGGAGAGTTGAGCAAAAGGGAGATAACTGTGACATCTGGAAGAGGCATGGCATGTGAAACTAGAACAATCTATCCCTGGTGGATGAAATAAAGGGTTCAGTTTGAAATTCCAGTCACATCATCTCAGAATATCACAATACCTCATCTCAGAAATATAGACAGGTCCTGAAGAAATGTCAGAGCATGAAATGTCAAAGTAAACCCTTTATTTCACTCACTGAGGTAGACCATGTGCCGAAACATTGTAATAAATATGGCGACAAAGATGAGGACAATAGTCCAAATAATGTAAATAGTGTACATAATACCTCATCTCAGAAATATAGACAGATACTGAAAGGCCGAAACGTTGTAATAAATATGGCGACAAAGATGAGGACAATAGTGCGAATAATGTAAATAGTGTACATAATACCTCATCTCAGAAATATAGACAGATACTGAAAGGCCGAAACGTTGTAATAAATATGGCGACAAAGATGAGGACAATAGTGCGAATAATGTAAATAGTGTACATAATACCTCATCTCAGAAATATAGACAGATACTGAAGGGACGAAACGTTGTAATAAATATGGCGACAAAGATGAGGACAATAGTCCAAATAATGTAAATAGTGTACATAATACCTCATCTCAGAAATATAGACAGATACTGAAAGGCCGAAACGTTGTAATAAATATGGCGACAAAGATGAGGACAATAGTCCAAATAATGTAAATAGTGTACATAATACCTCATCTCAGAAATATAGAGAGATACTGAAAGGCCGAAACGTTGTAATAAATATGGCGACAAAGATGAGGACAATAGTCCAAATAATGTAAATAGTGTACATAATACCTCATCTCAGAAATATAGACAGATACTGAAAGGCCGAAACGTTGTAATAAATATGGCGACAAAGATGAGGACAATAGTCCAAATAATGTAAATAGTGTACATAATACCTCATCTCAGAAATATAGACAGAAACTGAAAGGCCGAAACGTTGTAATAAATATGGCGACAAAGATGAGGACAATAGTCCAAATAATGTAAATAGTGTACATAATACCTCATCTCAGAAATATAGAGAGATACTGAAAGGCCGAAACGTTGTAATAAATATGGCGACAAAGATGAGGACAATAGTCCAAATAATGTAAATAGTGTACATAATACCTCATCTCAGAAATATAGAGAGATACTGAAAGGCCGAAACGTTGTAATAAATATGGCGACAAAGATGAGGACAATAGTCCAAATAATGTAAATAGTGTACATAATACCTCATCTCAGAAATATAGACAGATACTGAAAGGCCGAAACGTTGTAATAAATATGGCGACAAAGATGAGGACAATAGTCCAAATAATGTAAATAGTGTACATAATACCTCATCTCAGAAATATAGACAGATACTGAAAGGCCGAAACGTTGTAATAAATATGGCGACAAAGATGAGGACAATAGTCCAAATAATGTAAATAGTGTACATAATACCTCATCTCAGAAATATAGACAGATACTGAAAGGCCGAAACGTTGTAATAAATATGGCGACAAAGATGAGGACAATAGTCCAAATAATGTAAATAGTGTACATAATACCTCATCTCAGAAATATAGAGAGATACTGAAAGGCCGAAACGTTGTAATAAATATGGCGACAAAGATGAGGACAATAGTCAAAATAATGTAAATAGTGTACATAATACCTCATCTGAGAAATATAGAGAGATACTGAAAGGCGAAACGTTGTAATAAATATGGCGACAAAAGATAGGACAATAGTCCAAATAATGTAAATAGTGTACATAATACCTCATCTCAGAAATATAGACAGATACTGAAAGGCCGAAACGTTGTAATAAATATGGCGACAAAGATGAGGACAATAGTCCAAATAATGTAAATAGTGTACATAATACCTCATCTCAGAAATATAGAGAGATACTGAAAGGCCGAAACGTTGTAATAAATATGGCGACAAAGATGAGGACAATAGTCCAAATAATTGTAAATAGTGTACATAATACCTCATCTCAGAAATATAGACAGATACTGAAAGGCCGAAACGTTGTAATAAATATGGCGACAAAGATGAGGACAATAGTCCAAATAATGTAAATAGTGTACATAATACCTCATCTCAGAAATATAGACAGATACTGAAAGGCCGAAACGTTGTAATAAATATGGCGACAAGATGAGGACAATAGTCCAAAATAATGTAAATAGTGTACATAATACCTCATCTCAGAAATATAGACAGATACTGAAAGGCCGAAACGTTGTAATAAATATGGCGACAAAGATGAGGACAATAGTCCAAATAATGTAAATAGTGTACATAATACCTCCATCTCAGAAATATAGACAGATACTGAAAGGCCGAAACGTTGTAATAAATATGGCGACAAAGATGAGGACAATAGTCCAAATAATGTAAATAGTGTACATAATACCTCATCTCAGAAATATAGAGAGATACTGAAAGGCCGAAACGTTGTAATAAATATGGCGACAAAGATGAGGACAATAGTCCAAATAATGTAAATAGTGTACATAATACCTCATCTCAAAATATAGACAGATACTGAAAGGCCGAAACGTTGTAATAAATATGGCGACAAAGATGAGGACAATAGTCCAAATAATGTAAATAGTGTACATAATACCTCATCTCAGAAATATAGACAGATACTGAAAGGCGAAACGTTGTAATAAATATGGCGACAAAGATGAGGACAATAGTCCGAATAATGTAAATAGTGTACATAATACCTCATCTCAGACATATAGACAGATACTGAAAGGCCGAAACGTTGTAATAAATATGGCGACAAAGATGAGGACAATAGTCCGAATAATGTAAATAGTGTACATAATACTCATCACAGAAATATAGACAGATACAGAAAGGGCCGAACGTTGTAATAAATATGGCGACAAAGATGAGGACAATAGTCCAAATAATGTAAATAGTGTAGCATAATACCTCATCTGAGAAATATAGAGAGATACTGAAAGGCCGAAACGTTGTAATAAATATGGCGACAAAGATGAGGACAATAGTCCAAATAATGTAAATAGTGTACATAATACCTCATCTCAGAAATATAGAGAGATACTGAAAGGCCGAAACGTTGTAATAAATATGGCGACAAAGATGAGGACAATAGTCCAAATAATGTAAATAGTGTACATAATACCTCATCTCAGAAATATAGAGAGATACTGAAAGGCCGAAACGTTGTAATAAATATGGCGACAAAGATGAGGACAATAGTCCAAATAATGTAAATAGTGTACATAATACCTCATCTGAGAAATATAGAGAGATACTGAAAGGCCGAAACGTTGTAATAAATATGGCGACAAAGATGAGGACAATAGTCCAAATAATGTAAATAGTGTACATAATACCTCATCTGAGAAATATAGAGAGATACTCGAAAGGCCGAAACGTTGTAATAAATATGGCGACAAAGATGAGGACAATAGTCCAAATAATGTAAATAGTGTACATAATACCTCATCTGAGAAATATAGAGAGATACTGAAAGGCCGAAACGTTGTAATAAATATGGCGACAAAGATGAGGACAATAGTCCAAATAATGTAAATAGTGTACATAATACCTCATCTGAGAAATATAGAGAGATACTGAAAGGCCGAAACGTTGTAATAAATATGGCGACAAAGATGAGGACAATAGTCCAAATAATGTAAATAGTGTACATAATACCTCATCTCAGAAATATAGAGAGATACTGAAAGGCCGAAACGTTGTAATAAATATGGCGACAAAGATGAGACAATAGTCCAAATAATGTAAATAGTGTACATAATACCTCATCTCAGAAATATAGAGAGATACTGAAAGGCCGAAACGTTGTAATAAATATGGCGACAAAGATGAGGACAATAGTCCAAATAATGTAAATAGTGTACATAATACCTCATCTCAGAAATATAGACAGATACTGAAAGGCCGAAACGTTGTAATAAATATGGCGACAAAGATGAGGACAATAGTCCAAATAATGTAAATAGTGTACATAATACCTCATCTCAGAAATATAGAGAGATACTGAAAGGCCGAAACGTTGTAATAAATATGGCGACAAAGATGAGGACAATAGTCCAAATAATGTAAATAGTGTACATAATACCTCATCTCAGAAATATAGAGAGATACTGAAAGGCCGAAACGTTGTAATAAATATGGCGACAAAGATGAGGACAATAGTCCAAATAATGTAAATAGTGTACATAATACCTCATCTCAGAAATATAGACAGATACTGAAAGGCCGAAACGTTGTAATAAATATGGCGACAAAGATGAGGACAATAGTCCAAATAATGTAAATAGTGTACATAATACCTCATCTCAGAAATATAGACAGATACTGAAAGGCCGAAACGTTGTAATAAATATGGCGACAAAGATGAGGACAATAGTCCAAATAATGTAAATAGTGTACATAATACCTCATCTCAGAAATATAGACAGATACTGAAAGGCCGAAACGTTGTAATAAATATGGCGACAAAGATGAGGACAATAGTCCAAATAATGTAAATAGTGTACATAATACCTCATCTCAGAAATATAGACAGATACTGAAAGGCCGAAACGTTGTAATAAATATGGCGACAAAGATGAGGACAATAGTCCAAATAATGTAAATAGTGTACATAATACCTCATCTCAGAAATATAGAGAGATACTGAAAGGCCGAAACGTTGTAATAAATATGGCGACAAAGATGAGGACAATAGTCCAAATAATGTAAATAGTGTACATAATACCTCATCTCAGAAATATAGACAGATACTGAAAGGCCGAAACGTTGTAATAAATATGGCGACAAAGATGAGGACAATAGTCCAAATAATGTAAATAGTGTACATAATACCTCATCTCAGAAATATAGAGAGATACTGAAAGGCCGAAACGTTGTAATAAATATGGCGACAAAGATGAGGACAATAGTCCAAATAATGTAAATAGTGTACATAATACCTCATCTCAGAAATATAGACAGATACTGAAAGGCCGAAACGTTGTAATAAATATGGCGAGAAAGATGAGGACAATAGTCCAAATAATGTAAATAGTGTACATAATACCTCATCTCAGAAATATAGACAGATACTGAAAGGCCGAAACGTTGTAATAAATATGGCGACAAAGATGAGGACAATAGTCCAAATAATGTAAATAGTGTACATAATACCTCATCTCAGAAATATAGACAGATACTGAAAGGCCGAAACGTTATAATAAATATGGCGACAAAGATGAGGACAATAGTCCAAATAATGTAAATAGTGTACATAATACCTCATCTCAGAAATATAGACAGATACTGAAAGGCCGAAACGTTGTAATAAATATGGCGACAAAGATGAGGACAATAGTCCAAATAATGTAAATAGTGTACATAATACCTCATCTCAGAAATATAGACAGATACTGAAAGGCCGAAACGTTGTAATAAATATGGCGACAAAGATGAGGACAATAGTCCAAATAATGTAAATAGTGTACATAATACCTCATCTCAGAAATATAGACAGATACTGAAAGGCCGAAACGTTGTAATAAATATGGCGACAAAGATGAGGACAATAGTCCAAATAATGTAAATAGTGTACATAATACCTCATCTCAGAAATATAGACAGATACTGAAAGGCCGAAACGTTGTAATAAATATGGCGACAAAGATGAGGACAATAGTCCAAATAATGTAAATAGTGTACATAATACCTCATCTCAGAAATATAGACAGATACTGAAAGGCCGAAACGTAATAAATATGGCGACAAAGATGAGGACAATAGTCCGAATAATGTAAATAGTGTACATAATACCTCATCTCAGAAATATAGACAGATACTGAAAGGCCGAAACGTTGTAATAAATATGGCGACAAAGATGAGGACAATAGTCCGAATAATGTAAATAGTGTACATAATACCTCATCTCAGAAATATAGACAGATACTGAAAGGCCGAATCGTTGTAATAAATATGGCGACAAAGATGAGGACAATAGTCCGAATAATGTAAATAGTGTACATAATACCTCATCTCAGAAATATAGACAGATACTGAAAGGCCGAAACGTTGTAATAAATATGGCGACAAAGATGAGGACAATAGTCCAAATAATGTAAATAGTGTACATAATACCTCATCTCAGAAATATAGACAGATACTGAAGGGTCGAAACGTTGTAATAAATATGGCGACAAAGATGAGGACAATAGTCCAAATAATGTAAATAGTGTACATAATACCTCATCTCAGAAATATAGACAGATACTGAAGGGTCGAAACGTTGTAATAAATATGGCGACAAAGATGAGGACAATAGTCCAAATAATGTAAATAGTGTACATAATACCTCATCTGAGAAATATAGAGAGATACTGAAAGGCCGAAACGTTGTAATAAATATGGCGACAAAGATGAGGACAATAGTCCAAATAATGTAAATAGTGTACATAATACCTCATCTGAGAAATATAGAGAGATACTGAAAGGCCGAAACGTTGTAATAAATATGGCGACAAAGATGAGGACAATAGTCCAAATAATGTAAATAGTGTACATAATACCTCATCTCAGAAATATAGAGAGATACTGAAAGGCCGAAACGTTGTAATAAATATGGCGACAAAGATGAGGACAATAGTCCAAATAATGTAAATAGTGTACATAATACCTCATCTCAGAAATATAGAGAGATACTGAAAGGCCGAAACGTTGTAATAAATATGGCGACAAAGATGAGGACAATAGTCCAAATAATGTAAATAGTGTACATAATACCTCATCTCAGAAATATAGAGAGATACTGAAAGGCCGAAACGTTGTAATAAATATGGCGACAAAGATGAGGACAATAGTCCGAATAATGTAAATAGTGTACATAATACCTCATCTCAGAAATATAGACAGATACTGAAAGGCCGAAACGTTGTAATAAATATGGCGACAAAGATGAGGACAATAGTCCAAATAATGTAAATAGTGTACATAATACCTCATCTCAGAAATATAGACAGATACTGAAGGGTCGAAACGTTGTAATAAATATGGCGACAAAGATGAGGACAATAGTCCAAATAATGTAAATAGTGTACATAATACCTCATCTCAGAAATATAGACAGATACTGAAGGGTCGAAACGTTGTAATAAATATGGCGACAAAGATGAGGACAATAGTCCGAATAATGTAAATAGTGTACATAATACCTCATTTCAGAAATATAGACAGATACTGAAAGGCCGAAACGTTGTAATAAATATGGCGACAAAGATGAGGACAATAGTCCAAATAATGTAAATAGTGTACATAATACCTCATCTCAGAAATATAGAGAGATACTGAAAGGCCGAAACGTTGTAATAAATATGGCGACAAAGATGAGGACAATAGTCCAAATAATGTAAATAGTGTACATAATACCTCATCTCAGAAATATAGACAGATACTGAAAGGCCGAAACGTTGTAATAAATATGGCGACAAAGATGAGGACAATAGTCCAAATAATGTAAATAGTGTACATAATACCTCATCTCAGAAATATAGACAGATACTGAAAGGCCGAAACGTTGTAATAAATATGGCGACAAAGATGAGGACAATAGTCCAAATAATGTAAATAGTGTACATAATACCTCATCTCAGAAATATAGAGAGATACTGAAAGGCCGAAACGTTGTAATAAATATGGCGACAAAGATGAGGACAATAGTCCGAATAATGTAAATAGTGTACATAATACCTCATCTCAGAAATATAGAGAGATACTGAAAGGCCGAAACGTTGTAATAAATATGGCGACAAAGATGAGGACAATAGTCCGAATAATGTAAATAGTGTACATAATACCTCATCTCAGAAATATAGACAGATACTGAAAGGCCGAAACGTTGTAATAAATATGGCGACAAAGATGAGGACAATAGTCCAAATAATGTAAATAGTGTACATAATACCTCATCTCAGAAATATAGACAGATACTGAAGGGTCGAAACGTTGTAATAAATATGGCGACAAAGATGAGGACAATAGTCCAAATAATGTAAATAGTGTACATAATACCTCATCTCAGAAATATAGACAGATACTGAAGGGTCGAAACGTTGTAATAAATATGGCGACAAAGATGAGGACAATAGTCCGAATAATGTAAATAGTGTACATAATACCTCATCTCAGAAATATAGACAGATACTGAAAGGCCGAAACGTTGTAATAAATATGGCGACAAAGATGAGGACAATAGTCCAAATAATGTAAATAGTGTACATAATACCTCATCTCAGAAATATAGAGAGATACTGAAAGGCCGAAACGTTGTAATAAATATGGCGACAAAGATGAGGACAATAGTCCAAATAATGTAAATAGTGTACATAATACCTCATCTCAGAAATATAGACAGATACTGAAAGGCCGAAACGTTGTAATAAATATGGCGATAAAGATGAGGACAATAGTCCAAATAATGTAAATAGTGTACATAATACCTCATCTCAGAAATATAGACAGATACTGAAAGGCCGAAACGTTGTAATAAATATGGCGACAATGATGAAGACACTAGTCCAAATAATGTAAATAGTGTACATAATACCTCATCTCAGAAATATAGAGAGATACTGAAAGGCCGAAACGTTGTAATAAATATGGCGACAAAGATGAGGACAATAGTCCGAATAATGTAAATAGTGTACATAATACCTCATCTCAGAAATATAGAGAGATACTGAAAGGCCGAAACGTTGTAATAAATATGGCGACAAAGATGAGGACAATAGTCCGAATAATGTAAATAGTGTACATAATACCTCATCTCAGAAATATAGACAGATACTGAAAGGCCGAAACGTTGTAATAAATATGGCGACAAAGATGAGGACAATAGTCCAAATAATGTAAATAGTGTACATAATACCTCATCTCAGAAATATAGACAGATACTGAAAGGCCGAAACGTTGTAATAAATATGGCGACAAAGATGAGGACAATAGTCCAAATAATGTAAATAGTGTACATAATACCTCATCTCAGAAATATAGACAGATACTGAAAGGCCGAAACGTTGTAATAAATATGGCGACAAAGATGAGGACAATAGTCCAAATAATGTAAATAGTGTACATAATACCTCATCTCAGAAATATAGACAGATACTGAAGGGTCGAAACGTTGTAATAAATATGGCGACAAAGATGAGGACAATAGTCCAAATAATGTAAATAGTGTACATAATACCTCATCTCAGAAATATAGACAGATACTGAAAGGCCGAAACGTTGTAATAAATATGGCGACAAAGATGAGGACAATAGTCCAAATAATGTAAATAGTGTACATAATACCTCATCTCAGAAATATAGACAGATACTGAAAGGCCGAAACGTTGTAATAAATATGGCGACAAAGATGAGGACAATAGTCCAAATAATGTAAATAGTGTACATAATACCTCCTCTCAGAAATATAGACAGATACTGAAAGGCCGAAACGTTGTAATAAATATGGCGACAAAGATGAGGACAATAGTCCAAATAATGTAAATAGTGTACATAATACCTCATCTCAGAAATATAGACAGATACTGAAGGGTCGAAACGTTGTAATAAATATGGCGACAAAGATGAGGACAATAGTCCAAATAATGTAAATAGTGTACATAATACCTCATCTCAGAAATATAGACAGATACTGAAGGGTCGAAACGTTGTAATAAATATGGCGACAAAGATGAGGACAATAGTCCGAATAATGTAAATAGTGTACATAATACCTCATCTCAGAAATATAGAGAGATACTGAAAGGCCGAAACGTTGTAATAAATATGGCGACAAAGATGAGGACAATAGTCCGAATAATGTAAATAGTGTACATAATACCTCATCTCAGAAATATAGAGAGATACTGAAAGGCCGAAACGTTGTAATAAATATGGCGACAAAGATGAGGACAATAGTCCAAATAATGTAAATAGTGTACATAATACCTCATCTCAGAAATATGGACAGATACTGAAAGGCCGAAACGTTGTAATAAATATGGCGACAAAGATGAGGACAATAGTCCAAATAATGTAAATAGTGTACATAATACCTCATCTCAGAAATATAGACAGATACTGAAAGGCCGAAACGTTGTAATAAATATGGCGACAAAGATGAGGACAATAGTCCGAATAATGTAAATAGTGTACATAATACCTCATCTCAGAAATATAGACAGATACTGAAAGGCCGAAACGTTGTAATAAATATGGCGACAAAGATGAGGACAATAGTCCGAATAATGTAAATAGTGTACATAATACCTCATCTCAGAAATATAGACAGATACTGAAAGGCCGAAACGTTGTAATAAATATGGCGACAAAGATGAGGACAATAGTCCGAATAATGTAAATAGTGTACATAATACCTCATCTCAGAAATATAGACAGATACTGAAAGGCCGAAACGTTGTAATAAATATGGCGACAAAGATGAGGACAATAGTCCAAATAATGTAAATAGTGTACATAATACCTCATCTCAGAAATATAGACAGATACTGAAGGGTCGAAACGTTGTAATAAATATGGCGACAAAGATGAGGACAATAGTCCAAATAATGTAAATAGTGTACATAATACCTCATCTCAGAAATATAGACAGATACTGAAAGGCCGAAACGTTGTAATAAATATGGCGACAAAGACGAGGACAATAGTCCAAATAATGTAAATAGTGTACATAATACCTCATCTCAGAAATATAGACAGATACTGAAAGGCCGAAACGTTGTAATAAATATGGCGACAAAGACGAGGACAATAGTCCAAATAATGTAAATAGTGTACATAATACCTCATCTCAGAAATATAGACAGATACTGAAAGGCCGAAACGTTGTAATAAATATGGCGACAAAGATGAGGACAATAGTCCAAATAATGTAAATAGTGTACATAATACCTCATCTCAGAAATATAGACAGATACTGAAGGGTCGAAACGTTGTAATAAATATGGCGACAAAGATGAGGACAATAGTCCAAATAATGTAAATAGTGTACATAATACCTCATCTCAGAAATATAGACAGATACTGAAGGGTCGAAACGTTGTAATAAATATGGCGACAAAGATGAGGACAATAGTCCGAATAATGTAAATAGTGTACATAATACCTCATCTCAGAAATATAGAGAGATACTGAAAGGCCGAAACGTTGTAATAAATATGGCGACAAAGATGAGGACAATAGTCCGAATAATGTAAATAGTGTACATAATACCTCATCTCAGAAATATAGAGAGATACTGAAAGGCCGAAACGTTGTAATAAATATGGCGACAAAGATGAGGACAATAGTCCAAATAATGTAAATAGTGTACATAATACCTCATCTCAGAAATATGGACAGATACTGAAAGGCCGAAACGTTGTAATAAATATGGCGACAAAGATGAGGACAATAGTCCAAATAATGTAAATAGTGTACATAATACCTCATCTCAGAAATATAGACAGATACTGAAAGGCCGAAACGTTGTAATAAATATGGCGACAAAGATGAGGACAATAGTCCGAATAATGTAAATAGTGTACATAATACCTCATCTCAGAAATATAGACAGATACTGAAAGGCCGAAACGTTGTAATAAATATGGCGACAAAGATGAGGACAATAGTCCGAATAATGTAAATAGTGTACATAATACCTCATCTCAGAAATATAGACAGATACTGAAAGGCCGAAACGTTGTAATAAATATGGCGACAAAGATGAGGACAATAGTCCGAATAATGTAAATAGTGTACATAATACCTCATCTCAGAAATATAGACAGATACTGAAAGGCCGAAACGTTGTAATAAATATGGCGACAAAGATGAGGACAATAGTCCAAATAATGTAAATAGTGTACATAATACCTCATCTCAGAAATATAGACAGATACTGAAGGGTCGAAACGTTGTAATAAATATGGCGACAAAGATGAGGACAATAGTCCAAATAATGTAAATAGTGTACATAATACCTCATCTCAGAAATATAGACAGATACTGAAGGGTCGAAACGTTGTAATAAATATGGCGACAAAGATGAGGACAATAGTCCAAATAATGTAAATAGTGTACATAATACCTCATCTCAGAAATATAGACAGATACTGAAAGGCCGAAACGTTGTAATAAATATGGCGACAAAGATGAGGACAATAGTCCAAATAATGTAAATAGTGTACATAATACCTCATCTCAGAAATATAGACAGATACTGAAAGGCCGAAACGTTGTAATAAATATGGCGACAAAGATGAGGACAATAGTCCAAATAATGTAAATAGTGTACATTATACCTCATCTCAGAAATATAGACAGATACTGAAGGGTCGAAACGTTGTAATAAATATGGCGACAAAGATGAGGACAATAGTCCGAATAATGTAAATAGTGTACATAATACCTCATCTCAGAAATATAGACAGATACTGAAAGGCCGAAACGTTGTAATAAATATGGCGACAAAGATGAGGACAATAGTCCGAATAATGTAAATAGTGTACATAATACCTCATCTCAGAAATATAGACAGATACTGAAAGGCCGAAACGTTGTAATAAATATGGCGACAAAGATGAGGACAATAGTCCGAATAATGTAAATAGTGTACATAATACCTCATCTCAGAAATATAGACAGATACTGAAAGGCCGAAACGTTGTAATAAATATGGCGACAAAGATGAGGACAATAGTCCAAATAATGTAAATAGTGTACATAATACCTCATCTCAGAAATATAGAGAGATACTGAAAGGCCGAAACGTTGTAATAAATATGGCGACAAAGATGAGGACAATAGTCCAAATAATGTAAATAGTGTACATAATACCTCATCTCAGAAATATAGAGAGATACTGAAAGGCCGAAACGTTGTAATAAATATGGCGACAAAGATGAGGACAATAGTCCAAATAATGTAAATAGTGTACATAATACCTCATCTCAGAAATATAGACAGATACTGAAAGGCCGAAACGTTGTAATAAATATGGCGACAAAGATGAGGACAATAGTCCGAATAATGTAAATAGTGTACATAATACCTCATCTCAGAAATATAGACAGATACTGAAGGGTCGAAACGTTGTAACAAATATGGCGACAAAGATGAGGACAATAGTCCAAATAATGTAAATAGTGTACATAATACCTCATCTCAGAAATATAGACAGATACTGAAAGGCCGAAACGTTGTAATAAATATGGCGACAAAGATGAGGACAATAGTCCAAATAATGTAAATAGTGTACATAATACCTCATCTCAGAAATATAGACAGATACTGAAAGGCCGAAACGTTGTAATAAATATGGCGACAAAGATGAGGACAATAGTCCAAATAATGTAAATAGTGTACATAATACCTCATCTCAGAAATATAGACAGATACTGAAAGGCCGAAACGTTGTAATAAATATTGCGACAAAGATGAGGACAATAGTCCGAATAATGTAAATAGTGTACATAATACCTCATCTCAGAAATATAGACAGATACTGAAAGGCCGAAACGTTGTAATAAATATGGCGACAAAGATGAGGACAATAGTCCGAATAATGTAAATAGTGTACATAATACCTCATCTCAGAAATATAGACAGATACTGAAAGGCCGAAACGTTGTAATAAATATGGCGACAAAGATGAGGACAATAGTCCAAATAATGTAAATAGTGTACATAATACCTCATCTCAGAAATATAGACAGATACTGAAAGGCCGAAACGTTGTAATAAATATGGCGACAAAGATGAGGACAATAGTCCGAATAATGTAAATAGTGTACATAATACCTCATCTCAGAAATATAGACAGATACTGAAAGGCCGAAACGTTGTAATAAATATGGCGACAAAGATGAGGACAATAGTCCGAATAATGTAAATAGTGTACATAATACCTCATCTCAGAAATATAGACAGATACTGAAAGGCCGAAACGTTGTAATAAATATGGCGACAAAGATGAGGACAATAGTCCGAATAATGTAAATAGTGTACATAATACCTCATCTCAGAAATATAGACAGATACTGAAAGGCCGAAACGTTGTAATAAATATGGCGACAAAGATGAGGACAATAGTCCAAATAATGTAAATAGTGTACATAATACCTCATCTCAGAAATATAGACAGATACTGAAGGGTCGAAACGTTGTAATAAATATGGCGACAAAGATGAGGACAATAGTCCAAATAATGTAAATAGTGTACATAATACCTCATCTCAGAAATATAAACAGATACTGAAGGGTCGAAACGTTGTAATAAATATGGCGACAAAGATGAGGACAATAGTCCAAATAATGTAAATAGTGTACATAATACCTCATCTCAGAAATATAGACAGATACTGAAAGGCTGAAACGTTGTAATAAATATGGCGACAAAGATGAGGACAATAGTCTAAATAATGTAAATAGTGTACATAATACCTCATCTCAGAAATATAGACAGATACTGAAAGGCCGAAAAGTTGTAATAAATATGGCGACAAAGATGAGGACAATAGTCCAAATAATGTAAATAGTGTACATAATACCTCATCTCAGAAATATAGACAGATACTGAAAGGCCGAAACTTTGTAATAAATATGGCGACAAAGATGAGGACAATAGTCCAAATAATGTAAATAGTGTACATAATACCTCATCTCAGAAATATAGACAGATACTGAAAGGCCGAAACGTTGTAATAAATATGGCGACAAAGATGAGGACAACAGTCCAAATAATGTAAATAGTGTACATAATACCTCATCTCAGAAATATAGACAGATACTGAAGGGTCGAAACGTTGTAATAAATATGGCGACAAAGATGAGGACAATAGTCCAAATAATGTAAATAGTGTTCATAATACCTCATCTCAGAAATATAGACAGATACTGAAAGGCCGAAACGTTGTAATAAATATGGCGACAAAGATGAGGACAATAGTCCAAATAATGTAAATAGTGTACATAATACCTCATCTCAGAAATATAGACAGATACTGAAAGGCCGAAACGTTGTAATAAATATGGCGACAAAGATGAGGACAATAGTCCAAATAATGTAAATAGTGTACATAATACCTCATCTCAGAAATATAGACAGATACTGAAGGGTCGAAACGTTGTAATAAATATGGCGACAAAGATGAGGCCAATAGTCCAAATAATGTAAATAGTGTACATAATACCTCATCTCAGAAATATAGACAGATACTGAAGGGTCGAAACGTTGTAATAAATATGGCGACAAAGATGAGGACAATAGTCCAAATAATGTAAATAGTGTACATAATACCTCATCTCAGAAATATAGACAGATACTGAAGGGCCGAAACGTTGTAATCAATATGGCGACAAAGATGAGGACAATAGTCCAAATAATGTAAATAGTGTACATAATACCTCATCTCAGAAATATAGACAGATACTGAAGGGCCGAAACGTTGTAATCAATATGGCGACAATGATGAGGACAATAGTCCAAATAATGTAAATAGTGTACATAATACCTCATCTCAGAAATATAGACAGATACTGAAGGGTCGAAACGTTGTAATAAATATGGCGACAAAGATGAGGACAATAGTCCAAATAATGTAAATAGTGTACATAATACCTCATCTCAGAAATATAGACAGATACTGAAGGGTCGAAACGTTGTAATAAATATGGCGACAAAGATGAGGACAATAGTCCAAATAATGTAAATAGTGTACATAATACCTCATCTCAGAAATATAGACAGATACTGAAGGGTCGAAACGTTGTAATAAATATGGCGACAAAGATGAGGACAATAGTCCGAATAATGTAAATAGTGTACATAATACCTCATCTCAGAAATATAGACAGATACTGAAAGGCCGAAACCTTGTAATAAATATGGCGACAAAGATGAGGACAATAGTCCAAATAATGTAAATAGTGTACATAATACCTCATCTCAGAAATATAGAGAGATACTGAAAGGCCGAAACGTTGTAATAAATATGGCGACAAAGATGAGGAGAATAGTCCAAATAATGTAAATAGTGTACATAATACCTCATCTCAGAAATATAGAGAGATACTGAAAGGCCGAAACGTTGTAATAAATATGGCGACAAAGATGAGGAGAATAGTCCAAATAATGTAAATAGTGTACATAATACCTCATCTCAGAAATATAGACAGATACTGAAAGGCCGAAACGTTGTAATAAATATGGCGACAAAGATGAGGACAATAGTCCGAATAATGTAAATAGTGTACATAATACCTCATCTCAGAAATATAGACAGATACTGAAAGGCCGAAACGTTGTAATAAATATGGCGACAAAGATGAGGACAATAGTCCGAATAATGTAAATAGTGTACATAATACCTCATCTCAGAAATATAGACAGATACTGAAAGGCCGAAACGTTGTAATAAATATGGCGACAAAGATGAGGACAATAGTCCAAATAATGTAAATAGTGTACATAATACCTCATCTCAGAAATATAGACAGATACTGAAGGGTCGAAACGTTGTAATAAATATGGTGACAAAGATGAGGACAATAGTCCAAATAATGTAAATAGTGTACATAATACCTCATCTCAGAAATATAGATAGATACTGAAGGGTCGAAACGTTGTAATAAATATGGCGACAAAGATGATGACAATAGTCCGAATAATGTAAATAGTGTACATAATACCTCATCTCAGAAATATAGACAGATACTGAAAGGCCGAAACGTTGTAATAAATATGGCGACAAAGATGAGGACAATAGTCCAAATAATGTAAATAGTGTTCATAATACCTCATCTCAGAAATATAGACAGATACTGAAAGGCCGAAACGTTGTAATAAATATGGCGACAAAGATGAGGACAATAGTCCAAATAATGTAAATAGTGTACATAATACCTCATCTCAGAAATATAGACAGATACTGAAAGGCCGAAACGTTGTAATAAATATGGCGACAAAGATGAGGACAATAGTCCAAATAATGTAAATAGTGTACATAATACCTCATCTCAGAAATATAGACAGATACTGAAGGGTCGAAACGTTGTAATAAATATGGCGACAAAGATGAGGACAATAGTCCAAATAATGTAAATAGTGTACATAATACCTCATCTCAGAAATATAGACAGATACTGAAGGGTCGAAACGTTGTAATAAATATGGCGACAAAGATGAGGACAATAGTCCAAATAATGTAAATAGTGTACATAATACCTCATCTCAGAAATATAGACAGATACTGAAGGGTCGAAACGTTGTAATAAATATGGCGACAAAGATGAGGACAATAGTCCAAATAATGTAAATAGTGTACATAATACCTCATCTCAGAAATATAGACAGATACTGAAGGGCCGAAACGTTGTAATAAATATGGCGACAAAGATGAGGACAATAGTCCAAATAATGTAAATAGTGTACATAATACCTCATCTCAGAAATATAGACAGATACTGAAGGGTCGAAACGTTGTAATAAATATGGCGACAAAGATGAGGACAATAGTCCAAATAATGTAAATAGTGTACATAATACCTCATCTCAGAAATATAGACAGAGACTGAAGGGTCGAAACGTTGTAATCAATATGGCGACAAAGATGAGGACAATAGTCCAAATAATGTAAATAGTGTACATAATACCTCATCTCAGAAATATAGACAGATACTGAAGGGCCGAAACGTTGTAATCAATATGGCGACAAAGATGAGGACAATAGTCCAAATAATGTAAATAGTGTACATAATACCTCATCTCAGAAATATAGACAGATACTGAAGGGTCGAAACTTTGTAATAAATATGGCGACAAAGATGAGGACAATAGTCCAAATAATGTAAATAGTGTACATAATACCTCATCTCAGAAATATAGACAGATACTGAAGGGTCGAAACGTTGTAATAAATATGGCGACAAAGATGAGGACAATAGTCCAAATAATGTAAATAGTGTACATAATACCTCATCTCAGAAATATAGACAGATACTGAAGGGTCGAAACGTTGTAATAAATATGGCGACAAAGATGAGGACAATAGTCCAAATAATGTAAATAGTGTACATAATACCTCATCTCAGAAATATAGACAGATACTGAAGGGCCGAAACGTTGTAATCAATATGGCGACAAAGATGAGGACAATAGTCCAAATAATGTAAATAGTGTACATAATACCTCATCTCAGAAATATAGACAGATACTGAAGGGCCGAAACGTTGTAATAAATATGGCGACAAAGATGAGGACAATAGTCCAAATAATGTAAATAGTGTACATAATACCTCATCTCAGAAATATAGACAGATACTGAAAGGCCGAAACGTTGTAATAAATATGGCGACAAAAATGAGGACAATAGTCCAAATAATGTAAATAGTGTACATAATACCTCATCTCAGAAATATAGACAGATACTGAAAGGCCGAAACGTTGTAATCAATATGGCGACAAAGATGAGGACAATAGTCCAAATAATGTAAATAGTGTACATAATACCTCATCTCAGAAATATAGACAGATACTGAAAGGCCGAAACGTTGTAATAAATATGGTGACAAAGATGAGGACAATAGTCCAAATAATGTAAATAGTGTACATAATACCTCATCTCAGAAATATAGACATTTTTTTCCATCCAAATCCATGAATTAGTTTTGCTCATGCCAAGTCTCAAAAAAACACTATTGTATAAAATTCACTATTTTTTAGCCATAATGTTGAATGTGTTAAAATTCTTCAACTTTTTAACATGAAAAATATCAAACTGATGTTAAAAATTACTACAAAGCATTCTTGATTTATTTAAGATGGAATGATCTATTATGACATGTCTCTAATTTGTATTTAGATACATTGGATTTATTTTCAATTTCTCTAGTTGAATTGTTCACCTATATTGCATATGATCCATTATTGTACATAATTAGGTTACAATAAAATTTGTATTTTATATGAATACGACCTTATAACAATTTAGATTTAGTAGAATGAAGGACCCATATCAATCATTTGTTTTGCTTAAACTAAGTCCTGAAAAAAAAACACAATATAAAATTCCCTATTTTTTATCCATTCAATGTGTTAAAATTCTTCAATCTCAAGTTGATATAAAAAATGCCGTAAAACATTGTTGATTTATTTAAGAAGGAATGATCTATTATGACATGTCTCTAATTTGTATTTAGATACACTGTATTTATTTTCCATTTTTCTAGTTGAATTGTTCACCTACATTGCAGATGATTCATTATTATACATAATTATGTTACAATAAATTTTCTATTTTATATGAATACGACCTTATGAAAATTTAGATTTAGTAGAATGAAGGACCCATATCAATCATTTGTTTTGCTTATACTAAGTCCTGAAAAAAAAAACACAATATAAAATTCACTATTTTTATCCATAATGCTGAATGCGTTAAAATTATTCATCTTTTTAACAAGAGAAATCTCAAGTTAATTTTAAAAATTGCTGCAAAGCATTCTTGATTTATTTAAGAAGGAATGATCTATTACGACATGTCTCTAATTTGGATTTAGATACATTGTATTTATTTTCAATTTTTCTAGTCAAATTATGCACCTACATTGACATGTAGTAGAGTGAATGGCCTGGTATCGATGATTCAGTGAGTGTGGTGGGGCCGGGAGGTGCACAAAACACTTGCACCAGCCATGTTCTTATGTATTATGTCAGCTTGTTCTGCAGTGTCCAGCTTGAAATTAATGGTTGTGATATCAATTATTACTATCTCTTGTGTCCAGTTGGAAGTCACTGCGTGTGTGCTTCTAGCATGATGTCGGCTAAAAATAGGTAGTGGTGACAGAGGACAAAAAGTGTAATACTGAAATCCGAAGGCATATGGAAATAGCCAAAGATGCATTTCAAAAGCTAAGCAGAGTATTAAGAAATAGAAAAACTTTTCTAGAAACAAGAAAAAGAATACTAACCTGTTACATGATATTTGTTCTCCTGTATGGCAGCGAGTGCTGGATAATCTCCTCAAAGATGAAGAGACTTGAAGCAAGAGAAATGTGGTTCTACAGAAGGATGCTGAGAATGCCATGGACCAAACATGTGAGCAACAACAAAGTTTGTCTATATTTCTGAGATGAGGTATTATGTACATTATTTACATTATTCAGACTATTGTCCTCATTTTTGTCGCCATATTTATTACAACGTTTCGGCCGTTGTTCTCAAGGACACATGGGCACAGTGGATAAAGGCATTGGTTAAATCCAGTGACAGGACCCAAAGAGTGTGAGTTCAATACCCAGTTAAGGAAGTGGAGAACTTTCAGAGGGAAATTAACATGAGATAACTGATAACTGACATCCATTAAACATGGCACGTGGAACTAGAACAGTCTACCCCGGTGAGCGAAATAAAGGGTTCAGTTCGACATTCCAACCACCTGAAGAAGGCCGGAGTGTACAATGGCTGAAACGTTGTGATAAACATGGCGACAAAGATGAGGACAATAGTCCGGATAATGTAAATAATGTAAACAACAAAGTTTTAGAGAAAATGGAAACTTATGCTTAACATCAGTTGAGGTTTCTAGGGCACATAATGAGGAAGAAGGGCTTGGAAAATCTGATACTCACAGGACAAATTAAAGGCAAGAGAGACAGAGGAAAACAGTACATGACATATTTAGTGAGCCCGAGTAAATAGATAGTGGAACATGGTTTAGGAGAAATAACAGACAGACAAAATTTATTAAGAGGTACAAGGGACAAGAGTTCAATACCTGGCTACAAAAAGACTTGGAGAGTTGAGCTAAAGGGAGATAATTGAGACATCTGGAAGAGGCATGGCACGTGGAACTAGAACAATCTACCCCCCACCCACCCCTGGTGGATGAAATAAAGGGTTCAGTTTGAAATTTCAGTCACCTCATCTCAGAATATCACAATGCCTCATCTCACAATTATAGACAGGTTCTGAAGAAGGCCGGAGCGTGCAATGGCCGAAACATCATGAACATGACAATAAAGATGAGGACAAAGTCTGAATAATGTAAATAATTACAATACCTCATCTCAGAAATATAGACCGATATTGAAGGGACAAGAAGTCGTGGAGAGCCATGATTGCTATGTCCTGAGGGGACATGATGCATAAAGATGATAATGATGTCATCACTTTCTTTGACACTTGTTTTTGATACACTGTGTGTTTTAGTCTTAGAGCCACATCATGTTGAAACACCAGTTCCCATATGATGACTGAAGTTAAGCAACGTTGAGCATTGTTTCCTTGTTTAGGATTGAGTTTCTGGTTTCTTCAACTCTATACTTCTGACATCTCCACCTGAAATCTGAAATTTTATTCAGTACAACTTCACACAGTAACCCTCTACTTTGAGTGGCCCCTGGGCCTTGTATTGGGCAAACATTTGTGAAAAAGGAAAAAAAAAAACAAAAAAAAAACCCTCTTCTCTTCCAGCTATGGGTTAAATAGTAAGGCTTGTATCAGTAAATCATTATTATCAGCAAAACATTCTTACAATTGAAAAATATTTTCTGGCTTTAAATAACCTGCAATGGGTTGATAAGCAACAACTTGACAGTCTTTAACTTGCTTGATATTCTCTTTATCAGAATCGAGACTTTCACTGCGCAATGCAAGTGCTTCCATAACTGTTGTAGAGTTATTTCCTCAGTGGAAACTATTTGGACTAAATTTGGTCCTAAATAGGTTCAACGTAGAAAAGCGTTAGGATCTTGTTATAATAAGTATTACGCAGAGTAATCGAGTTGTGGTAGCTGACTACTTTCGTATTCGACTCCCACTGACTCCTACTTATATTAGATGGGAGAGTCTATTATTTATAGCCTAGGTGTGTTTCCCCATAACAATAACGAACATTTTTTTCTATATTACGAAACTTTCCCTAAACCTTGCAACAGAAGAATCCATGGAGTGGTGAACAAGCCCACTGGGATACTGGAAAATTTCCCGGTGATCCCCAAAGTGATGATCTGTCACTTTAAAAATACCCACAAAAAAAACTGAAAAAAAAAAAAATTTGCGTCGACGTTGTGTAGTTGCTGCCAGGCTCATGACTATCTTATTGAACTCTCAGAGGCAGAGAGGAACTCAAATGAGGTTCTGCCTACAGGCAGTTTCATCTGGGGAGGTAGACAAACCTTTCCCCGTATGTATGGGGAATTTTTGCCTGAGCCTACGGGCTTGGAATTACCCTACATAAAAACCAGCCTTGTGCCACATTCTGCACGTGGGGAGGTCAGGTAAATACCGGCAACTCTTGACTGGCAAACGCTTCACACCTGTCACTCTGACACTTTACAGACATTGTGATCAAAGACCACAAAAACAGAAAGTGCTTTCTTATTGACATGGCATTTCCTGCACACTAATGTATCTTTGGAGATTTTTTAAAAAATCTATCAAAATATAAAGACCTTGAAATTGAAATCTCAAAAATATGCCATGTAAGGACATCAATAATTCCAGTTGTAGTTGGAGCCCTCAGGTTGATTGGAAAAAGTTCCAATAAACTCCATACTGGGTATGGCGATAAACTACATCTGTGTCCTGGGTATGATGATAAACTATGTCCAACAGAAAGGCCGTTTTTGAAAAAATAATGTTGCCGGCTATACATTTTTGGAAAAATAGTATTACTAGCTATACATTTTTGAAAGAATAATGTTGCCAGCTGTGCGTTTTTGAAAAAAATGATATTACCAGCTATACGTTTTTGAAAAAAATTATATGATCAGCTATACATTTTTGAAAAAAATAATATTACCAGCTATATGTTTTTAAAAAAATATATAATATTACTAGCTATACATTTTTGGAAAAAAATAATATTACCAGCTTATGTTTTTTTTTTTAAAAAAATACCAGCTATACATTTTTTTTTTAAAATAATATTACCAGCTATACATTTTTGGAAAAATAATATTACCAACTATACGTTTTTGAAGTAACATCATAAATTTCACTAAAGAAATTGGGATCTACAGAAAAATCTAAAAACAAAAAAAAAACAATGCATTGTTGAAAAACAAATATTACCAACAATACATTTTTTTAAAAAAAAGAAAAAATATTACCAGCAATACATATTTGAAGGGAAAATATTACCAGAAATAGATTTAAAAAAAAAAATATTACCAACAATAAAATTTTGTCAGCATTAAATGACCCATTGATGTTGATATGCCGTAAAATCAAAACACACAAAACAAACAAACAAATCCAATAAACTCATAGAATGGATCCCTGGTATTGGACTACCAGGGATCCATTCTATGAGTTTATTGGAACCTTAAAGAAATGCAAAAAAATATTCTCACAAGTAGAGCTCACACCTTCCAAAGGGTTTTATATATATAAAATGTGTGTGATCTTAGGTTGTCTTTTTAGATTTTTTTTTTTTTAAATATGCTCCATGGCAAATGTCATGATGCCATTTTTGAACTTAGGTCTTTGGTAGAGACCTCCAAGAAATAAGTATATACCAGAAATCAAAGGAAATAAAATTATAATAATAATAATTCCTGCAGACTTTAATGTATCTTTGAAGATCTGAAAAAAAATATCAAATCCAAGGATTTTGAAGTGAAAATCTCAAAAAATGTGCCACATGAAGACATTCTAATAGTCAGTGAAGGAATCCCTGGCAGTCCATGCCTTAAAGAAATAGAAAAAATTGTTCTCACAAGTACAGCTTTATCCTTGTAAAATATGCATGATCTTAGGATGTTTTATTTTTTGTAATAAAAATATTGAGTGGAAAATGCCTTGATGTCATTCCTGACCATAAGTCTCTGTTTGAGGCCCAGAAGGAAACAAGTTGTTATGGTCAGCATTGGAAAAAAAGGAGCAAGGTAGAAATTTGGGGCTTGCATGTTCTTGCATTATTTACATTATTCGGACTGCTATCCTCATCTTCATTGCTATATTCACAACGTTTCAGCTGTTGCATGGTCCGGCCTTCTTCGGGTGATTGGAATTTCAAACCAAACCCTTTATTTCGTCTATGGGGGGAGATATTGTTCTAGTTTCACATGCCATGCCTCTTCTGGATGTCTCAGTTATTTCCCTTTAACACAACTCTCCATGCTTGGTTCATCACTGCTGTGGCCTGGTATTGAACTCACAACTCTTTGGGTCTAGTCACTGGGCTGAAATATTGTGAATATGGCAATGAAGATGAGGGTAACAGTCCAAATAATGTTGTAACACCTATCCTGACCCCACTGGATCGATATACTCTACAAGACCGGCCGTTGGTCCTGTCCTGGTCCAGTATTACAGGTTCAATTAAAGTCTCCGGTTCACAATGTCGATTCGATTCCACCTTCCAGCCACGTTGTGATTTTTCTGATCCTGGAGAGCAATTAACAAATCGTAGATCCAGGAAGATTCAGCTGGTCTACCTGCAAGTTCGTTGGGGCGAGAATTGGATCAAGCAGAAAAATCAAATATGAACAAGTCAATTCGAGTCCAAAGAAAAATTTATGTATATAAGGAAGAATTTGGTACAAAAAGAATAATGCTTCTTTTACAAGAAAGTAGTGTATATGAAATAAAGTCCAAATAATTCTTAATGGAGAGAAGTAGTTTTCGGGTTCAGCCTTTTTTTTCTTAGTAGTTGCCATAATTATTTCACTATGAGGATATAAGGAAGGTTCACTGGCAGTATTGCGCCAATATTGCAGATAACTTGAGTTCACTTCCTTCCGTTTTACAGTAGCAAGCAGGCGCTTTCACTCTCACTGCCTATTTCTTTCTTCCTCTGGTCAACTGCTTGTTAAACTCACTTCACCCAGCTCCAGTTCCAACTTCGACTTCCACTCTGACTGTTTGTTTTTGCACAAACACATGCTTAAATAAACATGGTGGTAGCAACAAAATCCCGGGGTGCTGGTAAACTTAGAATACAACCTGATTACTGACCTCTCCCCCTCCATGATTAAATGAACAGTCTCTTCTTCTCAATTTGGTATTCCATTGTTCATATAAACATTATTGTTTTGACATTTTATATTAATAATTCTGATGAAGCACAGATTCTCGGGGCACAAACTTCACCACAGATTATTTTTCTCATTTATAAACAAAATTTGATATTACTATAATTATTAATATTTCAAGGGTGACCATTGCTCTCTGCTACAATGTGAATAATGCAAATAATCCTAATACCTGTTCTCAGAGATATAGGTAGATATTATATGTTCTTGTTGTTGTTGCATCCTTCAGTATCTGTTGGTGAAGGTTTTTCCTTCTTCCTTCTGCTGCAATCAATAATATGAAATTGAGATTACTACCGAGTTAGATAATTGTTTTGTTTGTTTTGTTTTATTTTACAGCATATCAACCTCAATGGGTTATTTAATGCCGACAACTTTTTTCTTCATAATATTTTATTTTGTCAAAAATCTATTTCTGTTAATATTTTTTCCTTAAAAATGTAAAGCTGGTAATATTTTCTTTTTCAAAAACGTATTGCAGGTAATATTTTTTTTCAAAAATATGTTTCTGGTAATAATTTTTATACAAAGTATTTCTGATATTAAAACCTATTTGTTATACTTTCATAGGGACTTTTACCTCAGTTTCGAGGTTAACTATTTGCCCATAGCTAGGACCCTAACAGGTGCTGCCACTCCAGGTCAGGGTGGACCTGGGAATACCAGCAATTAAGAGGTGGTTCCACGCTCCTCAAAACCTCCTGATCAGAGGCCTTGCTGTTGGACGTAGTTTATCGTCTTACCCTGGACGCGGATGTAGTTTATCGTCATACCCAGGATGGCTGAGTTAGATAAATACAACATTTATTACAACAGTGAATATGTAATAGGAGATTGATGTTGAGAAGACTTAGCTTAAAGACTGACTGGATTCGTGGTTGAGCAGGTGAAAGGTTGTATAAATAAAGTTCATTGTGTTTTCATAGGATATTCTTTTAGTGTGAAATCTACAAAGATAGATGTTTGTTGGAATGACCGAGAGTCATGTGGTTTGTGAAATGCCTTCTTGGAATGTTCCTCTTTGGGCTGTCTAGATGGCTCAAGTTTTTTATACCTGACAATTGGCTCCTAGAGATTTGGATTTTAGCTGAAAGATGTTTCATTGGTTAGTGGTAACCATTTAGAATGTTGTGCTTAATGTGGTCGTTCTTTTAGTGTCTGTTGCTAGGTGGAGACGGTGGAGTAGTGGATAGCAGCTTTTGGGTTGAGTAATCGGAGAGCCAGGTTTGAATTCCACTCAAATCCATTATATTCACTTACCTTTGGGAAAGGTATGAATCCTCTTTTTCTCTTCCCCCCAGCTATGGGTAAATAGCAGGACAGACAGGGTTCTTTAGTCTTAGATGGCAACTGGTCTACTGCAGAAAGAAATGGCAACTTACTGCAGGAAAAAAATATCTGCCATGTCAGTCCTGTATCAAAAGATACATGATTGCCTAAGCATGTATCATGCACAGCACATAACTGACTGACTGCTATGTGGAAATCATGCTGATTGAAAGGTGAATAAGGAGGGGTAGGGGTAAGGAACAACAGAATATAAAACAGAGATCAAAGGAAATAATAATACAGTGTAACCCAGATATAAGAGAGTTGTCGGTACCGGAGAATAAGTCTCTTATATACGGGTTTCTCTTATATCCGGGTTTGGTCTATTATATATACATTAACACAGGCTCTAATTTGGGACCAGAAAAAATCGCTCTTATATCCGGGTTTCTCTTATATCCGGGTTTGGTCTATTTTGTTTAGGTAAGTATGGCTCTAATTTGGGACCAGAGAAATATCTCTTATACCCGGGTTTCTCTTATATCCGGGTTACACTGTAATAATAATAATAATGGTCTGTATAGTTTCTGACCTTAATTGATTTGGGCGTTAACATATGCATAATTTATTTTGGTGAATTAAGATGAGCTAAAATAAACATCCTATTCAGTGACACAGATCTGCTTGGCAGTTATTTGATCACAACCAGTTGGTCATGATGCCTCGGTACTGTCACACTGCATTTTGATTTCTGAGCAGAATTAGGGGAAGGGGAAAAGGCCGAAATGGGGAAGGGGAAAAGGGTCAGTCTTAAATTTAAACTTAGCTAGCCACAAATGCTGACCCAATCATACTGACAATATTCCTTGCACCAAAACAACACATTCTTACATAGCTTTCTCACCACATCCACCATAGTACCTCAATGTCTCCATGAAAATACTAACTAGTTCCCATATGTACAATCTATCGTCTGTGTGTGTGTGTGGGGGGGGGGGAATAAAACAACAATTTAAAAATTTTAAAAACTAGCCCCAATGAGTATTTACAATATGAAATAAAACTATTTACAAGAAACTAAACAAAATAATAATTAATGTGGGACTATAATAATATAAATCATTCGTTCATCCCCCAAGCACTCACACAGATACGCACTCATTCAGATACAGCAACAGATACGAAAACACACACACACACGAAACGAAAGACGCCCCACATCCACCAGAGAACTGACATCACTGACCACCTAACGAGGAAAGTGATGGGGAATTAAGCTCAAAGAAAAATAGGGACAGAAATAAAATGCACCAATGAGCATACATACCTTAGCTAAGTTTATTGAAAAAAGAAACTAAAAATTAAAAAAAACAAAAACCTAAGCTAACCTAATTTTATTCCACTGAGAATACAGGGTTTGCATATAGTGTCCTTTTATCGACCCAGTAAACAGAAATAGCTCTCTCAAAAAGGAGAGTAACAAAACAAGGGGAGACCACTCTTGATTATTCACAAAAAGTATCAAGTTTTTTTTTTTCAGGTTTGAAAGATGTGGCCACCAAGGCGACTTGGAAGTTTCAACTAAATACTCTACTGTTGACCAGAGGTCTCGTCACATATTACTATCAATTAAGCACTCCTGATTACGAACTTAAGTTTTTTGTTTTTTTTCCATTAAGAAATCACGTTGGATGTGCATATTTTGTTTTGGCTTCCGTATCAATTTGCAACTAATTTACATAGAAAACTTCATAAACCTAATATTTTCTTTTATTCGTGATCTGGACTGGAGTGTTTAATTAGTAATAGAAAAAAAGAAGATGAAAAAATATTTCTGGTCGCAGTGCCTGTATAACTCGTCATCATCATCAACACCATCATCATGCCTTTTTTTTAACATTATGCAAGCATCGTTAACTTGAATAAAAAATAAGTTATTTACCTTACGTGATTTGAGTGGAGTCGTGCTTAAAACAGCTTCCACTGTTTTTATTATACTTACTTTTTTATACAATAAACAAAAAATTTGATGTAAAAATATACTTGAAATATTCACAATGTATTTGTATAGAATAAATGTAAAATTAATTTAATCTTATTTTAACGCAATCCAAGAAAGTACGAAAGTGCGGCTTTCTATAAATGTTCATGTTAACTTGTAATACACGTGGTTTTCTGTTAGGAAGAAAACAGCTGAGATAACGAAAACTCTAAAATGTCTTGTGGTGGTGATAATAATAATAATAATGGTGTTACATTTCCAACTGGAGGCGAATCTAAAATTCCTGGTTCTGAGAATAATTCCACGTCGACTTCCAGTGATGAACAAGGTCAAAAAACACAAGATGCAAAGTCTGGTCTGTCAAAAAACCAACTCCGTAAATTGAAAAACAGAGAAAAGTGGTTAGCTATTAAAGCTGATAAAAGGTAATTAATTGTTAATAATAATAATTATATTAAAAATATAAAAATTAATTAATTAATCAATAATATTTCTGTGATTTTTGAAGAAATATGCGTATTTTTTATTTTTGCAATTAATGAAATATATCAACGCAATTTTTTTTTCTAGTTTAAAAAATAAATCTAAAATGAAAATCGTTTTTTTTATTTTAAAGATCATCATAAATTTTCTTTTTTTTTTTTTTTTACATTGATTGCCGTTTACCGGACGTGCTTAGCTTACCAAGCATTTTTTTTTCTACTATTAAAAATTTTCTGACCAAAACAAAAATTGTCAGGTCATTTAACTTTTTGTTACACGAAACAATTCAAAATTCAATTAAATCAAATTTCCTAAACAGTAAATGACAAATTGGGTGCCTCCCAAAATTGTATAAAAAGGTTGCATCTGTCCCAAAAAAGTAGAAAAAACATGATAAAAGAAAAATTTTATTGTCAAAATCTTCGTGTTAGTTAAGAAGAGAATTTTTTTTTTTTCTTTTCGAACTTTCAAAATTTTGCTAAAATCATGTTTTTCTTGTGCGAGAAATTAGACGGACGGCATTTATACTAGCTCCTGTGAACGGCTCTTGATTGGGCCCTAATAGCAATAGATAGGGAGGAGTAGATGCGATAGGCAGCAATAAACTTCAGAAAAACTTAAAATTGATATCTGCATTTTTAAGTATACCGTTTTAAGCGTACCTTTTAAAAGTTCAACTAAGATGAGTTATTGAGAGTTGTGTCCCTTTAATTGAAAAAGTGTAATACACTGACATCGGCATTTTTTTCGGTGAAAAGCATTGATTTGGACGTTCTCGCAAAAATCAGATAATTTGCGGATATTAATGAAATTTTCAGGATTATTCAGAAATGAATAAAAATTAGTTTTGAAACGTTTCTTTTTTTTTTTTTTTTTTTTAGAATGTCCTTGTAAAAAATTTTTTTTTAACATTCAGTTGAGTTATTTATATCGAGAAATTCTTTTTTTTTTAGCAGCATATTAACTCCTTATAGGTCATCTAATACCGAAATTTAATTTTCTTGGAAGCATTAGTAATGTTGCTGGAGTATACTGATCGAGTGCTTATGTTTCCTGGTATCCCACAACAAAAATGGCGGACTCCATATGTGAGTCCGAGTAATAAAAGACAAAGTACAGTGTAACCCGGATATGAGAGTTGTCTGGACCGGAGAAGAAGTCTCTTATATCCGGGTTTGGTCTATTATATACATTAACACAGGCTCTAATTTGGGACCATATAAAATCTATCTTATATCCGGGTCTCTTATATCCGGGTTACACTGTAACAACAAATAAACAAATGATAAGTATGTATTAACAAGTGGAGTAACTCCACAATATTCCTCTCCAGGTGGGGAGAATTTTATTCTGCCCATATGTCTATAAAGTTTGTGTATGTTTGATTTGTCCCTCATAAACTGAAAAGAAAAAGATTCAAACTGTGTGGTTGGCATGCATGTTTAAACATGTCGATGAAAATGTACTTGTCTGAAGTAGTGTCATCAGGGTGCTATATAATTCTCTAGTGGGTCAGAGTTGTAGCACACCCTGGAAGTTGTTGATAGTATAGGAAGACTGGTATCAGCAGTTGGTATTAAAATTTTGTTTTCCACTGCTCAATGATTTAATTTGGAAGGCCTTGTTTGTTTGCTGTGCATGGATGATGTTGCCGCACAAAACTTTAATGGAAAAAGCTTCAATTTGTAAAGTTGTCAAGCTGGTATTGGTGAAATTTCTACTGCGTGTTGAATATATGTTTGCGAGAACTATTGTCAATTTTTATTGGAGATACACCTATCTCTGTGTATTATTAAATCATACTTGCAGATTTCTTAGTTTTATTTGTGTTAACATCTTTGAAGAGTGAAATATATCAGCGAGTCGCCTTTGGAATTGTTTTACACTTTATCTGTCGGGCATAGGAGAAACCATGCTGTTTAAAGTTGAAAATGGAGTTGACTTCCATGGTATTTTGAATGGTATTTTTGAAAAAAAATAAGCTGTGTGTTGCGTGCCTCAGACATGTAAGATGAAAGTCATGTTTTTCGTTTTGGTGAATTTTTTTTTTTTTTGTGATTCCTGCCAGTTGAAGTAAAGTCATGCGTAATGGCCTGAAAAAAAGCCAAGCAAAAACCGGTAGAGATGAGGGGTTTGTGTTGTCTGCCTACTGACTGGACCAATATAGCAATAGTTGCACTAGCAATTTTTTTTTTTTTTTTTCAAACTTGTAAGATGAAAGTCATATTTTTTTTGTTTTGATGAAAAAAAAAATTTTGTAATGTCTGCCAGTGGAAAGAGGAGTCAGCTATAATCACCTAAGAGAGAGAAAGGTGTCAGCCAAAAAGCAGTAGAGATGAGATGTATGTTGTTTGCCTGCTGATCGGGCCATCGTAGTAGTATCTGCAATGGAGAGTAGGGATTTTTTTTTTGTGGTTACATGTGTTACAAAGAAAATATTTATTAACTTGGGAAACATCTTGTCCAGACGTTATGTCATGTAGATGTGTTGTAGAGTTTTGAAATTTGCTCTTTACATGAGGTCACAAATTTTGCAACTGAAGATATTTTTGGGTCTGTCTATATTTCTGAGATGAGGTATTATGTACAGTATTTACATTAGTCGGACTATTGTCCTCACATTTGTCACCATATTTGTCACAACGTTTCGGCCGTTGTACGCTCCGGCCTTCTTCAAGTGGTTGGAATTTCGAACTGAACCCTTTATTTCGATCACTGGGGTAGACTGTTCTAGTTCCACGTGCCATGTTTGATGGATGTCAGTTATCAGTTATCTCCTGTTAATTTCCCTCTGAAAGTTCTCCACTGCCTTAACCGAGTATTGAACTCACACTCTTTGGGTCCTGTCACTGGATTTAACCAATGCCTTTATCCACTGTGCCCATGTGTCCTTGAGAACAACGGCCGAAATTTTCCCTCTGAAAGTTCTCCACTGCCTTAACCAGCGTTGGTTAGATCCAGTGACAGACCCAAAGAGTGTGAGTTCAATTACTGTTTGAAATTTGCATTTTACTTGGTCTTCAACAAGTTGGCATCTATTTGTAAAACTTTCCTTAACTATAACAAGCCAATTTATGATTGTTTATTTAAAATTTTTGTTTCAAAGATGTCAAGTAGTGAATATATCTAACTTTGCAAAGTGATAGTGAATGGGTGAAGCCTGTTAGTTATTAATATTACTTCCCTGTTCACTGCATTCTTTTTCAAGGCCTCTCAATGGCAGTATCCTTACTGTTAATTTCACTCAAAGTTATTTTCTGTTGCCATAGCAGGATATGACAACACAATTATGAAATTCAAGCACACTATTGTTCAGGGATCAGAGACACCTTAAGTGGCAGGATAAGCTTTTTGTACAGCAAATGAAGTCACAGAGTGCTAAAGGTTAAAAGAGGAAATACACAAATGATAATTATTTGAAATACCAATAGCGTTAATAAAACAATTTAGTAAGAAAAAAATCCTAATAACCTTAAGTTCTCTGATACTGCACGCAAATAGTCAACTACTGAAGAGGACTCGTTAAAAGATGCCACTAATTTTTTAAGTTTTCCATTTAAGTTGCGGTATTTCTTGGCGCTCTTGATATTTTGACAACCTGCTCTTACTTTTGAAATATGAATTTCTCGCAAGTCCTGTTCTCTTTTAAGAGTGTCCAAGAATTTCCATATTGTGTGATGATGGGATGACACTTGCTGCAAAAAAAAAAAAAGAAGCTCTATGCTATCTTTCAAGGGCGTTATTAGTTCTAGGTAAATCAGCATTGACTTTCTCATAGCAAGACCACATATGTATTTCAAACATAGGTATTTTGAATAATTAGCATAATTATCTCTTCGATTAATTTTCATTCAAACGATTTACTATTCAAATAAATGTTTTTTGAATAATTGTTTTCAAACAATTTTCTCGATACAAGAAAAAATCCTCTTTCATATAATTTTGATTCGAGTATATTGTTATTTGTATTTTATTATGAGTTATTGCAATTAATAAGTTCTACAGTAAAAATGAATCTTCTGTCACATATGAGGTGAATTCTACAAGTTTTTAGGAGATATATATTTATTCATTTCAAAGAAGTACAAAACTCTAATCTTCTTAAAAAGTAGAATCCTCTGACTTCAATGGACTTGTTATAGGGCTCAAGCCACTTCATGGAGGTCACATGGAAGTCATTCATAGTGGAGGTGTCCAGGACTTTTGTCCCATCCTCCATCTTTTGAATATTTTCAAAAATGCATCCAATATGGCAGGTGAAAGTTAATCTCCAATATGGCAGTCAATACTGAACAATTTTATCTTTTAGATTTTTATGGCTTAGGCTGCTTATATTCCTCCCTGAATAGGTTTGCGATTCAGATGGATAAAGAAAGAAATATATATTTATTCATTTACAGGTAGATGAAGAAACGGTGTTTCAAATTTTATCTTTCTTTCAAGGGAGATACATTAAGAAAAAACTTCTTTTTTTTTTAAAAAAGATTTGACAATTACCAAAACTCACAAAGAGTACTGGATTGCTATATGATATCCATCTTCTTATATGGCAGTGAATGCTGGACAATCTCCTCATGGACTTGGAGAAAACTAGAGACAGCAGAAATGTGGTTCTGCAGGAGGATACTGAGAATTCTATGGATGAAGTGAATAAGCAATGAGGTAGCCTTAAAGAAAATGGCACAAAAAAACAATCAGAATTAGGAAGAACCAGCTGAAATTTCTTGGATACATAATGAGGAAGAAAGGCTTGGAAAACCTGATGCTCATAAGTCATTTTTAAAGCAAGAGAGATAGTGGATGACAGCAAGCCACCTACAAAAGCTTGCGTGAATTGATGGTGGAATGTGCAGCCTTAGCAAAAGGAAAGCAAATGCTAAGGGTCACAAGGGATAGGAAGTTGTGGAGAGTCATGATCGTCCATGTCCTGAATCGATGCAACACATAGAGGTCTATAGATATTTTTCAAGTGAAAGTTTATTTTACCCAGAACTTGTTGTGCTTTGCTGAATAACTTTATGAATTAATGTGTTTTTTTTTTTGTTTTTTTTCCTGTCAGTAAAAGTGTTACAAATTTTCTCATTGGGTTTTTTCCATTACATCAGAATTGAATCACAATTGTATGCCAGTCAATATGCTTCAGGTCACAGGTGTTTATCTGTAACAGTGTGTCATGTTATTGTGTGTCTTAGATTTTTATATGTAACTAGCTTAAACAAGTAAAGCCATAATAAACAATTTCATTGTCAAAATCTTTGTGCTATTAAGAGGAAAGAAAAAAAATCAAAGGAATTTTTTTCTTTTTCTTTTTTTCGAACCTTCAAAGTTTTGGTAAAATCTTGTTTTTCAAGAGACTCAAAGTAGGATCTTTGCGTGAGGAACTTGAGATTTATATTTTTGGTGAAAAGCATTGATTTGGAAATTCTTGCAAAAATCAGATAATTGTCAGACTTCAATGAAATTTTAATGAAATTACAGGACTACTTTAAAAGCCGCCCTATCAGGCAGCATTTAAGCTAGCTCCTGCAAAGAGTTCTTCATTGGGTCTTCATCACAATAGGTAGGGAGGATTAGATACAATAAGCAACAATAAATTACAAAAGAACTCAAAATTGATTGCTGCATTTAATACAGTATTGTATTAATATTTAAGCTTACCTTTTGAAAGTTCAACGATAATTCTTCTGTCACCACTTAATTTAAAAACACATTGATGTACGTAGGTCCTTACTTTCTGTACAAACAATTTTTTTTTCTGTCATGGGTCACTTTCACTGGATTTCGCAATTATAAAAATTGTCATCGTACAAAAACTTTGTCGCAAAAATTCACATAAAAAACGTCAATCACAGTAACAAAAACTTGGGAATCCAAAATTTCTGTAACATGAGCTATTGAAAGTTAGAGAGTTGTGTCCCTTTAATTAAAAAAGTGTGACACACCGACATTCGCATTTATTATATAGAAAGACATAAAATCCAAGGAGGTAGTTAGCAGGTAACTCTCTCGGGTAATGTATTAACTGAGATGACATTGTTGAAAGGTCAAAGTAGAAGTTTTCAAAATTGTCTCATACAAAGTGTTCTTAAAGCAGTGGTTCACAAATGGTGTGGTGGAAGAGGGTAGCAGGTGAGGCAGAATGATTGAAAGACAATCCAAGATTTTGGAACAGTTTCAAAAAATTCACATGCCAAAAATAAATATGATTTCAATATTTAAAATATTATCAATTATTTGTTATTGTATGCACCAGTCCTAGTATAAATCGTTATAAATAATTCAGTAGATTGGTAGATGAAGATTTAACTATCTTGTCAGCATTTAACATGAAAAACTGCTATGAAGACTAATAAGATACAACTTCAGGCAGTTTTAAATACTTTTTGTAAACAATTGTCGTCAACACCTACTTTTCATTTTATTCTCTGTTGTGCTGAATGCATTTGTAATCTTTCTGCTTCAAATAAGTTTATTTAAGCTGTGTAACATTTTCTTAAAACATTTATTTGTGTATAATATGGACCACTCTTTTTTTTGTTCTCAAATTACGTTCAAAATTTGTCATATTACGCAGAAGAATTATTAAGCTTTGTCTGGTAAAAGGCCATGATTTTACTCAATACAAAGCTCAGGAAATTTTAATTATTTATTTTTTTTCTCTTCAATAGGAATAGACAGGTTTGCCTATCACCTACTTCACACTCCTCCCCAGACTTTTGAACAGGAGTAGAGGCTTATCCCTTGTTCCCTGTTTAGGATCTGGTTTCTAGTTCCTTCTCAAATCTTTTCATTCTTTTTCACTCCCAGTAGACCCCTTGCGTCTTAGTGGCATTGTTACCTTGCCTGGGGGTGAATTGATTAAAATAAAAAATAAAAGAAATGCAGAACTTAGCTTGTTATGGCACAATCAGTTAAGTATGAGGGTAAGGGAAGAAAGATTGTTTGTGATACTGATCTCTGCGAGCCTAGAAAATCAGCATTAAGATAAGGAAAGAAAGATTGTTTGTGATATTGATCTCTGCGAGCCTAGAAAATCAGCATTAAGATAAGGAAAGAAAGATTGTGATATTGATCTCTGCAAGCCTAGAAAATCAGCATTAAGATAAGGAAAGAAAGATTGTGATACTGATTTCTGTGAGCCTAGAAAATCAGCATTAAGATAAGGAAAGAAAGATTGTGATACTGATTTCTGTGAGCCTAGAAAATCAGCATTAAGATAAGGAAAGAAAGATTGTGATATTGATCTCTGCGAGCCTAGAAAATCAGCATTAAGATAAGGAAAGAAAGATTGTGATATTGATCTCTGCAAGCCTAGAAAATCAGCATTAAGATAAGGAAAGAAAGATTGTGATACTGATTTCTGTGAGCCTAGAAAATCAGCATTAAGATAAGGAAAGAAAGATTGTGATACTGATCTCTGCGAGCCTAGAAAATCAGCATTAAAGACTACCAATGGATAGAGGAATCTCTGTAACAGTCTGGCATTAATTTTTTTTTTTTTCTCTTGTAGGAAGCATGAACGCGCTAAAAAAAAGAAACGCTATGCCGATGCTCGTTCTCAAGGAATCAGTCTTGGACCCTCCAGAAAAGCCCTTAAGTTGAATTCTATGAAGGATTCCAAATGTCAGATTCGTGTTGCTGTTGATTGTTCCTTCGATAACCTAATGTCGGAAAAGGTAAAACATACACGCATACATGGTCAAATTTATCGTTTTTGGTTCAGATGTTTTCTTTTCTCATTTATTATTTGTATTGCATCCATCAGCAAAAAATGCTGCATAGAGAAAACGTTCTATCTGACTAGAGCCGAAAGTTTAAGACAAATCATTTTATCCAAAAACAACAAATAAATCTTGCCTAAAACAAGCTACATGATCTATGCAGCTGCAGTAGATGGAAGAAAATCAGTAACTCAGCTCTTGTTCACAACATCTCTAGTGCTAAATTTTCTATCAAGGAACTGAGGGCTTTAAATCTTGGCTTAAAATTTGCAACTGGAATAAGAAGAACCATACATTATTTGAACTATTGTCTTCATTTTTGTTATCGTACGAAAACTTTGTCGCAAAAAATCACATAAAAAATGTCAAACAATCACAGTAATGAAAACTTGGGTATCCAAAATTTGTGTATAATATTTGTTGTCTGGAAACAATGTTAAGCACTCTTCAGGCATATATATATATATATATATATATATATATATATATAGTACAGGTAATAGGTGGATCCGAGTAATAACAAATATTAAAACTGATCCACAGAGAGCTCGATGTATTTATGTATTTTTACAGCAATAAAACAAAATTTCCTCAACATGAGTATGGTCTATTTCAAGCTGGTCTGAACCCAGTTGTCCTCAGCTCTTAAGTGTTAGTCTGGAAGTGAGGATTTGAATTTAATTTCAATATCAGAGAGACGCCTTGTTTATGATAAGGGGCTTATCATAAACAAGGCGTCTCTCAGAGATGAATCTCTATCTATAAAAGGCAGGATGTGTGTGTGTGTAATGAATGCATGGCCGCAATTTTCGACGGATTTGCACCAAAATTTACATGCACATGCTCCAAGTTAGTGGGAAGGCCAAGACTGACTTTGCATTTCCCAACTCCCATCGATAGTGGAAATAATCAATTTTTTTCATGCTTCTACGGCAGTTTTCATGTAGTTTACAGCCATTTTCTACTGGCCAGAGTGAGAGCCTATAGCTGGCTGCCAATAGGCAGGAAGATTCTATTGGCCAGTATGAGAGCCAACAGCTGACTGACACAAATGTTAACTAGCATGCAAAAAAAAATCGATAGCTGCATTTGTCACAAGTGGGAAAAATTTAAATGTGCATGGCACTTTACTCCAATTGGCTCATTTGCTTGCTTAAAGTCAACGTTGATTCTGATTCTGCAGAACTGGGTTGGGTGTGAAAAAGTATTAACATTCTTTTTTCATTCGGTTTTCCCAGTTACGGGTCCTTTTTTAAAGCTGATCGTTTTGTGTTCATTTTGTTTAGTTCTTTTTTTGTAACAGATTTAATGTTTAGTATAGAGCTTAGAAAAAATTTGCAGTGTGAGATAGGCAAGAAGTAAGGCATGTAGCAACATCAGCACGGCAAAGGGCACTCCTTTAAAGGCAAGGAAGGGCAAAAATATTTTAAGTCAAGTGATAGGGATTGCTGTATGAGTCGTACGATTTTTGAATCAAGCACAGGCAATGCAGGGCCATGCTGCTTGTACACAAATAAATATTGTGCACATGAAAATTATAAATATTTTCATTAATCGGTTCATTAGTTTTATAAACTTGAGGTAAAATTAAATGTTGCTAACAATGTGTAACGTGTTTGTGTGCATATATATATATATATATATATATATATATACACACATATTTAGAAAAATAGCTATCATTACCTTCCCAGATCAAAATAAATTATTAAATAAAAGATCTGAGCTAATCTCAAAATGCAGACATGAAAACAAATTTTTACTACATAACTGAAAATAGAAAAATAAATAAATATACAAACAAACAAAACAACAATAAAATAAGCAAAATAAATTACTCCAAACAAATTACAAAACCACACCTGTTAGAATATGCGAAATAAAATCAAAACAAAAGAACGGACGAGAGTTATAACTGTTATATAACGATAAAAAATTTTTTTAAAAATTAATAAAAGATAATATACTACGTTACTTAAAAATCGAAGGCCAAAATATATAGTGTAACAAATAAATAACAACAGGTATAATAAATTGATCTAAATACATCCAAATATATAAATAAACTAACAACCGATTACGATAAACTAGCCGTTTAGAAAAAACAAATAAAGATAATCAACCCAAATAGATAAATTAAAAACTGTTCCGACCAAAATAATAGTAAGAACAAACCACAACACCCCACCCCAAAATTCAACAAATAGATTTAATCAATGACAAATAAACAAATATATAAGATAAAAAATAAAAATGAAAATAAATAAAAACAAGCAAAACAATTTGACCCAAATAAATAAGCAAACAACCGACTTCCGGTAAATGGCCGCCATAATAGACTACCAACAATAAGCTATATAAACAAATTTTTACTACGTTAACAAAAAACACCGATCAAAATAAAAAATAAATAAATAAATATATAAGATAAAATTAAAAAAAAACAAGCAAAATAATTTGACATAAATAAATAAACAAATAAGCGACTTCCGGTAAAATTAACCGCCAAAATAGACTACCCATAATGCACCACTGACCCATATATATAAATAGCCGAGAAAAACAACAGCACTAGTCGCCTGACGATTGCACTAGCATGAAACAGACTGTCGCCTCTAAGTGCTGACTTCCATGCCCACTTTTATATATATATATATATATATATATATATATATATATATATATATATATATATATATAAACTGGTTATATATTTTTACATCTGTATTTTAATTTATTTAAAAGATCACCAGATTTTTTTTTTTTTTATATATATATGCGAGGAGCTAATTGTAGCAAGAAGTGATGTAAAAATTTTGGCTAGGGTTCTGGTAGTTTATGTGGGGTGCTACCAGTTCCTGATATAATGTCTCAGTGGGATATCTAGTTTTTTAATTTTTGGTAATCTGTAGAGTATGGGAGTTTCCAGGTGATGTTCAGTTAGTTTTAATAAGATATCTTTATTTTCTAAGAATTTATTGGTTTCATTTATAAATTTTGTTTCTCTTTTATGACCTTGATTTTATTTTACATAAATATCAGGAGTTTCATTTTTCTTTTTTTTTTTTTTTGATAAATGTGTTTGTCCATAATTATAATTCCACCGCCTTTGTTGGAAGAGGATATATAAATGCTTTTGTTGTTTGATATTGCTTTCAAGGTTTTCTAACAAAGTGTAGTTTTACTAGTTTGGGTTTTTTGTTTTTTTTCCGAGTAATTTGACCCTGGGTGTATCCTTTGTTGAAATCTGCATCATTGCATTGTTAGTGTTTAATAATGCAGTCTGTAAACACAGCAAATGTTAAACTGAAGATAAGATCTACCAGCTGTGTATCTGATGGCTTGAAATTCGATGAATCTGTAATCTAATGACTTTACGTCATTAAGACCCTTGTGCAAATTGAAACAAAACGAATAATTCTGTTATTATTTACTTTTTTTGTATTTTTCCAAAGAAGCATGACCCAGTGCACATGTTAGTACTTTGTATGTCCATTCCATGTAGTTGTTCCTTGCAGCTTGACCACAGAATCTCAAATGGATTTAAATCAGGAGAGTTTACAGGTCAGTCTATAGTACTGGTAAGGCTTGCCAGTTTGTTTATGCAGCATTACAATTTTCGTATGCTTCCTTGGAGTAACATCCTTTGCAGACAATGGCCATAGGACAACTAATTGACAGTTGAGACAATAGTGTCTAGGTGGGATAATTCATCATACACCTCGAAAATAGTCCTATTACTGCACACCACTGTAAATGACCTAATGTGAGGAAAAAATAGAAATCGATTACACCCTGTCACCCCAGGGGGTCTAAAACTGACTGCATGGTGAAAGAAAGGAAACTAAAGCGGTTGTTTCAATTAATTTGCACAAGTTTGTACTCTTAGAAACTAATTTTGTTTATTTTGTAAACTGTGGATTTGCTTATTGTTCATGTAATTGATCAATTTTCTTAGTGCACCCCATTGTATGTATGTATGTATGTATGTGTGTATGTATATATATATATATATATATATATATATATATATATATATACATATATATATAATTAATTTTAATTTTTTATGCAACAACAATTAAACAAGTCTTAACGCACAATTTTGAATACTCACCCCGAGAACACAATCTATATAATGGTCAGGTTATATTTGCACCTGAAGATTGCAAGAACTGCATAAAACTTAGACATGCTATTGACGTTGGATATTATATATATTCACTAATAAATACTTATAGCTCTGTTTCATGACATTGAGCACTGTATTTATAACACCTGAGGAAGAAATATATTTATACATGGCTGCAAGTATATTGGTATGTATGTAGATTTTTTATCCTACTCATTCCCATATATATATATATATATATATATTCCAAGTCATTCCCATATATATATATATATATATATATATATATATTCCAAGTCATTCCCATATATATATATATATATATATATATTCCAAGTCATTCCCATATATATATATATATATATATATATATTCCAAGTCATTCCCATATATATATATATATATATATATATATATTCCAAGTCATTCCCATATATATATATATATTCCAAGTCATTCCCATATATATATATATATATATATATATATATATATATATATATATATATTCCAAGTCATTCCCATATATATATATATATATATATATATTCCAAGTCATTCCCATATATATATATATATTCCAAGTCATTCCCATATATATATATATATATATTCCAAGTCATTCCCATATATATATATATATATATTCCAAGTCATTCCCATATATATATATATATATATATTCCAAGTCATTCCCATATATATATATATATATATATTCCAAGTCATTCCCATATATATATATATATATATATTCCAAGTCATTCCCATATATATATATATATATATATATTCCAAGTCATTCCCATATATATATATATATATATATTCCAAGTCATTCCCATATATATATATATATATATATATATTCCAAGTCATTCCCATATATATATATATATATATATATATTCCAAGTCATTCCCATATATATATATATATATATATTCCAAGTCATTCCCATATATATATATATATATATATATTCCAAGTCATTCCCATATATATATATATATATATATATTCCAAGTCATTCCCATATATATATATATATATATATATTCCAAGTCATTCCCATATATATATATATATATATATATTCCAAGTCATTCCCATATATATATATATATATATATATATATATATATATATATATATATATATTCCAAGTCATTCCCATATATATATATATATATATATATATATATATATATATATTCCAAGTCATTCCCATATATATATATATATATATATATTCCAAGTCATTCCCATATATATATATATATATATATATTCCAAGTCATTCCCATATATATATATATATATATATATTCCAAGTCATTCCCATATATATATATATATATATATATATATATATATTCCAAGTCATTCCCATATATATATATATATATATATATATATATATTCCAAGTCATTCCCATATATATATATATTCCAAGTCATTCCCATATATATATATATATATATATATATATATATATATATATATTCCAAGTCATTCCCATATATATATATATATATATATTCCAAGTCATTCCCATATATATATATATATATATATATATATATATTCCAAGTCATTCCCATATATATATATATATATATATATATATTCCAAGTCATTCCCATATATATATATATATATATATATATTCCAAGTCATTCCCATATATATATATATATATATATATATATATATATATATATTCCAAGTCATTCCCATATATATATATATATTCCAAGTCATTCCCATATATATATATATATATATATATATATATATATATTCCAAGTCATTCCCATATATATATATATATATATATATATATATTCCAAGTCATTCCCATATATATATATATATATATATATATATATTCCAAGTCATTCCCATATATATATATATATATTCCAAGTCATTCCCATATATATATATATATATATATTCCAAGTCATTCCCATATATATATATATATATATATTCCAAGTCATTCCCATATATATATATATATATATATATTCCAAGTCATTCCCATATATATATATATATATATTCCAAGTCATTCCCATATATATATATATATATATATATATATATTCCAAGTCATTCCCATATATATATATATATATATATATATATATTTCAAGTCATTCCTATATATATATATATATATATTCCAAGTCATTCCCATATATATATATATATATATTCCAAGTCATTCCAATATATATATATATATATATTCCAAGTCATTCCCATATATATATATATATATATTCCAAGTCATTCCCATATATATGTATATATATATATATATATTCCAAGTCATTCCCATATATATGTATATATATATATTCCAAGTCATTCCCATATATATGTATATATATATATATATATTCCAAGTCATTCCCATATATATGTATATATATATATATATATTCCAAGTCATTCCCATATATATATATATATATATATATATATATATATACATATTCCAAGTCATTCTCATATATATATATATATATATATATATACATATTCCAAGTCATTCGCATATATATATATATATATACATATATATATTCCAAGTCATTCGCATATATATATATATATATATATTCCAAGTCATTCGCATATATATATATATATATATATATATATATATATATATATTCCAAGTCATTCGCATATATATATATATGTATATACATACATATATATATATTCCAAGTCATTCCCATATATATATATACATACATACATATATATATATTCCAAGTCATTCCTATCTCTCTCTCTCTCTCTCTCTCTCTCTCTCTATATATATATATATATATATATATATATATATATATATATACATACATATATATATATTCCAAGTCATTCCTATCTATATATATATATATATATATATATATATATATGTAAAATGAGAACGAATAGAATCCAATTCCAACATTCATAACATTCTGTTTAAAAAGGACTCAATACAAAAGTAGAGCAATATATTCTTTATTTTTGGATTATACATCAAATATATGTAAAAATGCTATTCTGATTGGTTGATCCGAACATAAACAAAACAAACCCTGCTATTATCCCCTCTCTTCTCTTCCTCACTCTTTTTCTTTTCTTCCTTTTCTCATGTAAAGAGTGGGGGTATGTTGTTTTTAAATCTCACTAAATTGTCTGCTAACCAGTCATTTACTAACACCTGATGAGATGTGTTAATACACATCGAAACATGATTACATTTGTGTAGCTTTTTTTTTTACATGTTTTTGATGTAATATCCTAAAATAAAGTATATACTGCAGTTTTTTATTTAATTTTTTTTTTTTTGTGTTCTTAAAACAAGGTTTTCCCTGAATGCTATAGTGTTACTTCCCTTGTTGGCTGCCAGGTCATGTAATTTAATAATTGTGTATTTGGGCAGCAAACCCTCTTTTATACAAGTTTCATTAAAGATGACTGACAACAAGGAAAGTAACACTACTGCATTTTGATTATTCTGAATTGATTTACTAATGATTCTTAGTTGTGTATATTTTAGAGTACCAATAAAATTGGACAAATTGTGATGCATTTTCATTATTCTGACTCGGTGCATTTAAAATTTAAATAATCTCATGGAATCCTTATTTTAATGTCCTTTTTGTAGATCATCCGAGAAAACATTTTTATGGGCTTGAAGCATCGAAACTATTTGGAGCAAAGTTAAAATTAAACCCCAAATTATTTATTTGCATAGGAAATTATAGCGGTACCAACTTTTTCCTTACATATAAATTCTATGTTTTTTAGTTTACGTTTAAGTTCAGAATTAAAAAATAAGAAACAAAAACAAACAACAAATATCCTCAATGTGATTTTCGCCTTACTGACTAATAATTTTCGCCTTAATGGCTAATGATCCTGATTTGTGTATATTTTAGAGTATCAATAAAATTGCTTAACATGGGCAAATTGTGATTCATTTTCACTATTCTGACTTGACATATATAAAATTAAAATAATCTCATGTAATCTTTATTTTTAATGTCCTTCATGTAGTTTCTTTGTTTAGTTATAAAAAAAATTGTAGACCATCCAAAGAACCATTTTTAAGAGCCCATAACATTTAAACTATTTTTAAGAGCCTTTAAATAGCCCTTAAACTATTTGGGAACAAAGGGAAAAAAATCCAGAAACTGTTTATCTGCATGGAAAATTATAAGTGCCAATAATATTCTCCTCTGCTGTTCATTTGCTTTAAGTCTTTTTAATGCTACAAGCCTTCAAAAGGGCATTTTCATGTACAAAACAGGGACCTCACCAAACTACAATATGAACTTAATTTCTTTTTGTAGGATGTGATGAAATTGGTGAAACAGCTGCAGTCATGCTATTCTGTTAATAGACGTGTAGAGAATCCACTTCAAGTAAGATTTTTTTTCTTTTTGTTCACTGTTGTTTGAAATTATTCTTGCCATATATATTGGCTTCAATAGGAGAAGATACGTTTGCCTATTATCCGGTTCACACTCCTCCCCAGTCTTTTGAATAGGAGTAAAAGTTCATCCTTTGTTTCTCATTTAAGATTGGGTTTCCAGTTCCTTCTAGTCTTCTCATTCTCTTTCACTCTCAGCAAGAGGTGGGGGGGAGTATTACCAGCAATACATTTTTTGGGGGGGAAAAAGTATTACCAGCAATACATTTTTTGGAGGGGAAAAAGTATTACCAGCAATACATTTTTTGGGGGGAAAAAAAGTATTACCAGCAATACATTTTTTTGGAAAAAAAAGTATTAGCAGCTGTACTTTTTTTGAAAAAATATTACCTGCAATAGATTTCTGAAGGAACAATATTACCTGTAATAAAAATTTTGTTGGCATTAAATGACCCATTTAGGTTGATATGACGTAAAATCAAACCAAACCAAAGCAACATGGGGTGTTGTGTTTCGTCAGTGAAAAGCTGAGATAGGAACCTGTTTTTTGTTTACAAAACAACAATGATTTTTTTTTTTCCATATTTAATCTTATCAACAATATAAAAAGTTCATTTTGATAATTGTCTGACTACCAGTTACAGTTTTTGCACTAAGTTTTCTGATTTTAAAAAGCATTTCTTGCAGGTCTTATTTTTTTAGCTGATTTCTTTACTAACAAATGGAGAGTAGGCATTTTGTGATTAATAAATGAAACAGTTATTTTTGTTTTTTTTAATTTTTTTCCTTCTTATAAGGGACTAGTTGTTAGTCAAATGTTTACTTGTACTTGCTAGATTAAAAGAAAAAGTTATTTTGTTATTAATGTTGTTTATCACAAAAACATGGAAAGCTAATCCATTGAACAAAGTTTATTTCTTATGCCTAAAAAATTGTGTTCATCTTTGCAGTTTTATGTCTGCGGTATTAATGGTCAAACCAAAGAGAGGCTGGACAATATTGGAGATTGTAAGAATTGGGATGTAAGTAAATGATTTAATTTTTAATTTTGGAGAAAAAAAAATTAAGATTTTTAAATGCAATTAACCAAATTTAAATTGACACAATCTTTTTTTCTCATATATTGTAACCATTTTAAGTTCATATTTTCTTGATCTCAGATGAAAACTTGGGAATTTTCCAACATAGTTCACTGAAATGATCACTTTATAAATTTATAGTTTCTTTTTTCTGTATATTGTGAGCATTTTGCTTAAGTTCACTTCGTCATTTTCTCTTTTTGCAAGCAGTCCATCAAAATGACAAATTATTAATTATACATTAATATTGGTAATTTTGTTATTACTAAATCGGGTAAAGTTGTTGGTACCTATATCCTTCTGGTGTCAATTTAAACTGATGCCATATTTCTTCTATATATTGACTGTTTCACTTAAATTTAACATTTTCTTAATCTCAGATGAAAACTTGGAAATTTTCCAGCATATTTCACTGAAATGATCACTTTCTAAATTTATAGTGCATAGTTTAGAATTATTACAAAAAGGTGTCAGTTTAAACTGATACCAGGAGGATATAGGTTTTAAAGTTCATATTTTCTTGATCTCAGATGAAAACTTGGAAATTTTCAAACATATTTTAGTGAAATGTTCAATTTCCAAATTTATCCAAGTTGTCTTATCTTCAGAATTATTGAGAAATTTAACATGGAAAACTAAAACAAATTCTTAGTAAAAAAAAAAAAAAAAAAAAGTTACCAATATCTAGAAGGCGGCTTACAAAGGGGCATTCCCCTTTTTAATATTTTGAATTTAATGTAACTTAAAAACATTTTTGCTTTTAAACTTGCCTTGATAAAATCGGATTGACAAAACACATCAGCAATGACTAAGAAATATATTTTCCAATTGTCTTTTTTTTTTTTTATTCATGGTGGATAGTTTAGAATTATGAGCAAAAAAGTGTCAGTTTAAACTGATACCAGGAGGATATAAGTTTAAAGTTCATATTTTCTTGATCTCGGATGAAAACTAGGAAATTTTCCAGCATATTTCACTGAAATGATCACTTTATAAATTTATAGTTTACATATATGGGTCAGAAATTCATTTAATAGGTCAGAAAAGTAGAATTTAAATCAACATTTTTTCTCAGAACCACTAATACTTCTTCTTGTGAACGGGCACTGCAGAATCGCAAACAAAACCCTGTACCAAATAACAGAAACCGCTTCCCTTAAGGAGTTTCAATATCAGAAACTGCTAAAATGGATATCACTCCAAAAGAAAATAATGGCATAATCAAGATGTTTGACATTCCACACTACTGCAAACAAAAGGTCAGGAAGGAAACTCCCATCAATACTGGAAAGAGTGATAACAGATTCTGGATTTGAGAAACTTATTTTCCTGAAAAATTGTTTTAAGAGAAAGATTTTTATAAATTTCACCCAAAAGCAGTACTGACTGCTTGGTCAATGAATGCCAAATATTTCCTTATAGGGAAACAGCTAATATCAATACTTTGAAATGTCTGAGAAAAATAATGGAGTGGTTTCCCATTGTGCTCTGCATGGTTTTAAATTCAGAGTGTCAGTTTAAACTGATACCAGGAGGATAGAGGTTAAAGTTCATATTTTCTTGATCTCAGATGAAAACTTGGAAATTTTTCAATATATTTCACTGAAATTTTCACTTCATAAATTTATAATTTTTACTTGTAGCATCCATAAAGATTTTCCCTATTTGAATTTTCTGATGAATCACAATTCTCAGGTTAATGATTGAATAAGATCATTGTGAGTTATATGACTATAAAATACCTATAGAAATTCCCCTATTGTATTGTTTTTCAACCAATGCAGCCAGGCATACTGATGCAACCTAAAAGGTAGCCAGGTGCATTGCAAGTTAACAGAAGAGCAATTTATGAATTATTTTTAGATTTAAAAAAGTTTTATTTTTAAAAAGCTAGAGACACCAAGCACATGGCTTCCATGTCGAAGTCAAGTCTTTGTCATTTGATATTTTAAACTGGATGCTAAATTCCTTAACAGAAGAAGTGCTGGTCACTATATCTGCCAATTGTTCCTCACAAATCGAGCACAAAAAGGTGTCCCTTGATCAATTTTGCATTTCCATTCAAGAAGAATATCCTTGAAGAGTGAATAAAGCATTGGATATTTTATTGCAATTCATTCCTCTACGAATTTCGTTTTTCTGGCCTTACCGACATTAAATTAAAAAATAGATCAAATATTAAATACTTTGATGAGGAAATGAGAGTATGTTTATCACATATCAGGCCAAACATTCAAAAATTTGCCAAAGCGCATCAAACACGGTTTTCATACAAGCATATTTAAATATACAATCTTAAAAATAAATGCTTATTTCAGGATATTATTATTTTCCTATTTTCATGATAAATTTTTCCTTATTAAAATTTAAAGTATACCCCAGAGATTTAGTTATTCTACAAGTGCGCCCTGCAGTAAAAAACGTTGAGAAACACTACCCTCTTGCATTGTTAAATAATTTAGCTTAACAACTTAAACTAAATCTTGCAATAATAATCCTAAGTATGAAGGTCATTATTTAAAGAAGTAAGAGGGTACAAGTAAGATCTTTTCATTTGTACCCTCTTACTTAATTGACAAGATTTTCCATTTTCACTGAAGCAGATGTTAAACATAAGAGAATTATTGGCTTTTCTTTCTTTTTCTCACTGTAACCAAACAGCGTCTCTGATATGCCTTTTCCGTCTTTACTCATCCCTTATATATGAGGTATTAGCAGGGGTAAAATGTACGTACTAAGTAAGGAACAAGCAGAATTATGATAAGATAATTTAGTTCTGTGGTTCTCAAAGTGGGGGCTGTGACACTATGAGTCGGATATATGCGCACACGTGTGTGTGTGTGTGTGCGCCCGTACATCTGTGTGTGTGTATATATACACCCCCACATCTGTGTGTGCGTGCGCGTGCACACATATGTGCGAGAAGATTAGTTAGATTTGACCTGGACATCAAACTTCAAGACCAAATGATTAGATTAGGAATCTAGATAAAAACATGTTTTGGACATATGGCGAAAAGGGTAGATAAGTGTTAAGTACTTGTCAAAATACGAAGATAGGAAAAAGACCGGCTCTGGTCAAAACTTAAAAGGGTCTGAATTTAATGTCCCTGAATCGGAGTCAGCTAGGCTAAGAAATATTTTTATGTCCACTTTCTTCAAAGAGAGAAATGGTCATGAAAAAGTTATGGGTTTATTCGTGGGTGTCCCTTGTCCGGAAATGATGAAAGAGGATTCTGCATATATACGGGAGCACCTTGGGCCACGGCAGTTAGACTTAGTTTAGGTTCGAGGAAGGTTGATTTAGGCCGGAGCAAGTAACAACAAAGAGCGACCCATTAGCAGCCGGACATTGTTAGCTAAGATATATATTTTTTTTTGCCAGCCGAGAGTCAGCCCGGAGTTGGTCGTCCACAAAAAGGTCACACGCCTTCCCTCCTCTTATCGTCCTACCCAAGTTGTAGTTGTGTTTTTCTTTTACCTGTGAGCCTGCCTCTCGCTTGATCCGCCGCACAGAAATTCTACGACGTGGGGTCTATATCTTTGTGCAACGAGTTGCAGAGGTGGGTAGTCTCACAGGGCACAATTTGATTTTCAAGGGAGTCAATTCAAGAAAGAGTTTTTAACAGTGACTTCCTTTCTAGTAAGTCTGTTAGTATGAGTGAGTTAATACATATAGTGTATGTATGTGTAATTACGTATATACTGTATATAATATATCTTTAAATATATATATATATGTATATATATATATATATATATATATATATATAATGATAATATTTGGTAATCTGTTAAATGGACTAAGTTCGACAATTATTTTAATATATTTTATTGTTATATGTTATCTATATAGATACAAATATTTAAGTAAATGCTCTGTTTATAATAAACAGTATTAACAACATTTACCGGCTTGAACGTCCAAGAAATTTTCATAGTAAATATGTGTCCACCAACAGGAATCGAACCTGTATCCTACATGGAACCGTCATATTCAGCTACTAAGAAAGTTGGTTCACTGTTTCTCTTCAGAATCTATCTTACGTAACTGTAAGTCTACCATTCGTCCATGGTCTGGTGCTGCTGCTATACATTTAGAGATTCTTGATAAAATCTCAAGAAGAATCAGCAATATTATTTGTCCTGATCTGGCATCTTAGCTTCAGTCCCTTTCCCACTGCTGAATTATTTTTTAACTAAACATAAAAGTAATGAAAATGCGAAACACATCGGACAATTACTGATAGCTCCTGATGAGTGGACTGAACGATTACAAAAAGGTTCATTTACGAAACTCTGGAGTTGGGGTACTGAATATAGCATCCATGATGGCTAAGTGACAAATTTTATATTTTTATTAATCCTATATATGGTTTCCTGCAAAATGAAACACATGTGGGACACTCCATATAGAGAAAAAAAAAAAAACAACATCACTGCTAAGGACACACAATAGTACCATTCTTTATAGTTGACTAAATTTAATTTTATTTACCAAAATAAAGCCTAAGTAGTCTTCTATAGCAATTTCTAATAGTAACTAACAAAAACATTGATGACACTATGTAAGGGTTCAAATATCCAAGGTGGAAGGGAATATATTAATAAATTTCATTTTGTTTACCAAAATAAAGCCTAAGTAGTCTTCTATAGCAATTTCTATTGGTAACTAACAAAAACATTGATGGTATTATGTAAGGGTTCAAATATCCAAGGTAGAAGGGAATATATTAATAAATTTCATTTTATTTACCAAAATAAAGCCTAAGTAGTCTTCTATAGCAATTTCTATTGGTAACTAACAAAAACATTGATGGTATTATGTAAGGGTTCAAATATCCAAGGTAGAAGGGAATATATTAATAAATTTCATTTTATTTACCAAAATAAAGCCTAAGTAGTCTTCTATAGCAATTTCTATTGGTAACTAACAAAAACATTGATGGTATTATGTAAGGGTTCAAATATCCAAGGTAGAAGGGAATATATTAATAAATTTAATTTTATTTACCAAATGTGTAACTTGACATGCTTATCATTCATACATCCTTATCTTCCCTACTTGAGATAATTTATTGTATGTATTACTAGATGTCAAAAAGAAACACATTGTGTTAATAAAAACAAGTTAATATCTCAGTAGTAAATAGGTGGGCCAGACTGCTAATGCTTTACTTTTTATTTCTTCTGCTTTGTGCTTTCTTTGGATATTCTGAATTAAAATGATTTAAAAAGCACAATTCTTTCTTACATGTAACAATAGAGTTAATTGGACAGATTAAAATCCTTGATTACTTTAGTTATAACCAATTCAATTTCAAAATTAAATATGGCTGCCATTTTTTGATGGTAAGGTTCATGTTACCTTTCATTGGATATTTTTATTTTTAATGATTTAAAATGCAGAATTCTTTCTTGCATATGATAATATCATTAATTGGACAGATATAAATCCTAGAATATTCAAGAAGGATATATGGATGCCATAAAAAAAAAATGGCAGCCATATTTAAATAATTTTGCATGTTAGTTTTCTTTGGCTATTTTTACTTTTAATGATTTCTTATATGCGACAAGAAATTTTATTGTACAGATAAAAAAATGTTAGATTACTCAAGCAGAAAATATAATCAATGCAGTTGCAAAACAATTTAAATATGGCTGCCATTTTTTGATTGTACAGTTCATGATAGCTTTCTTTGTATATTTTTACTTTTAATGATTTAAAAAGCAGAATTCTTTCTTAACATGTGACAATAAATTCTATAATTTTATTTACCAAAATAAACCTGTCATCTCTGTTTCAGTCACTTTCCAAACTGTTGTAACATAGCTTCACTTTTCTATAAATACTTTCATGATAATTGTTCTAATGAGCTTTCCTCTATGGTACCTAGACTTTATGTATTTAAATGCAGTACTAGATTGGCAGTGAGGTCTCATCATTTTAGAATTGAAATGGCTAGATGTAACCACAAGGTGTATGCTAAGTTTTTTTACTCACACTTCTCACTTGTGGAACTCTCTTCTGGCTTCTTGCTTTCCAGTCAACTTTGATCTTCAAAATTTTAAATGCAATGTCAATCATTATCTTTTTTTAAATTTTTTTTTTATTGTTGTCTCTCATTAATATATTTTTCTCATATTCTCTAACACTCAGTAACACTTGCTTTATTACCTTGTTTCGGGTGAAATGATTTTTAAAAAGATTTGTGATTACTCGTGCAAAAAATATAATGCAATTGCTAAATTACTTTAAATATAGCCATTGTTATTTTGATGTCAAAGTCAAGTTAGCTTTCATTGAATCTTTGATAAATTCTCATTAGACTAAAGATTGTGCATCCTCACCTTACATAAGTTGAACAGAATACTCTGGCCTTTACTGCTAAAATAAAGAATTTACCTGACGTCTAAGGTATCAATAGTGCACTAAACCCACTTCTCTTAGTGTAATGAGGAAGTTGTTGCTATAGGGTCCCTACAGGAATCCTCAGGACTGAGCACCTTCTCCAATCTCAAATGAGGAGTGAACAGATAGTACACTTTGAGGCATACACTCATATCTCATTTAACAGATAAAAGTGGAGAAACATTAGTCCAATAATGCCAACATTCCATAGTTACCAACACTAAGATTGTCATGACTAATATTTTTCACAATGAAATTTGAGTGCAATGATTATGTCAACATAATTCCTGGCTCTCTTTGAGAGTACTGTAAATTTAATCAAGCACACTTATCTAATCTGACACTATAAAATACCTGTACATTGTAAATATACAGGTATTTTGTGATTCTGTTATTCATTCCACTGGCATATAAAAAAAATAAATGGGGAAGACCCTTGCAACAATAAGCTACGTATGTGGTTACACTTATGTAAACAAAGTGATGGCCCATCAATTAGTACTCAGCTTGTGAAGCAGTGGCTTGTATCCAGGATGGCTACAACTCCATCCATAGCGTGTAGGACTTAGAAACGGTTGGCTGCTCCAGGTTTTGTTCGTTGCTTCTGATATACATTAAAGGGAGGTTTGTAATACCAACATGAGTGTAATAGTAATAATTACTATCATTTCAGTAAAGTAATAATTACTTTAGAAATAATATTAAAAATAAATGACTATTAAAATAATAATTACTTAAAAAAAAAATAATAATAAATAAATACAAGTCTTACTAAATTAACTCATATTTGGGAGGAGGAGAAATGGATTGAAACCTTTCTGAAAGGAAACTGCCAAATTACCAAAAATTTAGTTACTGTAGAAGTCAAATGACTTACCTTCTAACATGGCTGCCTACTTGTCTCCTGTATTTATTTTGTAAAACTACAAAATTTTGGCACAAGACCAAAGGGGAAGTGAGGAAAGGCTGGTCTTTCTCTAGCTATCCTATTCCTAGTTAACCACAATCATGACCCATTCATTCATTACAATTACACATTCACCACAAGAACTCATCCATCACCTCACAATCCTGCACACACCACAATACCACATATTCAAGAGGGTCCTACAAAAACCCCCATGGTGTAAAAAAATTTTAATGTTCATATATATATATATATATATGTGTTATAGTGGAAGACACCTAGTCTATAGGTAATAGACTCTCCCACCTATTATAAGTAAGAGTCAGTAGGTAGTCGAGAGAAGAAGTTATCAAGCGACCACAACTCGATTACTCTGCGTAACACTTTATTACAAGTTCCTAACGTTTCTGTACGTTTACCCCATTTAGGACGCATTTAGTCCGACTACAAGTTCTATTGTGGAAATAACTCCACAACAATATGTATAATTAAAAACCCCATGAAACCTGAAATGATGGGGAGGAGAGATGAACCCCGACAAGAAACTCAAAAATGTCAACCAAAGATAAAACAAAATCAGAGCAATGTTAGTAGGAACCGTCCACCCCTCAAAATGATAAAGAGTAGCCACTGTATTCTAACGATAGATAGAATCAAGAAGCACGCTCACTAATGGAATGGGGAGGGAAAAATAAATGACGGAATGGGGAAATCAAAGGCTGACTCAGCCGAGATGAAAAAAAGGGAGACAAAAACAAACTGGGGAGATTGGGAATCTCGACATGAATCATAACAGAAGGAAAAGCCGGGAACAAGACTTATTCACATTAACTAGGAACACAAAATAGTGTCTAACTTAACCGGGGGGTGGGGGGGGTCAACAGGAAACCACCCCGTTGTGCTAAGGGGACTTAAAAAAGAAATTCAAGGCTAGCCCTGTCCTCACGAACCAGGCTCGCCTCAGTCACCCACCTTTCACTGAAATCTGTCAAAATCAAACGCTTTCGATCAGATCTGATTTTCACCTTAAGCTGATGCTTAAAGAAAACGATCAGATCCTGATACGAATAATGATCATTTCATAAGATTCCCTCCGTTCGTGACATCCACACGACCATTCTAGCCACAGCTAGCAACGTGAAAAACACCATCTGTTTTACCTCAGAGAATGGGGGCAACACATTGTCACACACATGCGCGAGATCGATGGACAGGAGCTGATCGGGAGCGATACGAGCCATCAACTCGCTAACATAATTCTAGAAAGGGGGCACCTGAGGACAATGGTAGAAGGCGTGCGATGCCGTTTCCACTAAACCAAGGTTACACCAATGACAATCTGGCAAATCTGCCTGGACGCATCTGAAGAGTACATCATTGAGAGGTAGCACGTTCTGAATCAATCACCAGCTAAGTGAAAACTCAGGGTTGCTGAGATAATCTGCCGCTGGCATCCAAGACCAAAAGGAGCACAACTCTGATGCCGACAAGCCGAGCCGGCTACACAGAGGACCCTTCGCAACCCCCTCTACTAATTCATGATACAATAGTCTCTGACGCCGAGAAAGATCACTAGACCGAGGAAAGACCTTCAAGGCTACCCGACACTCACTGAAGAAACTCTACAACCTTCCACAACTGCTAACCCCAATCAGTTTCCGACTTTTTACATCAGAGGTCAGCAGGGAAATTATCTTTACATTAACCGCTTCCAGGGCCTCCGGATTCATGAGAAATTTGTTACCCTGGACATATTTCGGCCTTAACTCATCATAAGAAGTTGAGTCCTTTCTGGGCCTGTTTTCCGACCAGGCCGTTTTTTTTTACCGGGTGACTTATTTTGCGTTGACACAGTCGATACATCCAAATTGTCCACCATGGTGGAAAATTCTCCACCACAGCTTAAAAATTAAAGTTTCGCCTTAAATGGCTTGTTCTTAAAGAAAAACAAACGAAAAATTCGAACGAAAGACAAAAAGAAACAAATAAAAACTAGAACGTGGAAAATAAAAAGTTAATACGCACAAAATAAGCAACAATTAAAATAATACGAATACAGGAAAATAAAAACTGAAATCAAAACGAGAACAACAAAGAAAGAAACAGTAAACAAATAAAAAACAAGTATGCACAACTACAAAGAAAAACTAAGAAATTGAAACTTTCAACAAAATAATAGTAAAAAAACTTAACAGTTGTTTAGCCTCGTAGACTTGGGCTGAAGCAAAAATGTAGCATGACACACTCGAAGGAAACCGAGAACAACAAAGAAAGAAACAGTAAACAAATAAAAAACAAGTATGCACAACTACAAAGAAAAACTAAGAAATTGAAACTTTCAACAAAATAATAGTAAAAAAACTTAACAGTTGTTTAGCCTCGTAGACTTGGGCTGAAGCAAAAATGTAGCATGACACACTCGAAGGAAACCTAGTCAAAGCTGTCTCCTTGTAAAGGCAGGCTACCACATTTATAGAAGAGTACCTAATACAGCGGGTGGGTTATTCCATTTTACTAGAATGGAGCTTCCCAACACATTTGCATGAGTGGACTCAATTCATCAATATATCTCTCCATCAAATCACTCAGTAAAAAATTCAACTGGAAATGACTACACCAGTCTACTTGTGTGTCAGACCACTTGCAAGCTAACCAATATTCTACAGTTACCATAAATGAAATGACATAGATTGCTGAATAATTTTTAAATTATTATTAAGGGGAATTGCTCGTAAGACAGGGATTTGGTGAGTAAAATATAATTGCACTTTATTTTGTGAAGAATAAAATTGATAAACAAAATTGGAAACCATCTTTGATTCAGCTTAAGTGATGCATAAGTCAGCCGACATGATTCAGCTGTCAGTCGCTTTTGATTTTGTTTTTTACGCCTTGTCAACCTTTTACATTCAAAGGCAGTAAATAGTAGATACCAGTAGACAGACATCCTCATATCTGAGTATGCTGATCTACTAGGGCAGCTAGTCAATCCCCATTGCAGACACTGGATCAGTTACATTTGTGTTCATTCAACATCCACAGATCCCACCTTAGAATAGATACTGATTTACTATCAGTCTTTTATATATATTAGTAACAATGTATGGAACGAAAAGGGAGATCATCGCACTCTGTGAGATGAAGTTGAAATAATAGACATCACTGGAATATATGAAAACACAAGGAATCAGCACATATGCTTGGTCACAAAAATCTCATAAGCCGGCCAAGCATAGACATGGATACAATATTGGAACTAAATAAAGAGAGGTAGAGAAAAATGATGATAAGAAAAGATTGTAATATGAGCTCTGGTTAAAAAAAAATGTGAATTATGAGATCCCAAAAATTCATTCACCAGTGGATAAAAGCATTGGTTGAGTGATCCAAAAGTGACGTGACACAAAGAGTTGTGAGTTCAATACCTGGCCACAGCAGAGGTGAACAAAAATTTGGAGATTGACTGAAACTGAGATATCCAGAAAAGGCATGGCACGTGGAACTAGAACAATCTATTCCCGTGGACTAAATAAAGGGTTTGGTTCAAATATCAGCTGAAGAAGGCGGAAGTGTACAACAGCCAAAATGACATGAATATGAGGACAACAGTGTAAATAGTTACAATATATGTTGGCATACAAGGCCATCTTTTAACCTTAAAAATCCCCCCCCCCCAATGGGGGGTGGGGTCTTATACTTCAGGTATAAGAACCTTAAATCCTGTGGTTTATGGTAGTTGTTAGCATGGGAAATTTTTGACCCCTGCCTTGGTAACTATTGACGGGAATATTTTCTACCGAAACAACTTAATTCACATTATTATATTAAAATTATAAAAGTGTAGTAAAAGTACTCTTACCTTATATAGTATGTGAGTTTAAGTGAAAAGAAGGTATATGCTTACTGAATTTGTTTAATAAATTCAATGCATTTTAAAACTGAATAAAATACTCAATACAATACATTTTAATCTATTTAAATTTGGTGGCGAGCATCTTGTACGCCCAGTTAGCTTGTGCATCAGCATATACAGTGAGATATCTCATCTCGGAAATATAGACAGATATTGGAGGAGGGTTGTGTCCAAGCTTTTATGAAACAGTTCCTCCATATGGGCGTCTTGGCAGACCAGATGGGGTAATTCTCATACTATCATTTTCTCTTTTATTATCAGTTACTTTTTGTTTTCTCTGCCTTTTTCTCTCTTAATTTCATAATCAGTTTATTACACAGCATTAATAATATTTGGCAGCAATCATTCTTTTATACATGTTTCATGGAATGTGATGAACAAGAAAAATTTTATAATTTTTTTTTTTTTTTTAATCAGTTTTACTAATGTTTTTTTTACATTTTTTCATTGATGGGGACATTCGTTTTTTTCTCCTCTTCCATTTTTTTCTCAATTTGTTTTGTTTTCTCTTTCTTTCTTTCTCTCTCTCTCTTTCTCTTCAAAATTTTCACATGTAAATGACTGGTGATCATCATTTGTAGAGATACAAGGAGAAAATAAATTTCAACATGGACATACTTTTATGTATTTTTATATAACTAATAAATGATTACCAAAGAAAGAGAAAATATAATAGTGTGTACACAGTTACAAAGGAGAGGAAAAACATTCAAAATTTAGCTATTATGATTGTGTGTGTGTGTGTGTGTGTGTGTGTGTGTGTGTGTGTGTGTGTGTGTGTGTGTGTATGTATGTATGTAAAGTTCAGTCACCTGGGAGAAAAGTAGTCCACCCCAGCAGGGACAAATCTTGTTTTGGTGCTGCTACCTTCAAAATATGTGGTCTTGTAAGTTCTGACATTTCCCACTCTACAGCCTCTTTCCCCACAGATGCAAAGTGGCAAGTCTATTGCTGCCCTATCACTTTTTCTCGGGCAAATATTCAGATGAATGCCATGCTTTAGCTTCACCAGTTCTTTGTATAGTGTTTCTAGCTTGATCATTTTTTTTTCCCAAATGACACCACTTTTTTTTTAACTATCTTCACTCTTCGGCATTGTTTATTCTTTCAGTAAAATGATGATTAGAAGTGTAATAAAACCTAGACATATAAAAGTGAATTCATACATTTTCTTTGTTCTTGAGAACTGACAACCAAAATAATAAACATTATTTATTAGGTTGTTTATTTACACTATTTATTTATTAGGTTGTTTATTTACACTATTTATTTATTAGGTTGTTTATTGGAATGTTTGAACATTGGATAATTGCCAATTAATTCAAACTTTATAAAATGGTAAAATAAGAATTTCCTTATAGCTTTGTTCATACATTTTAATAATTTAATAAATGTTTATAAATTTACAAATAAAAAAATTGTTTTCAGATTTATGTTTTTATGAATTATTAAATGATAAATATTGCATTACATTTGTTCTAATTGAATATTTTTAGAATGTTGTAAATATAAAATAATTCTTGTAAATAAACAATCTAATAGTGTTAAATATTTTTTTGTAAATTCTCAAGAATAAAAAAATGTATAAACTCTTTTTGATCAGTATATACTTCAGTGTTATTCCAATTCTAATCATTGTTTTTTTTTAAACGATAAATATTGCTAACAGTGAAGGTAGTTAAAAAAGCAGTGTCATGGGGCGGGACAACCTTTTGACACTCCATATTATTGCAGGTACTTAAGTCTATGTTTGCCACCAGGCTGTGCTATATACTGTATGCAAGATAGAAAAGACAAAAGAGAGGCGAAGATTATGTTCCTTCTTTTATAGTCCTTAAACAGTGCCACTTAATGGGTGTCTTGGCAGACCAAGTGGGGGCAATTCCCACACATTCAACAATAGAGTTAATTGTATTAATAAAAATCCTACATTCACACAGAAAACATAACTAATACAGTTGAATAATTACATAATTATGGCCATCTTCTTTGCTGTTACGGGTTGTGTTGAATAATTGCACAATTATGGCCATCTTCTTTGCTGTTACGGGTTGTGTTGAATAATTGCACAATTATGGCCATCTTCTTTGCTGTTACGGGTTGTGTTGAATAATTGCACAATTATGGCCATCTTCTTTGCTGTTATGGGTTGTGTCTAAATGTATAAATTCACTTTCATCATGTGTTTAGGTTTTATTACACTTCTGATCATCACTTTTTAAAACAACAAAGATTGCCAAGGAGTAAAGGTAGTTAAAATAATAATAGCAGTGTCAAGGGAAAAACTGTCCTTTTGACACTCCTCTTGCCAAGTCTGGAATTTTCCTCTAATACTCCATGTGTCACTTTATCATTTCTTTGAATTTGTTCCAAATTATTATTGTTTGTTTCACTTTCCTGGAAGAGTTACCATTATTTATGTACACTATGTGACATCTGTCCTTCTTTACGGCATTGAATGTTGGACGATTTTCTCAAAGATGAAGAAGAGACTCGAGGCGACGGAGATGTGGTTCTGCAGAAGGATGCTAAAGATATGATGGACTGAGCATGTGAGCAACGATGAGATCTTAGAGAGTTTGCAAACAAGGAGGAGGCTTATACTTAACATCAAGAAGAGGCAGCTGACGTTCCTGGGACACATAATAAGAAAGGAGGGCCTGGAGAATCTGATACTCACGGGACGAATAGAGGGATAGAGAGACCAGGGAAAACAACATGTGACATACCTGGCAGAATTAAGCAAGTGGATGACAGATATGGTCTGGGGGAGGAAGCAAAGGAAAGGAACTTGTTGAGAGCTGCAAGGGATAAAGGGAGGTGGAGAGCCATGATCGCTTACGTTCTGAAAGGACGTGGCACATAAAAAGAAGTTACAAATGTACTGTTATCCTCATCTTTGTTGTTATTGTTTGTTTTTCCTTATTTGTGTATTTCTTTGAAATGTATTTTGTTTTGTCCATTTCTCTTTCTGGGAGATATGTTTATCATTTGTTTTTTGTTTTCATGGTGCATTTCCTAAATAAACGGATAACATCAGAGTATGAAGCATGGACCTTTTTCCAGGAGACCACATGCTGCCTCTTTTGAAATAGCAACTGTTTGAGATTTGTTTATTTTGAAATATTTACCCAGGTTTACTTCACAGCAGAGAAATACACAGAGAAATTTGAAAAGGCCCAACTTATCTACCTTTCAAGTGAATCGGAAAACATCCTAACGGAACTGGAGAATGACAAAGTTTATATCATTGGTGGTTTGGTCGACCACAATAGTTACAAGGTAAGCTTGATTTTTTTGATTTTTTTTATTATATTTATTGACATTAACTCCTGCTGTAGTTAATCTGGATTGCCTTTCATATTGGCTGGAATTCTATCATTATTTGGAAATTATTTCCATTTGCAATTTCTGTGATGAGGAGTCATCACTATTTAGACTATATTCCGACTACAATCTTTTGCTGTTAGTATCATGTTTCACCCTAAAAGTAAGGCTAGTGGAACATTGAAAAACCGTAGTGAGAAGTGAGACAATGAAATCTGGCATGACTGATAATGTATGGAGGGGGTAGAATGAAGTGACAGGACAAGGATGAACACTGATGAGTTAGAGAATCTGAAAGAATCAGCACATATGCTAGGCTATGAGGATCTCCTTAGTAGGCCTAGTATAGAAATAAATACAATATGGGAGCTGTTAATAAAGAAAGAAAGAGAAATGACAGCAAGTCTTCAACTTTAGCAGCTGCAGTCAAAACATGATAGACAGCAGCAGTTGCAACTTTAATCAGCAGACAGGTCAGGTTTAAGGCTCCAGGTTTACTAAAGCAAATCTAGTTGATTAAAGCGTTGATTTGTGAATTTTGTGACATAGTAATTGTGAGTTCAATCCCTGGGCCAGGCAGGTTTTACATGGACTCAGAGGAAACTGGTGAACAGTACTGAAAATAAGAACTAGATGATATCCCTAGACATAGTGGAACGAGAACAGTCTAACCCCCATGGGTTCAGTTCAGAATTCCCTGCAGATTACCCAGATGAGGAAGACTGAAGGACACAATGGACAAAATGATGAAGATAATAGTCCAAATATAAATAGTGTAAATAATTCCAGAATTACTTCAGACTAATGTACTCATCTTTTTTGTCTCTTTTGTTGACAAGCATGTATTTTGTCTTCTTACAGTTAGTGGTTAGTCCTTTCTTCTTGCTATCCTCAGCTACCTTGTCTGAAAGTTCTCTGAGTTTTTCTTTTGAGCTCGCTATCAACACAGTGTCATCTGTGTATGAATGTCATAAAACTCTGTTTATGGAAATGAATGTTATCAAGTAAATAATTAGCTATTCCTAACGATCTAATTTATCAGAGTGAACAGGTAAAAGGGTTAAAGAGTACATTTCTGGCATTGGACTTGACTATAATAACAAATCATCAGTTTAAAAAAAAAAGCAAAGTTTAACAAATGTACCTGAAAAAAGATCAGCGCTTGAAAAGAACATTTTTTCTCTCCGCTTTTTCTCTCTTAGGATGTTTTACTCTTTGAATTAGCTGCAAGGTGTGCTAAGTATTTGAGAACGTCTTTGGAGAGCCATAACTAAGACAATCTATTCTTATCCAGAATGTCTCGTTTTTTAACAATCTCATTTCTCAACTGGAATTTGAACTCGTCTCTCCAATTCATCATTCCGTGCTTTTTCGGGCACACCTCCCGCACGTCCAAGCTTACAGCACCTGGTATTCCCAGGCAATTATCCATCTAGGTACTGACCAGGCTCAGCATTGCTTAACTTTGGTAATTGGATGAGAACTGATGTTCCAACATGATATGGCTGGTGATTAGTCATGAGAACGAGGAAAGTGGGCTTGGAGAATTTAACAAAGTAGCTTCCAACTACATTCAAAGTAAAATAGCCAAATGACTGTTTAAATTCTCCTTTCTTTATTTCTGGTGTCATTTTTTGTTTTCATTTTAGGGTCTTTGTCACCGACTAGCTGTAGAAAATGACATTGCACATGCACAGCTTCCAATTTCAGAATATATTCAGATGAAATCGAGAAAAGTACTTACGGTTAATCATGGTGAGTATATTTTCTTTATTTAAAAAAAAAAAAGAAAAAAAGACGTTTTTTTTTCCTGTTCTTTTTATGCCAGCTCTCCCACTTTTTTATCTCTCTTCCTTTCTTTCCCTTTCTTTTTCCCCTCACTTCCCTCCTCTTTTTCACTCACTCCCTTTCTTTCCCCTTATTTCCCACTCTCTTCCCTTCTTTTTCTCTTCCCTTATTTCCCACCTTCTTCCCTTCTTTTTCTCTCTTCCCCTTCTTTTTCCCTCTCTTCCCCTTCTTTTTCCCTCTCTTCCCCTTCTTTTTCCCTCTCTTCCCCCTTCTTTTTCCCTCTCTTCCCTCCTTTCCCTTATTTTTCCTTCTCTTCCCTTCTTTCCCCTTCTTTTTCACTCCCTTCCCCTCTCTTCCATCCTTCCCCTCCTTTTTCCCTTCCTTCCCTCCTTTCCCCTTCTTTTTCCTTCTCTTCCCCTTCTTTTTCACTCCCTTCCATCCTTTCCCCTTCTTTTTCCCTCTCTTCCCTCCTTTCCCCTTCTTTTTCCCTCTCTTTCATCCTTTCCCCTTCTTTTTCCCCTCTCTTCCATCCTTTCCCCTTCTTTTTCCCTCTCTTCCATCCTTTCCCCTTCTTTTTCCCCTCTCTTCCATCCTTTCCCCTTCTTTTTCCCTCTCTTCCATCCTTTCCCCTTCTTTTTCCCCTCTCTTCCCTCCTTTCCACTTCTTTTTCCCTCTCTTCCATCCTTTCCCCTTCTTTTTCCCCTCTCTTCCATCCTTTCCCCTTCTTTTTCCCTCTCTTCCCCCTTCTTTTTCCCTCTCTTCCCCCTTCTTTTTCCCTCTCTTCCCCCTTCTTTTTCCCTCTCTTCCCCCTTCTTTTTCCCTCTCTTCCCCCTTCTTTTTCCCTCTCTTCCCCCTTCTTTTTCCCTCTCTTCCCTTCTTTCCCCTTCTTTTTCCCTCTCTTCCCTTCTTTCCCCCTCCCTTCCCCTCTCTTCTCTCCTTTCCCCTTCTTTTTCCCTCTCTTCCCTCCTTTCCCCTTCTTCCCCTTCTTTTTCACTCCCTTCCCCTCTCTTCCCTCCTTTCCTCTTCTTTTTCCCTCTCTTCCCTCCTTTCCCCTTCTTTTCCCCTCTCTTCCCTCCTTTCCCCTTCTTTTTCCCTCTCTTCCCTCCTTCCCCTTCTTTTTCCTTCTCTTCCCTTCTTTCTCTTTCTTTTTCCTTCTCTCCCTTTCTTTTTCCTTCTCTTCCCTTCTTTCCCTTTCTTTTTCACTCCATTCCCCTCTCTTCCATCCTTCCCCCTCCTTTCCCCTTCTTTTTCACTCCCTTCCCCTCTCTTCCATCCTTTCCCCTCCTTTTTCCCTCTTTTCCTTCCTTTCCCCTCCTTTTTCCTCTCTTCCTTCCTTTCCCCTTCTTTTTCCTTCTCTTCCCCTTCTTTTTCACTCCCTTCCCCTCTCTTCCATCTTTCCCCCTCCTTTTCCCTCTCTTCTCTCCTTTCCCCTCCTTTTTCCCTCTCTTCCATCCTTTCCCCTTCTTTTTCCCTCTCTTCCATCCTTTCCCCTTCTTTTTCCCCTCTCTTCCATCCTTTCCCCTTCTTTTTCCCTCTCTTCCATCCTTTCCCCTTCTTTTTCCCCTCTCTTCCCTCCTTTCCCCTTCTTTTTCCCTCTCTTCCATCCTTTCCCCTTCTTTTTCCCCTCTCTTCCATCCTTTCCCCTTCTTTTTCCCTCTCTTCCCCCTTCTTTTTCCCTCTCTTCCCCCTTCTTTTTCCCTCTCTTCCCCCTTCTTTCCCCTTCTTTTTCCCTCTCTTCCCTTCTTTCCCCCTCCCTTCCCCTCTCTTCTCTCCTTTCCCCTTCTTTTTCCCTCTCTTCCCTCCTTTCCCCTTCTTCCCCTTCTTTTTCACTCCCTTCCCCTCTCTTCCCTCCTTTCCTCTTCTTTTTCCCTCTCTTCCCTCCTTTCCCCTTCTTTTTCCCTCTCTTCCCTCCTTCCCCTTCTTTTTCCTTCTCTTCCCTTCTTTCTCTTTCTTTTTCCTTCTCTCCCTTTCTTTTTCCTTCTCTTCCCTTCTTTCCCTTTCTTTTTCACTCCATTCCCCTCTCTTCCATCCTTCCCCCTCCTTTCCCCTTCTTTTTCACTCCCTTCCCCTCTCTTCCATCCTTTCCCCTCCTTTTTCCCTCTTTTCCTTCCTTTCCCCTCCTTTTTCCTCTCTTCCTTCCTTTCCCCTTCTTTTTCCTTCTCTTCCCCTTCTTTTTCACTCCCTTCCCCTCTCTTCCATCTTTCCCCCTCCTTTTCCCTCTTTCCTCTCCTTTCCCCTCCTTTTTCCCTCTCTTCCTTCCTTTCCCCTTCTTTTTCCTTCTCTTACCCTTCTTTTTCACTCACGTCCTGGGTACGACGTTAAACTGCATCCAACAGCAAGGCCTCTGATCAAGAGGTTTTGAGGAAGCGTGGAACCACCTCTTAATTGCTGGTGTTCCCAGGTCCACCCAGACCCGCGGTGGTAGCACCTGTTGGGGTCCCAGCTATGGGCAAATAGTGAACTTCCATGTTTGTACCATGTCCTGGGTATGACGACAAACTACATCCGCGTCCTGGGTATGATGACAAACTACATCCGCGTCCTGGGTATGATGACAAACTACATCCGCGTCCTGGGTATGACGACAAACTACATCCGCGTCCTGGATATGACAACAAACTACATCCGCGTCCTGGGTATGACGATAAACTACATCCGCGTCCTGGGTATGACGACAAACTACATCCGCGTCCTGGGTATGACGACAAACTACATCCGCGTCCTGGGTATGATGACAAACTACATCCGCGTCCGGTGTATGACGACAAACTACATCCGCGTCCGGGGTATGACGACAAACTACATCCGTGTCCTGGGTATGACGACAAACTACATCCGCATATTTGAACTTTATTTGAGTAGCTAAGCAATTAAATTAAATTTTATCAACAAAATAATTGCTTTTTTATAAAGATCACAAAAGACCAGAATGAAAATGAAAAAATATTATTACCAGCTCTACGTTCTTGAAAAATATTATTACCAGCTATACGTTTTTGAAAAAAACATTTTTACCAGCTCTACATTTTTGAAAAAACATTATTACCAGCTCTACGTTTTTGAAAAAATATTATTACCAGCTCTACGTTTTTGAAAAATATTATTACCAGCTCTACGGTTTTGAAAAAATATTATTACCAGCTCTACGTTTGTGGAAAAATATTATTACCAGCTCTACGTTTTTGAAAAAATATTATTACCAGCTCTACGTTTTTGGAAAAGTGTTATTACCAGCTATACGTTTTTGAAAAACCAGAATGAAAATGAAAAAATATTATTACCAGCTCTACATTTTTGAAAAATATTATTACCAGCTCTACGTTTTTGAAAAATATTATTGCCAGCCCTACGTTTTTGAAAAATATTATTGCCAGCTCTACGTTTTTGAAAAAATATTATTGCCAGCTCTACGTTTTTGAAAAATATTATTGCCAGCTCTACGTTTTTGAAAAATATTATTACCAGCTCTACGTTTTTGAAAAATATTATTACCAGCTCTACGTTTTTGGAAAAATATTATTACCAGCTCTACGTTTTTGAAAAATATTATTACCAGCTCTACGTTTTTGGAAAAATATTATTACCAGTTCTACGTTTTTGAAAAATATTATTACTAGCTCTACGTTTTTGAAAAATATTATTACCAGCTCTACGATTTTGGAAAAGTGTTATTACCAGCTATACGTTTTTGAAAAACCAGAATGAAAATGAAAAAATATTATTACCAGCTCTATGTTTTTGAAAAGTATTATTACCAGCTCTACGTTTTTGAAAAATATTATTACCAGCTATACGTTTTTGAAAAATATTATTACCAGCTATACGTTTTTGAAAAAAACATTACCAGCTCTACGTTTTTGTAAAAAACATTATTACCAGCTCTACGTTTTTGGAAAAATATTATTACCAGCTCTACGTTTTTGAAAAAATATTACTACCAGCTCTACGTTTTTGAAAAAAATATTATTACCAGCTCTACGTTTTTGAAAAAATATTATTACCAGCTCTACGTTTTTGGAAAAATATTATTACCAGATATACGTTTTTGAAAAATAATATTACCAACTATACTTTTTGGAAAAAAACTTTTTCAGCATTGAATGGCCCAACGAAGGTCGATATGCTGGTTAAATAATCAATCAATCAATCAATCTTTTTCACTCCCTTCCCCTCTCTTCCATCCTTCCCCTCCTTTTTCCCTCTCTTCCATCCTTCCCCTCCTTTTTCCCTCTCTTCCCTCCTTTCCCCTTCTTTTTCCCTCCTTTCCCCTTCTTTTTTCCCTCTCTTCCCTCCTTTCCCCCTCTCTTCCCTCCTTTCCCCCTCTCTTCCCTCTCTTTCCCCCTCTCTTCCCTCCTTCCCCCCTCTCTTCCCTCCTTTCCCCTTCTTTTTCCCTCTCTTCCCCTTCTTTCTGCTATTTTTCATCCCACCTTTTCGCTCTTTCCTTCCTTCCCCTTTTCCACTCTTCACCCTCTTCTTTTTTTTCTTCTTACTTGTGAAAACCCCTTCCAACTTCTTACTTTCCAGTCAACTTTGATCTTCAAAAGTTTAAATGCAATGTCAATAGTGATCTTCTGTCTTCTTAATTTATATTCTTTTATTGATCTCACTCATTAATGTTTTTTATTCTGCTTGTATTCTTTCACATTCAGTAACCCCTTGCATCTTAGTGGCTTTGTTGCCTTCTTAGGGTGAAATGATTTAAAAAGAAAAAAAAAGAATAGGGCTATTAGGATGTATAGATTTCTATTGTATCATAGGGGGTTGTATCATAGCCTTTGAAAACTGGGGTCAATCTAAAAAAAAAAAAAGAAAAAATTCAACATCTGCAGAATTAATAGATTGATTTTTAATCCAACATGTTTATTCCTTGAAACATTATCACACTGTTTAATAAATAAAAATGGGTCACCTATTTCAAATACAAAGTGTCGACATTTGAAATATTGGGTTGGTTATCAGGCGTTTGTGAAGAATATTATGAAAAAAAGAAACATAACAATAATATTTTTAAATGATTATTCCGGAGGGTATGATTATCGACACCATTTTTATAACCTGAAAATAAAATAATATTTTTATTAAAAAAAAGTTAACAAAATAGCAGTTTTTATTAACAAATAACTCACCTACAAAAACGCTTGATAATTATGCACCAATCCAATAATGATGTCAGAGTAAAAATAAATCTATTCATTCTTTAGAAATTGTTTTGCTTACATTTTGTTTGGATATGAAACTCAGCAGATACAAGCTTTTGAGAAAATAGTCTGAGTGAAGTGGGGGGGTGCTTTCCTTAAAAAATGGGGAAACTAGAATCTTGCTTGCTGTGACGTTCTTTGTAGCCAAGCAGTAAAGTGTGCTGGATCAAGTGTTTAAACCTCAGGTACAATCCCTGCCAGGTAACACATTTTCGTTACTAGGATTTCTTGATTGCAGAGGCCAGTGGACGTAATACACACTGTTTAATAAATAAAATATGGGGGAGGAAGTCTATTTCAAAATGGGAGGGGCTCTATTTTGAATACAACATGTCCACTTAATAATGTTTAAAATAATATGTGTTCAAGTCGTCTGATGATCACTTGAGTGTGAAACTTTGGTTAAATAATCTAGGTGTTGGCACTTTACTGAGTAAGTAGGTTTGCCTTTAGTCCTTTTTATTTTTTCAGTATTGTTGTTTTTGTTCAAGACTTTATGTGGATAAGAGTTTTAGATCTTGGCGAGTTGTCTGTTGGTTGGTTCCATCAATGGCTTTGGTTTTTCTTTAATAGATACAGAGTGTCCATAAAGTTCATGTGCACTTTAAAAAATTTATAACTTTATTTGTATTTGCAATAGAAATAATTTGTAAAAAGGATTAGAAAGAAGTAAATCTCTATTTTTTAAGGTTTTATTGAAATTTTATTTAAGTTTCCACATGTCCTCCATTAGCAATACTAAGGGTAATACGATTTTGCAGTTCACGAAAAACATTTGCCAACTGATTTACAGTAATGCCTGAAATCACATTAGTTATTTTAGCTATACTTAAAACTAGGTACATTAAACTTTATAACATTTTTTTACAGATTATTTCTATCGCAAATACAAATAAAGTTATAAATTTTTTAAAGTGCACACAAACTTTATGAACACCCTGTGTGTGTGTGTGTGTGTGTGTATATATATATATATATATATATATATATATATATATATATATATATATATATAAGGTTTTTTTTGGGGGTTTTTTTTGGTTTTTTTTCATCCCAAGCAACACAAACAAAGCCACTAACCCACAGGGAGTTACTGAGTGTGAAAGAATACAAGAAAAACACTATTAAGGAGAGAGAACAATAAAAGAATAGAAATAAAGAAGACAAGATAATTATTGACATTGCATTTAAATTTTTGAAGATCTAACTTAACTTGAAAGTAAAAAGTGCAAGCGAAGAGACTGTCAACATAGAACTTATGGTTACATTTAGTCATGTCAACTGTAAAATGATGAGACCTTGCCACAAATCTAGTCAGTTAAATGCCATATGTTACACACACTGCGGCGATCAAGTATCTTTCGATACATGATTGACGAGGCAGATTTTTTTTCCTGCAGTAGGTTGCCATTTCTTTCTGCAGTAGACTGGTTGCCAACCAAGGCTAAAGAATCCAGTCTGTCTTGCTATTCATTCTATAGTTTTTTTAGGGGGGAAAAGATGGATTCATACCTTTCCCAAGGGTATTTGTGTGTAAGTGAATCTAATGAACTCAACTGGAATTTAAACTCGGCCCTCTGAGTTCTCACTCCAGGCCAATATCTATTACACCTCGACACACCAATCTAGTACTGTGCTTAAATCCATAGAGTCCAGGTACCATAGCAGAAAGTTCATCAGAACAATTATCGTGAAAGCATTTATAAAAAAGGTACGGATCAGGGATCGTGTCGTTCATCGAGTGGTCTGTAAGTTAATGCCGTCTTAATCTGTCAGCGAAGTGAATTCGCCATTAATTACATTAACTTTATTGATTTATTCTTTGAATGACTATTTTATAATATTAATTAAGCTGCATTATTTCTTATATATATATATATATATATATATATATATATATATATATATATATATCTTGAACAATAAAAAATGTTAAAAAAATTAAAATTTCAGACACACTGAGATGTATATTAATATTTTTTGTTTTATTATTTAAATTAAGTTCCTTGACTAGTTTTGGCTGGCCATCATCAGGAGAAAAAAAATCCCTGCTTGTTACAGGAGTGAATGACTGTCTCTGATGAAAGTGAACTTTGTAGTTTTCATTTGTTTTTTTTTTGTTAATTTTGGTTAGCCTTTGTATTCATTAAACCGCCTCTTTCAAATTTTTTATTTTTTTAAATAGAAAGGATTCGAAAGAAGTAAATCTATATTTTTTAAGGTTTTATTGAAATTTTATTTAAGTTTCCACATGTCCTCCATCATTAGCAATACAAAGGCTAATACGATTTTGCAGTTCACGGAAGAAAACATTTGCCAACTGATTTACAGTAATGCCTGAAATCACATTAGTTATTTTAGCTATACTTAAAACTAGGTACATTAAACCGCCTCTTTTAAGTTTTTTTTTTTTAAATAGAGGCTGGGACATTCATGAGTCCCAAAATTTCCTCCTTAGTCATTTCAACACTATATTGAGTCAACTAATGTGTGTGCATATATATATATATATATATATATATATATATATATATATATATATGTATATATATGTAAAATCTACATTGCTACATTATGATGGTGAGAAAGTGAGTGAAGCCGAGATGCCAGGTCAGGACCAATAACATTGCAGATTCTCCTTTGTATTTTATCAAGGATCTCTAAATGCATAGCAGAAAAAGCAGACCAGATGTACTTGTTAAATTAATCGGCGTCAGTTTGTAATAATTTTAAGTAGTATTTCTTATTTGTCTTAATCTTTCTTTTTTGTTTTTTTTATTTTTAGCCCTCAGCTTGTCATTATTCTGAGTCGATTCCGTGTGTATCATGCTCGGGGAGGAAAAGCAAAACAAATAAAGTGGTGAAAGAAATTAATAACAATGCTTGTTTGAAGAAATTAACACTGCTTCCTGGACAATCACTGAAGTTAAGCAACACCAAGCCTGGTCAGTACTTAGATGAATGACTGCTTGGGAATATCAGGTGCTGTAAGCTTGGGTGTGCAGGTGGCATAATGGTTAATTGAAGAGCCAAGTTGCAATTCCAGTTGGGTTTGTGATATTCACTTCACACACAAATACTCTTGGGGAAGGGATGAATCCACCTTTTCTCCCCCCAGCTATGGGTTAATTAAGACTTGTATGGCTAAAATCATTATCTCCAAAAAAAAAAAAAATTCTTGCTATCTATAAAACAAACATATTTTCTGGCTTTAAATAACCTGCAAAGGGTTGATAAACTGTACAAAACAAAAAAACCATCAAATCAATGAAATACTGATTATCTACACAGGCATGTCTTTTATATTCCAAAGATTGTAAATAAATCTAAATGTATAGAAACTACCGTGGCCACAAAATGAGGGATCAGTTTATATATTCATCATAATGTAGAACTGATCCCCTATTTTATATCCACATTATAATTTCTTCTCTTAGTCAAATTCTGATTAGGTATGAATCATCTCTTCTCCCCTCCTATGGGTTAATTATTTAAATAATGACGGAGGACACATATTTTCTATGACAATTTCTCGGATATTCAGGCTGGTAAATGTTGTTAATACTGTTTATTATAAACAGAGCATTTACTTAAATATTTGTATCTATTAAAAAAAGAACGTATAAACATAAAAAATTTCTTAAAAATAATTGTCGGACTTTGTCCATTTCATAATGTGTGACGTCATTTGTTTACATTCGGATACGCATCCAGCAGATATGACTATGTGGGAAAATTGTAGTTTAAAAACAGTAAAATCGACCTTGCTAACTGAACGCTCCTCTGTGGCAAAATCGGTAAATGCATGTCAGGCTATATGACAGTTCTGTATAGGATACAAATTTCAATTCCTGTCGGAGGGCGAATATTTTCTATGAAAATTCCTCAGACATTCAAGCCGGTAAATGTTGTTAATACTGTTTATTATAAACAGACCATTTACTTAAATATTTGTATCTATAAAAAAAAAAAAATGTATAAACATAAAAATAATAATTTATTAATCAGTATTTTGTAAAAGTTATAACAACTTTAGACTACAATATCTACTACTATGAGGTGGGAAGCAGCTTTAAAAAACAATCCCACAATTGCAATTATAATTGCATATAATCTTAGCTTTATTCTCAAAAAAAAAAAAGGAAAAAGTAGTTGTGTGTGACTTTTGTGATATTTAAAGCATTTTTACTTTTATTTGGGGAGGAGCATGTAATGGTGGGAAATGTAATCACGGTGCTTCTTGCGAATCCAGTTTATCGATAACTGAGGCCATCAGGAGGTTAGAAATACCACCATTGTTTTCACTGTGCTTCAAGTGTATAGAAATATTTCTTTTTTTTTTATCTTCCCTTCCATTGCAACAAAAATAGAAAACAAAAATTTTGTTTTTTTCCTTATAATCAAAAACTGGTAAATTTTATTGAATGCTCAACTATTGTGACTTCTATTTATATATGCTTGCCTACTGCACCTGCTGGCCTTACCCAGGTATCATATTACATTTAGTAACTAACCTGGCCTTTTGAACACAGGCCTTATTTTTAGCAATGGAGATTTCTTGGTCTCATTTCTCTACCTGTCGTACTCAGTGCCCTTCCAAGGGAATTTCACGATTTATCATCATCTTCATGATGCCGATCTGTCTCAACACAGAGCTGCTGCATATCTACCTTCGATTGAACTCTTGACTTGTCAACAGTTTATCCACTAGGCCACTGGTTCCGAAGGAAGGTAGTACTGTCTATCTGGATACAGAGGAAAGGTCGGGGTGGGACAGTTAGGAAAAAAATGGGTGGTAGAACCAGTTATTTATTTTTATTAAAATGTAAGCCACTTAAGGAACATGCAGCCCTTAGAAAGAATAAAATTACCATTAGTTATGTGCATGGAGGCATTGTTTTTATTATAGTTTGTTTTGTATCTTGCTGAGGTCATCAGCTTGGAAAGTATCCCATGCCAACATGATTAGACTGGGGTGACTGTAGGTGTAGTAATATAGTCATAGATGCCCATGTGGCAACATCTAATGGCATCTAAGAAAAGCCAAGATGCATGTGCATTTTCAGTATTAGATTTTTGAATCTCTGCTGCTGTTGTTAGTAGCAGCATTATTATTAGTAGTAGTAGTAGTAGCAGCATTATTATTATTAGTAGTAGTAGTAGCATTATTATTATTATTAGTAGTAGTAGTAGTAGCAGCAGCATTATTATTATTATTAGTAGTAGTAGCATTAGTAGTAGTAGTAGTAGCATTATTATTATTAGTAGTAGCAGCATTATTATTAGTAGTAGTAGCAGCATTATTATTATTATTAGTAGTAGTAGTAGCAGCATTATTATTAGTAGTAGTAGCATTATTATTATTATTAGTAGTAGCATTATTATTATTAGTAGTAGCAGCATTATTATTATTAGTAGTAGTAGCATTATTATTAGTAGTAGTAGCAGCATTATTATTATTAGTAGCAGCATTATTATTATTATTAGTAGTAGTAGTAGCAGCATTATTATTAGTAGTAGTAGCAGCATTATTATTATTAGTAGTAGCATTATTATTAGTAGCAGCATTATTATTATTAGTAGTAGTAGTAGTAGTAGTAGTAGTAGCATTATTATTATTTGTAATATCCTGCTTTGTTCACACATTAATTTTTGATTAGGACTTGCCAGGGTGTAATGGAACTTTCTTCATGGATAGAGTCTTTAATATGCAAAAACGCTTTAAGGACTTGGGCCTGCCTTTTGGTTGAAGTAGTTGTACTTTTTCTCATTTGGAATCATTATAAGAGCTCATCCCAATTTGACCTTTTGTCAGAATAAGCTGGGAATTAACTGGGGTGTGGGGAATGTTTCTGTTTTAACCATGATTAGATATATATATATATATATATATATATATATATGTGAAGAAATATAGTCTTAAAATGTGCTATATTTATGGGGTAAAGTGCTCAATATCAGATAGAGCGTGTGTAAATATAAAAGTGAGCATAGAAGTCAACACTCAGAGGCGACAGTCTGTTTCATGCTAGATGCAATCATCAGGTCACGATTGCATCTAGCATGAAACAGACTGTCGCCTCTGAGTGTTGACTTCTATGTTCACTTTTATATATATATATATATATATATATATATATATCCTGTTTATGTGTTATTTTTATAGATACAATTATTTAAGTAAATGCTCTGTTTCTAATAAGTATTAATTACATTTACCAGCCTGAATGTCTGAGAAATTTTCTCGAAAATGTGTGTCCTCTCACAAGAATCAGAATCTTTTAGGCATGTCTGATTAAATAAATTACAGACATTATATCTGCTTATTTTCAGCATAATCCGTTCATATTCAGATAATCTCCTGTGTCTTACAATCAAATGATACGAGGAATGCAGTAGAACTGTGAAAATTGCTTTTATTTTCCAAGTACTTTCTATCTCTTTCTGAGATCGTCTTCAGGGGTGCATGTAATAAGACAAAACTATGTGTTGTTATTCATTACTGAAATTTATTTCTTTTTGCTTTTAAATGCAATGGTTGACAGTCATGCTTAGCGTTCATTAGAATGTGAAAAGATTATCCACTATACTGCATAAATACACACACACATACATACATATATATATATATATATATTTCTGAGATGAGGTATTATGTACAGTATTTACATTAGTCGGACTATTGTCCTCATCTTTGTCGGCATATTTGTCACAACGTTTCGGCCATTGTACGCTCCGGCCTTCTTCAGGTGGTTGGAATTTCGAACTGAACCCTTTATTTCGATCACTGGGGTAGACTGTTCTAGTTCCGCGAGCCATGTTTGATGGATGTCAGCATCAGTTATCTCCTGCTAATTTTCCCTCTGAAAGTTCTCCACTGCCTTAACCGGGTATTGAACTCACACTCTTTGGGTCTGTCACTGGATCTAACCAACGCCGGTTAAGGCAGTGGAGAACTTTCAGAGGGAAAATTAGCAGGAGATAACTGATAACTGACATCCATCAAACATGGCACGTGGAACTAGAACAGTCTACCCCAGTGATCGAAATAAAGGGTCCGGTTCGAAATTCCAACCACCTGAAGAAGGCCGGAGCGTACAACGGCCGAAACGTTGTGACAAATATGGCGACAAAGATGAGGACAATAGTCCGACTAATGTAAATACTATATATATATATATATATATATACATACATGCACACACATATTATCTTTTTTTTCTTTACAGTGTTTGAAATCTTGTTGCGATATACAGAAAACAAAGATTGGAAGCAATCTCTGTGTCAAGTAATTCCCAAAAGAAAAGGGATAATTCCTTTGTCTTGCAGACCAGATGAAAATGATTCGGACAACCCTGGTGTTTCGGGAACACCTTCTGCCACAACAAAAGGACAATGTTCAGAGGAACTGGGGAAATTGAACTCTAAGATTTCAGGTGAAAATTCTTTATCAGATGACGAATCCACAAAGAATTTAAAATTGAACAATGTAGATATTTAGAAACCGATTTAATAAATTGCTTTTTATGTATCTTTTTTGTTGTTTATGTAAACATACAATATGACCTTTGACCAAGCATTCCACTGACTGGTCAATTATCACCTCGTTACATTTCAATCCGAAATCTCATCAGTTTTCGCTGGAAGCTGGAAAAGGGCGTAATCATGCTTACGAGGTAACCAGATGAAAGAAAGAAAAAAAAATACCACATCAAGAAACAAGAACGTGAACCCTCTTTTTCCATATTACGTGTGGATAGGTAGGTGATCCTGGTGTCAACTTCTGGTAAGTCATCACTTCCCCCCTATTAACTCATCATCCATCTACTTATCCAAAACATGGTGGATGGCAATATGAAATGGAGGCTTTGGTGCTTGGACACAAACACCACCATCTCCTGCCAAGGGCAGACCAGAACTCTCCTAGATATTTTTGTTTTGTTGTCACTTGATCCCTGAAAACACCTTTACCTCCTGTTCTCTTTCAGTTAAGGTGGTTGCTGCTTAGAAAACCAAACTTCAAAATGAACCATCCGCTGGTTTATCAAACCGAACACTTGAGATCGAGATAACACATCTTCCCCATCTATCACTTTCATTTTATGAACTATTGTTTTTTACTTTTATATTTATTTTAGATCTATTATCGTTGTAAATTTTTTTTGCCTGGATGTTGTCAGTGTGTACTGAAGGCTGTTGAAGAAAATGCTTCATGCTCCCACTCACCTGAAGAAGGCCGGTACGTACAACGGCCGAAACGTCGTGAATATGGCAACAAAGGTGAGGACAACAGTCCGAACAATATAAATAATGTAAATAATTACAATACTTTATCTCAGAAATATAGACTGATCCTGAAGAAGGCCGGTGCATACAACAGCTGAAACATCGTGAATATGGCAACAAAGATGAGGACAATAGTCTGAACAATGTAAATAGGGTAAATAATTACAATACCACGTCTCGGAAATACAGACATTCTCTTGCACTTCTCGTTCGTGAAACTGCTTGTGTGCACCGAAGGCTGGTGAAAGGCTTGCTGCAAGCTCCCAAGGCAACACAATGGAAGGCAAATGCCACGTCAACAAATAAGAATGCAAACTCTGTTTCCCCATTTTGTTTGTAGTTGTTCAGATCTTCACTTGATCATCCAGGGGATGCTGGGTAGGTGATACTTGGGACAAATTCTCCTATATCGGCTCTTTCCCCCCCTACAAACCACTTGCCTATTAATTCATCCCAATGTGGTGGCTAGCAATACGAATGGAGGTCTTGGAACCGCGTGAACCAGAACTCTTCCCAATCCCAAGCATGACTATAACTATCGACCAGCACCTGGATATACCCTAGTTCCAGTTTTGTTTGCACTTGATGTCGAAAAATTCATTTATTCTCATTCCCTGTCCATTAAAATGGATGCCACTTAGAAGAAAGAATTTCAAAAGGACCCATCCACTGGTTTAGCAAATAAAAACACTTGGCATCGAGATGAAACCACCTCTCCCCCCTTTTATTTGGGTGTCCATTGTATCATGTGTAAATGAAGTGTGTACAATCTCAAGATTGTAAATGCCATAGACAATTTTTTTTTTTAACTGAATTTGCAAATTTCTTGGGGAATAAATTAATTCGGCTAAAAAGAAAAAAATAATTAAAATTTTTGATATTTCATATTTTACAAATACAATATGATTATAGAATTACTATCTATTCGTCTTTAACCCCTTCCCCAGCATATGCGTATACATGTGGATAAGTTTTTGAGGAAAGTGTCTCTTTCAGACACATCCGAAACATAAAGTTCAAAAAACAATGTAATTGGCAGGAAATGGGTTAATGCTGAAATTTAATTTTCTTGGCAACTTTGAAGTAATAAAAATACAGTATATATTATTCTGCTTTCACAATTGACTACATGGTAGATGATACTCAGCTTTTGTGCATATACATGTTTGTGTGTGCATAATTACTAGAGGCAGTGATATGTGTGTTTTATGTTGTAGTTTTGTTATTCTGCTTTCACAATTGAATACATGGTAGATGATACTCAGCTTTTGTGCATATACATGTTTGTGTGTGCATAATTACTAGAGGCAGTGATATGTGTATTTTATGTTGTAGTTTTGTTATTCTGCTTTCACAATTGACTACATGGTAGATGATACTCAGCTTTTGTGCATATACATATTTGTGTGTGCATAATTACTAGAGGCAGTGATATGTGTGTTTTATGTTGTAGTTTTGTTATTCTGCTTTCACTATTGAATACATGGTAGATGATACTCAGCTTTTGTGCATATACATGTTTGTGTGGACATAATTACTAGAGGTGTATGATGTTATTGATGTGTATATTTTTATGGTGTCATTTTGTGGAAGTTTTATTTTGAAATACAGTTTTTGATTTCTTTAAGCTTTGACTCAAGTACACGAGTGTCACTGTAGAAGGCAGACACTTTGTAATGCGATTCTGCTATTCTGCATTTGTAGTACTGTAACCGCTTGCAGATGCTGTGAAGAAGGAAAAGAAGAAGATTTGGGAGGATGAGGAAGAATTGCAACGATAATGAAAAAACGATGAAAAGAAAAAATATTAGTAATTCAAAGAAGGAAAGTAAACGAAAGAAAGAAGGAAAAATGACATCAACAAAAGAAGGGGCCGAACAGCAATAGAGGGTTCACTGCTGAAAAACCAGCAAAAGATGTGTTTATACATCAATCTTGATTTTTTTTTATGCCCTTCTGAGCTTGAAAAGAGTTCAACTGTCAACTCAACATGTCTGGTAGAGCTGTTAGCCACCGCTTGGGTACTTCAAGGTTCCTCAGTTTCTAAGTCGGTCTTGATTCTTTTTATGTCCTTTTGAGCTCAAAAAGAGTTCAACTGTCAACTCAACACGTCTGGTGGAGCTGTTAGCCACCATTGGATACTTCAATGTGCCTCGGTTTCTTAGTTGGTTTTGATTCTTTTTATGTTCTTCTTAGTTACTACATTAAAAACAAATCAAAAAAATTGTCTGAAAATTAAACGTTTTTCCCCAAAATTATTAAACTAAAAATAATCCTTTTTTTCTTTTCTTTTTTTTTTTTAATCATTTCACACAAAGCAAGGCAATAAAGCCAC
>OZ038514.1:43115624-43133124 GCA_964036315.1 Acanthosepion esculentum | reverse complement strand
AGGGTTCTTGATAAGATCCAGAGACTGATATGCAATGTAATTGGCCCTGATCTGTCATCTCGTCTGCAGTCGCTCTCTCACAGACGCGACATTGCCTCGCTCTGTCTTTTTTACAAATACTTTCACGGTAATTGCTTCGAGGAGCTGCTTTCGCTGGTTCCTAGGCCTCATGAATTTAAACGTCCTACGAGGCTGGCATCCCGTTCCCACCCCTTCACCGTTGAAACTGTTAGATGTAGACGTCTCTTCTACTCCAATAGCTTCATGTCTCGCACATCTCGCCTGTGGAACTCCCTTCCTTATTCCTGTTTCCCTGACAAATACAATCTCCAACTATTTAAGTGTAACGTCAATCGACATCTCCAGTTGCCTTGATCTATCCACTTCCCTTCTCCACATCCTTTCACCTTTCATTCCTATCTGCTCTCGCTCCAAATCTTCTGTAACCCCCTTGCCTTGATCGATCCACTATCTTTCTCCACATCCTCTCCTTTACCACTCCTATCTGCTCTTCCTCCGAGCCTTCTGTAACCCCTTGCGTGCTAGTGGCCTCCAGCCTTGCTTGGGGTGATAAGCTTAAAAAAAAAAATATCATAGAAATGTATTTTTGGTGGTTCATTTGTCACCACCTTTTCACTTACATATTTGTGATCTATAAAGTTAGATGTGGTATTTAAAATGTTTTTAATTAATTGTTTGTTTTTTTTTTTTTTTTTTCAGACTGCTAAATGAATCTTTTTATATTTTTACACATCTATTTTTGGGAAAAAGTCGGAAAAGTAATTTAAAAATGGCGGTAGATAACCCACAAATACCGAAAGGAAAGGTGTTGTTATGTCGTTACTTTAATTGTGTTAGCATAGGTGAATGACGTAAGTGCTTATTCATGGAAAAATCACATAACAGTGCATCGTAAAAACAGAAATCCGTTGTAAGTCGAGAAACCCACCGTAATGAAAATGTTTCTCAAACACTGAAATGAAAAGTCTCTCAACAATGTATGTATGATCTAGTCGACTTATTTATTTACAGTTACACATACATTTCTTTTAGTTTACAGACATAGATTTCAATAATAACACGCTTTGGACAGATCATATAAATGACATACATACATACACACATACACATACATACATTTTGTTCGTGTGCATGCTTAAAGGAAAAGAAAAGATATAAAAATATTTTACAGCAACGCAGGAATAAATTATTCAATGATGCATCAAGGGAGATAATCTATGTTTTTCAAGCGACTATTTTCCTTTTTGTTTTTTTTTTTTACTAACATTTGAATCGAATTAATTTAGTGTCCTACATCCATTATTAATATTACAAAATAAAAAAAAAATTATATATATTCGACACAAATATACTGGGAGGTTAAAAGCTGAAAAAAAAAAAGGCCTTTGTGATTTTTTTTTTTCTTAATTCATTTTTGGTTTGAGACATTATATTCCAGTTGATATATTTTTAAAAAACTTAAATTCAGAAAATGTATTCGAATATCCCTTAGAATTTTGTATTATTACTACTATTATTATTATTATTTAGAATTAATTTTCTTTGTGTGTTACTTGTTGCAAATTTTTGTTAGAGCCATAACAAATAAAGGGGAGATAACTCACTTGATTTTTACCTTCTGATTGCAAAAGGGAAATCTGATTCAAGACGGTTATATACAAGGATTAGAATTAAGTATCAAGCGTGTGTGATTGATTTGCTTTTATGACTTATCAAACATTTGCAGGTTATTTAACGCTAAAAAATATTCTTAGCTTGTTAGAATTTTTTTTGAAGATAATAATGATTTACTGATACAAGTCCTACTAATTAACCCATAGATGGGAGGAAAAGAAGTGGCTCCATACCTTTCCCAAGGGTGTTTGAACATAACTGAATATATTGAACCCAACTGGAATTGGCTCTCTGATTTCTAATGTTGAGCTGTTACCCACCACACCACCTGCATATCCACGCTTACAGCACCTAGTATTCCTAAGCGGTCACCCATCTAGGGACTGACCAGGCTCAATATTGCTTAACTTGGTGAATATATGAGTTTCAATGTGATATGGCTGTAACCCACCCACCCACACACACACACACACACACACACACACACACATATATATATATATGACTGTGTGTGTATGTATATCTTAGTTGCACATTTAATATTTATCTTTATAAAACTGATTCAAATTTTGTGATTTTATATATATATATATATATATATATATATATATATATATATATTTTTTTTTTTTAACATGTGTATTCACACGTGCGATACCCTGTCTTCATCAGCCGCTGACCAGGGTTGATATCACGGTTTCAGTGGCTATGGCGGGACCGCCACCCCTGGGGCCACCAGCAGAGTTTGCCACCAGGCAGGATATGAAGATAAGATCGTTCCTGTTTGTAAATTCTTGTAATGAAATAAATGAAACGATTGTTCCTCGTTGCAGCTTCTATCCGTAATGAAAGTTCCTGAACATGTTTTGCCGTTATTGACGCGCTCGTAAAAATCGTTATAGACGCCCACGCAAATATTTCACTCGCACATGTCAGGTCTTGATGTTGCGCGCGTTTTATTTGCTTGTTTTGATCTCGACCAAATCCAACCTGACGCATGCTGAACTGTTTTTTGAATGTGATGCGAAACGCTCATCAACCAACGGCCAGTGATGCCTATTTTTAAAAAGAAGGAAATGACCGAATGTCCCAGAAACCCATGACACCCAATCTCAATAGGCATCCCATGACACGTCCAACCGTTTTCCACACATTCGGCACGCAGTGACTCGTATCGATTTTTCTTTAGCTCGTGCGCCTCCACCCTGTTCTCTTCCCAGGGCACTGTTAACTCTATTAGGAAGACAGTCTTTTTTGAGTTGGACCATAACACGATGTCGGGACACTTGTCTGTCTGTGCGATGTGTATTGTCTGTCTGTGTGATGTGTATATATATATATATATATATATATATATCAATCATACAATTGGAATTACGATAACATTAGTGAATGATTATTTTCACTCGCGAATTTTAAATAAAAATTAAGTGAAAATTCGAAGGTGAAAATACTCATTCATTAATGGTATCTTAATTCCAATTGTATGAAATATTTTGTTCTGATTAATGAAAATAAACATTGAGCATTCTTTGTGATTCAGTTTTAACATTTAATATTTAAAATTCTATATTGTGTTCATAGGACTCACTTGGATTATACTAACAGATTACTACCCATGTGTGTGCGTGCATGCATATATATATATATATATATATATATATATATATATATATATATATATATATGTGTGTGTGTTTGTAGGTGGTGTAGCAGTTTTAGTACAGATTAATAGAATCTACAGACAAACTACAATTCTGGCCAAGCCCTACCGCATTCATTTTGCATAAATGTCCCTTGGAAAAGCCTGTGTCTATCACTTCTGCTGTCAACTATGTGTGAAATAGCAAAACAGATTAGTCTCTTTCCTCTTGGAATAGGCAGTGAGTCTTGGAGAAGAATTCCTCTGAATTCAAATCTCCTGTCAATACTTCAGGGGTCCTGAATGGCAGGGTAAAGCCTGTAACTCTCAATGTCTGAAAGATTTGGAGAAGAATTGAGTCTTGTAGTGGCCTAAAGAAATGGTCAAATCATATGTATATATAAAAGTGGACATTGAGGTCAACACCCAGTGGCAACAGTCTGTTTCCTGCTTAAATGCAATTTTCAATCCACCTGAAGACTGTGTTTAAGCATGAAACAGACTCTTGCCACTGGGTGTTGACCTCAATGTCCACTTTTATATTTATATATGCTCTATCCCTGATATTGAGCACCCATAAATATAGCATATCTTAAAACTATATTTTTATTATTTTATATATATATATATATATATATATCATATATAATTAGTTATTTTATTATATATTGTAGAAAAGAAGCTTTCGCTTTTTATATAAGTCAAGTGGTTTGCATTTATTGCCAAATTGTGCTGATACAGAATGAAAGAATTTGGAGGGTGGGGAAAGCAAGGTTTAATTAATATCTGGCTATTAAACCAATTGACATTTGCAGGTTGCTAGCCTCAACCCACATTCTCAGAAATTGCGACACAATTAGTAAAAAAAAAAAGTAGGTGGATAGAAACAGAAAGAAAAGAACTGAAAAAGAATAACAGTAAAGAATATAGGAAATAAAAGAAGAGTGAGAAGAAAAGGAGATTAAAGGGGGCAGGGAGAAAAGGGGACGGCGGGAGATGAAAGGGGGCAAGGAGAAAAGGAGATGAAAGGGGGCGAGAAGAAAAGGGGACGGCGGGAGATTAAAGGGGGCATGGAGAAAGGGAGATTAAAGGGGGCGAGGAGAAAAGGGGACGGCAGGAGATTAAAGGAGGCATGGAGAAAAGGGGACGGCGGGAGATTAAGGGGGCGAGGAGAAAAGGAGATGAAAGGGGGCGAGAAGAAAAGGGGACGGCGGGAGATTAAAGGGGCGAGGAGAAAAGGAGATGAAAGGGGGCGAGAAGAAAAGGGGACGGCGGGAGATTAAAGGGGGCATGGAGAAAGGGAGATTAAAGGGGGCGAGGAGAAAAGGGGACGGCAGGAGATTAAAGGAGGCATGGAGAAAAGGGGACGGCGGGAGATTAAAGGAGCGAGGAGAAAAGGAGATGAAAGGGGGCGAGGAGAAAAGGAGATGAAAGGGGGCGAGAAGAAAAGGGGACGGCGGGAGATTAAAGGGGGCATGGAGAAAGGGAGATTAAAGGGGGCGAGGAGAAAAGGGGACGGCAGGAGATTAAAGGAGGCATGGAGAAAAGGGGACGGCGGGAGATTAAAGGGGGCGAGGAGAAAAGGAGATGAAAGGGGGAGAGGAGAAAAGGAGATGAAAGGGGGAGAGGAGAAAAGGAGATGAAAGGGGGAGAGGAGAAAAGGAGATGAAAGGGGGCGAGAAGAAAAGGGGACGGCGGGAGATTAAAGGGGGCATGGAGAAAGGGAGATTAAAGGGGGCGAGGAGAAAAGGGGACGGCAGGAGATTAAAGGAGGCATGGAGAAAAGGGGACGGCGGGAGATGAAAGGGGGCGAGGAGAAAAGGAGATGAAAGGGGGCGAGAAGAAAAGGGGACGGCGGGAGATTAAAGGGGGCATGGAGAAAGGGAGATTAAAGGGGGCGAGGAGAAAAGGGGACGGCAGGAGATTAAAGGAGGCATGGAGAAAAGGGGACGGCGGGAGATTAAAGGGGCGAGGAGAAAAGGAGATGAAAGGGGGCGAGAAGAAAAGGGGACGGCGGGAGATTAAAGGGGGCATGGAGAAAGGGAGATTAAAGGGGGCGAGGAGAAAAGGGGACGGCAGGAGATTAAAGGAGGCATGGAGAAAAGGGGACGGCGGGAGATTAAAGGGGAGAGGAGAAAAGGAGACGGCGGGAGATTAAAGGGGAGAGGAGAAAAGGAGACGGCGGGAGATTAAAGGGGAGAGGAGAAAAGGAGACGGCGGGAGATTAAAGGGGGTGAGGAGAAAAGGAGACGGCGGGAGATTAAAGGGGAGAGGAGAAAAGGAGACGGCGGGAGATTAAAGGGGGTGAGGAGAAAAGGAGACGGCGGGAGATTAAAGGGGGTGAGGAGAAAAGGAGACGGCGGGAGATTAAAGGGGGTGAGGAGAAAAGGAGACGGCGGGAGATTAAAGGGGGTGAGGAGAAAAGGAGACGGCGGGAGATTAAAGGGGGTGAGGAGAAAAGGAGACGGCGGGAGATTAAAGGGGGTGAGGAGAAAAGGAGACGGCGGGAGATTAAAGGGGGTGAGGAGAAAAGGAGACGGCGGGAGATTAAAGGGGGTGAGGAGAAAAGGAGACAGCGGGAGATTAAAGGGGAGAGGAGAAAAGGAGACAGCGGGAGATTAAAGGGGAGAGGAGAAAAGGAGACAGCGGGAGATTAAAGGGTCAGAAAAATAAAATAAAAACAAGGAATGTAAAAATGAATAATAAATAATTTGTTATTTGGGGAATTAATGTATTTCAGATATTTAAAGGAAGGAGAGTTGGAGGGATGGTAAAAAGACAAACATTAATAAGAGCTGCAAACAATAGGATGTTGTAGAGAGCCATGATTGCCTATGTCCTGAAAGGATACAGTACTTAGAAGAAGATAAAGTACAGCAGGCGTTGGAAAAGGAAGATTCATTCAGTAAGACTCTACTTTAAGTGGCTCTCCTTTGAGTGGCTCTCGAGCCTTGTAAGTCTTTTATGTTAAATTGATTTTTTTTTTTTTTTTATTTATTTGGTTTTAAAACAATGACCATATTTACTCGTGGGTAGGTCGCATTTTTTTTTTTTTTACCAAAAATTTCACAAAATATTATGGGTGTGACCTATCCGCTCGAAAATAAATGTAGAACAACACTACCATATCATCGTGATTTCCGAGAAACACTTAAAGCTGTGGTTTTTCTCCGCATGGAAACAATTTATCTATCACATATACTGACTCACTGCTTTAAACTTACCTCACGCTGCTAGATTCGCATATCTATCGTAATAAATAAAATTAGAAAATATTCCTTGACCCATCAGTCACCATTCGGGCGGGGCCCTTGCACTAGACTGATATAGAAACCCTGAACTTGCATCCATAAAGAAACATATGTTGATGTTTATTGACAAAGAAAAAAATAGTCCCATGATTCATTCTGCAAAAGATATATATTTTGTCAAATATATGTTGGAAAATATGACAAAGAAATAAAATATGTTCTTTATGAGATAATATTTTTTTAATGGTTGTTTCATATAACATTAAAAGGTGTTTTTAAGCGTTATTTACAAATAACAAGCGCGTGAATTTAGTATCCAAAACGTTTGCACTATTTTACATTGGGCAGCGATATAGTTGGTAGCCAAATTATTTTAATTGTTGCAAACCCTAATCATGAGTAAAAGAAGGAGAAGTGAAGCAGGTTTTAAATTAAAAGTAACTAAATTATGCAGAACATGGAAACCGATCGGCAGAAAGGCAGCTTGGAGTTTCAGAAAACGTTATCAGAGGATAAAGCAGAAAGATCAGCTTAAAGAAATACTGAAATCAAAGAGAACAGCAAGGCATTTAATATCTCCATATCAAAATATGGAAAAAGAATTGTATAACTGGGTTGAGGACATAAGAAATAAGGGCTTTATTGTAACAAGACTTTCAATAAGAACTAAAGCCTTAATATGCGGTAAATATAAAAATACCGGGACAACAGTTACTTACTTTGTTTGATTGATGAAATGTATTTTAACTGCAAAAGTTTATTAATAACTGTAAGTTTTGAAGTAAAGGTATATATCCGATAATTCTTACGATTAAAAAGGGCTGTGTAACTCCCCAGATTATGGTAAGAAGACCTATCTGCGAGTCAACAGTAAATCATCAATTATTAAGCCATAAAGTAGGGGTGCGACCTATCTGAGAGTATATACGGTAAATCAAATCCTTTTTAGTAAAAACAAAAATAAAGAAAGGTAAGAAAAATAAATCCCATCAAGTTAGTTTTTCTGTTGTTTTTCACCCAGTGAAAAATAGGCAAATGTTTGGAAATCTAGTAAAGAAAATCCTTTATAAACTTTCATTCGTCTTTCACCAAATTTGTTTTTTTACATAAGACAATTTTGAAACATTTTTAATTGAATGTTTTGCCAGTAATTCAACATTTATTCAGAAAACAAAAAAATCATATATATATATATATATATATATATGATAGAAATTGTAAGGAGGATTTGATAATTATAAAATTCATTGAGTCTGAAGGAAACCTCAACAGAATGCAGAAAGCACTGGACGGCCGTTTATTTATATTTGGGATTCATCAGCAGTTCACATCCACTACCGAGAATTGAAACCCTGACAGTTTGTCAAGCAAACACCATACCAACTGTTCCAACGGGCCTCAGTGACGAAGAGATAGCAAATCAGACTCAATATAGCGCCGCTCGCTCACATATTCCGTGGTGGAACTCAACTGAAGTTCTCTGTAACCATAGGACTGTGCCCCCCCCCCCCCGGAGCCACGACTACTATCACTAAGCCACTCAAACTGAATCATTAGAAGCCGGATCAAGCAATGATATACATATGATAGAAACATGTGAGTGAATTACTTATATATATATATATATATATACACACAATTTGTTCCACTCTGTTGGTGCGACTTAAAATTTCATGCAATAGCAATCATCAGGCACAAGAAAATAGAATTTTTGTTTATACCTAATGATTGCTATGTGCATTACACTACTGCAGTTTCACCTTTCAGATCTTCAGGTGAGTTTCAATATTATTATACTCCCTGTCACTTTTTAAATATACTGCCTCTGTTCCACTTTATAATAACAAATATATATAATCTCCAGAGGTAAAAGAACGAAGAGTAAGATTTCAGCATTCAAAACATTAATTTAAAAGAGGGCTCAATACAAAAGTAGAGCAATAAATATTTATTTATTATGCAGTGTTACATTAGAACATGCACATACCCACTACAAAACTGTACAGTTTGTTTCAACATTAAACAATTTTCTTTTCTAAAATTCACTTGAAGATGAAACAGAATTAATGCTTTTAATTTGATTATGTAATTAAATTTGAAGTTTTTAGCTTCGGTTTTTGAAACATGGTTATTACTGTGTAGCGAAGAAACCATATTTTAAATCAGTTAATTTACAATATATATATATATATATATATATATATATATATATATATCACACACACATATGCATACGCATACATACACACACACACACACACACACACACGTGCATGTGCACACTAGAGGTGAAAAGTATGAGGCTAGTCTCAGGATTTCCAAACCTCATCTAATATTGACAGTTGCAAGCCTTTTTCAAAACTGATTTATTACCCCACTTTGAATGAGAGGGCTTTCTCTTGCTGAAGGCTTTATTTGGTATTTAGTAATAATAATAATAATAACAACAAGGAAATTAATCTGCATCAAATTTCCTTATAATTTTAGTTCTTTTTGCTTAATTTACCTTTGCTGGCAGATGTTAAAATGTCAACGAATATTGTTTTGCATGATTATAGAGTATAGGTCAAAAGAGATTTCAAACAATGGCCTAAAAATTGAAGGTTACATACCTTTTTCAAAATTAATTTACTAGCTCACTTCAGGACACAGGGACTTTCTCTTCCTGAAGGGCTTTTATCACATCTCTAAATATATAAAGTTGTTACCGCTTTCTACCTTTCTGTTTGCTATCAAACTCTTCTTAGGGTTTTATGAAACTACATTACCCAGGGTACTTGGATAAGTATATTTCATTTTGATCAAAGAGGATCCCTTGAAGGCACAAACCCCCACTGAAAATTTTTCCCTTTAATTTAAATTAAATTTGAACAAGGGATTGACTCCTATCCAAAATACAGAAGGAGAAACCAGAAGATGGAGGACACATCGGCAAGATCATTGAGTAATACTGATTTTTTTAAAAACATTAAGGTATATCTAATCACATCTCCCTAATAGCTGTCGTGATCTGTAAATTTGAACAAGGGATTGATTCCTGTCAAAGATACAGAAGGAGAAAACCAGAAGATGGAGGTCACATCAGCAAGATCATCGAGTAATATTGAATTTTTTTAAACATTAAAGTACATTTAATCACATTTCTCTAATAGCTGTCGTGATCTGTAAATAATCTTTGAAAAATAAAATTGGTTGGATTTTTATATTCACGTGAATGTAAGTCGGAGGAAGTCTATGGCCGTCAGTTCTGTGTGGGTTTGTGAAACGAAATAAGATATTGTAGCAATCTAATTTGGGTTTAGATTTACAGATTGCGACATCTATCAGAGAGATGAAATTCAAATTTTGATCAAGGGGGGTCCCCGGCGGTACGCCTCCCAACACTGATTTTTTTCGCATTTGAGTTAAATTAAATTTAAATTTGAACAAAGCAATGACTGCTATCCAAAATATAGGAGAAAGCTAGAAAATGGAGGCCACAATTGACAAGATCAAAATGAGACAATATGGATGTCAAATGGGCAAGAAAAGACCAATCAGTTGTTAGTGCCTTACAATATATATTTGCTTCGACAATTCAACTGTCAATGTTGAAATCTGCTCATCAATTCATTCACTCAAGTATTGCATCAAATGCATATCAAAGGGGTCAGATCAAGGTGTTTTTGCACACACATCCCCACTGAAAATCTTTTTTCCTTTGATTTAAATTAAATTTAAATTTGAAAAAGGGAATGACACCTATCCAAGATATAGAAGGAGAAAGCCAGAAGATGAATGCATCATTTTTCTCCACAAATTATAAGAGTGATTTAAAATCAATCATCATTTACTTACAAAAAAAATGTGTGGCATGCAGCAAGGTGCGGGTAATTCAGCTAGTATTTAATAAGAATAATAACAATTAATCCATTACTGCATAAAGCTTCTTTAGAATTTTTAGCTCTATCTTGACCAGTCTACCTTGCTGTTTAATCATAAACTTAAGCCTGGTAGATGTGTAACACTTTTTAAAAAAATATTCAATTCATGTAACATCAGTATCTATCTATATTTCTGAGATGAGGTTATAATGTACACTATTTACATTATTCGGACTATTGTCCTCATCTTTGTCACCATATTTATTATGTTTCAGCCGTTGTACACTCCAGCCTTCTTCAGGTGGTTGGAATATTGAACTGAACTCTTTATTTCGCTCACTGGGGTAGACTGTTCTAGTTCCACATGCCATGTTTAATGAATGTCAGTTATCTCCTGTTAATTCCCCTCTCCAAGTTCTCCACTGCCTTAATCGGGTTTTGAACTCACATTCTTTGGGTCTTGTCACTAGATCTAACCAACACCTTTATCCACTGTGCCATGTGTGGCGACAAAGTTGAGGACAATAGTCCGAATAATGTAAATAGTGTACATAATACCTCATCTCAGAAATATAGACATATACTGAACGGCCGAAACGTTGTAATAAATATGGTGACAAAGATGAGGACAATAGTCTGAATAATGTAAATAGTGTACATAATACCTCATCTCAGAAATATAGACAGATACTGAAAGGCCGAAACGTTGTAATAAATATGGTGACAAAGATGACGACAATAGTCTGAATAATGTAAATAGTGTACATAATACCTCATCTCAGAAATATAGACAGATACTGAAAGGCCGAAACGTTGTAATAAATATGGAGACAAAGATGACAACAATAGTCTGAATAATGTAAATAGTGTACATAATACCTCATCTTAGAAATATAGAGAGATACTGAAAGGCCGAAACGTTGTGATGAATATGGCGACAAAGATGTGTACAATAGTCCGAATAATGTAAATAATGTACATAATACCTCATCTCAGAGATATAGACAGATATAGAGTTTCTTAAGAAAACATGCTTCATGATTAATTATAATTATTCTATACTGATTTATGAAGTTGAATCAAATAATTTCCAATTTTGGGATCCAGTTGTAATTGTATCATCCTAATTGCTCATCAGAATAATCAGTTAAGAATAAATCTAGGAGACACTCACATAACTTAGTTTTTACACAGCACTAGCGGTGTACATAGCTGATTTAAAAAAAAAAAAAAAATCTCCCTGACAATGCAAGGCTGTACCCAACAAGAATAACACAGGAAAAAAAATATTGGAAATCAGTTTGTCTGTTCTCTCCCTGCCCCCACTATATTCGCCTGACTCTCTACCAACTAATTATTAATTTTTCTTTAAATGCTGCAAAATGTTTTGATCGAGAAAACTTTCCATAATAATAAAAAAAAACAAAAAAACTTTCAAATTTTTGAAAAAAAAAAAAAAAAAAAAATTTTTTCCATTTCCAAATCTGCAGTATTTTACTCAAAAAAGTATCGAAGAGCCACCTGGTTGGTTGATTTTGTTTAGGCGCATATCAATCTCTAAGTCAGTTATGAGCCATGCATGATACACACTTAGGTGATCATGTATCTTTCGATACATGACTGACAAGGCAGATTTTTCTTTTTTCTTGCAGTAGGTTGCCAATTCTTTCTGTGGTAAACCAGCTACTATCCATTGCCACAGAGCCCGGTTTTTCCTACTATTTACCCATAGCTGGGGGGAGAAGAAGAGGATTCATATGTTTCCCAAGGGTATTAGCATGTAATGGAGTTGAATCAAATCTGAACTCGGTTCTCCGATTCCTCAATCCAAGCTGCTATCCATATCAACCTCTGTGTTATTTAATGCCAAAATCTAAATATTTAGAACACAATTTTATCACTTCAACTAAATATATACTTTAAATAGGTATTGTTAGTTGGTTGATTTTGTTTAGTGGCATATCAACACTTCTATGAGTTATTTAAGGCTGCTAAATATTTAGAACACAATTTTATCACTTCAACTAAATATATACTTTAAATAGGTATTGTTAGTTGGTTGATTTTGTTTAGTGGCATATCAACACTTCTATGAGTTATTTAAGGCTGCTAAATATTTAGAACACAATTTTATCACTTCAACTAAATATATACTTTAAATAGGTATTGTTAGTTGGTTGATTTTGTTTAATGGCATATCAACACTTCTATGAGTTATTTAATGCTGCTAAATATTTTGAACACAATTTTATAGCTTGAATATTTTGAAAGCAATTGCATTCTGAAGGAATGCAATTGCTATAGATAAAAATATATTATTAGTAATCTCACTACAAAAATGTACTGTTGGTAATTTTACTATAAAAAATGTATTTTTGTACTTTCTCATAGTGTTTTCTTTTTGGGGGGAGGGTCACCATGTGCTCATAGTTGGGACCTTAACAGGTGCTACCACTCTGGATCAGGGTGGAACAACAGTAATTGAGGGGTGGTTTTACACTCCTCAAACAGCCAATCTCCTGATCAGAGGCCTTGCTGCTGGATATAGTTCTGGTAAGTGGCAACAAGTCATGGTGAATATGAAATTGAATATAATACAATTGTGCCATTTTTTTTTCTTTCTTTTTCTAAAGAATAAAGTTGATAAAGATGGAAATAAAGTATCAGGTTGAGTCATAAATAAACTAAAAATCTCAGTTTAGTTGTTATTGTCATATCTTGGCTGTTCTACTCTCTGGCCTTCCCACACCACCCCCAGGGGTCTCTGCATGGGAATTTTGAACCAAAACCCTTTATTAAATCCACAGGAGTAAATTGTTCTCATTCTGTTGGTTATTCTAGAAGGTGCCTGGTCTTAATTAATTCCCTTATCCTCGTGAGGTCACCTTATCTCAGCCAATATAACAGTTTGCTTGCTCAATATGAGTTTGAGATTTGACTCACTCGCTAACTAGATAACTTTTATCCACTAAGCCGTTGTCCCATAAGACATGTTTCCTTATCCAATCAAAACTTGGACATTTGTAGCTGACAAGGAAATAGCTTAAAAAATGAAGGAAAACATACCTCTTAACAAGATAGAGTATTGTCAAATTCCATGTTGATTAAACCAACATTAAGATCATCTTTGATCAAGGCTTTGAAAAAAGAAAAAAAAAATCAAACAAAACCCCCCCAAAACTATTGTTGTTGTTGTTGCATATATTCTAGCTCTGTTCAATGGATCTATATTTGGTTAGATCCCCTAAATACACCTGTAAATGATTCAAATGAGTTTTAAAACTGAAAGCTAGCAGCAAAATCAAAATTGTTAAAACAAAAAAAAAAAAACCTATGAATGAAAATAATGATATTGAAATATTTACAAAATTCTATAAAAAAAACTCTCTCATTATATATATATATATATATAAATATATATATATATATATATATATATATATATATATATATATATATATAAATATATATAAATATATATATATATAAATATATAAATAAACAACTATAGTGTAAGAGCCTGCATCCTCAAATGGTATGTAAATAATTATAAATAAATAAACACATGTCACTACACTTACTAGTTCTACAAAACTTATCGTTTGTCTACCTATCCTGCCGATATAGTCACAGCTTGGACCGTATTTCTTCTGAAATGAACTTTGGAGAATTCCTGATGGAATTTCCTCCTCTTATATAAGAAGGATTATTTTTAATTTGGAAAAGTCAATCAATAAAAATCATCAGCATAAAATTTCCATTTTCTATAATAACATTTGCCATATGTATATATATATATAAAAAGGAGTGTGCAGCTTGTATTTTATATCATAAAGAATTTATACAAAGAATTAAATAGCAATGTTAATGTGATTAATGGTGAAATCACTTCACTAACAGGACTTAATGAATATAAGGATCTTATTATTCAAGGAATGGATAATAAGTTAATAACTCATTAAGTCCTGTTAGCAAAGTGATTTTACCATTAACCACATTAACATTGCTATTTAGTTCTTTGTATAAATTGTTTCTTTATGATGTGTGTATGTGTGTATATATATATGTATATATATATATATATAATAATCCTAAGGAGCCAGGCAAACCTAGGTAGGTTTGCCTGGCTTCTTAGGATTATTTTAGTTTATCGCTCTACTTAGCGTATTGAGCACTCTACGTTTTTGTCTTTTTACTCATTTGGGGTTTTTTTCTTTGGACTTGGGACTTAAGCACTTGACGATCGGTTTCGTCTTGTTTTAATGTTCTTGGTTCTTTCTTTTTTTATTTCCAACTTTTTCCTCGGATACTGATTTGTTCTACGGCAAGTTGAGCTATTCAAGGTTTTCCAAACAAATACTATCATTTTTATATATATATATATATATATATATATATACACACACACACATACACATACATACAGACAGTGTGGCAAAAGTAAAGTAACATCCTTTTCTTGGGTGCAGGAGGAACAGTGCCTTTTTATCAGTATGGCAGATGTAAAGCTTCTTTTTTATTTGTTTTTATGGTTTTGATCTTTATGAATGTGAAGCAACAGAATGGTACCCCCCCCCTGCCCCCCCCCCACACTATAGCTTATGTGCTCGGGAATGGTTAAATCTTAATTTTAAGCTGAAGTGGATAGGATGATGCGGAGCAAATGACTGACCCTCACAATCACCAGACTTAACATCAGCAGTCTTTTTCTTGGGGAGTGTGCTGAAAGATGATCTTTACAGGCTCAAATCAAAAACAATTCCTCAGACTAAAACAAGCAATTTTTGATAAATTTTCTGAGATTAATATGTCAAATGGTTTGTACAAGTGTTGCCGATAGGATTCAGCATTTCATTAGACATGAAGGGGGAGCATTTTGAACATGTTGCATAGCTTGTTAATCATAACAAATCAGATTGTTTTGATATGACAATACTAGTGTAATTTATTTTTGTTCAATGAATTTAATAAATGAAAAAGGCTCTTACTTTTGCCATACCATATATATATATATATATATATAATATAGACATGTTTTGTTGTATAGTTCAGACATATTGTGTCTACTTATTTTCGATAAGATCCTTTCATACTCGTGGATAAGTTTTTTCATGTCATTATTGAAGGACGAGAGAAAAATTGCTGTGTTTATACATATTTGTTTTATTTCCAAGTACTTTCGACATATCCATCTCATCATCAGGGTATTGTTTATAATAAAATAAATAATATAGTATTCATTATTGTCAGAGACAAATTGTTGTGAAAGTTGAATTTCTTACAAATGCAATGAGGAATACTGTGTCAGTGCGTGACCACTGAAACCATTTAAAGGGAGGTAACTAAGTATGGCTTGGAGAGTTTTTTTCATGAAATGAGTAGTAAAAAGAGAAATTTAGTTTGAAATGCCATCTATTATACACATTTTAAAACATTTGTAGAGTATTCATAATTTTATTAAAGTTTGGTTTCAGTTTTTTTATATATATATAGCTTCAAGAACTTTTAGTTTATATTTATTCTTTTATACATATATATATATATATATGCAGAAATATAGTCTTAAAGTGTGCTATATTTATGGGGTAAAGTGCTCAATATCAGAGATAGAGCGTGTGTAAATATAAAAGTGGACATGGAAGTCAGCACTTAGAGGCGACAGTCTGTTTCATGCTAGTGCAATCGTCAGGCGACTAGTGCTGTTATTTTTCTCGGCTATTTATATAAGGGTCAGTGGTGAATTATGGGTAGTCTATTTTGGCGGTTACTTTTACCGGAAGTCGCTTATTTGTTTATTTATTTATGCCAAATTATTTTGCTTGTTTTTTGTTTGTTTTTTTATTTTTATTTTTATTTTTTATCTTATATATTTATTTATTTATTCTTTTATTTTGATCGGTGTTTTTGGTTAACGTAGTGAAAATTTGTTTATATAGCTTATTGTTGGTAGTCTATAATGGCCGTCATTTACCGGAAATCGCTTGTTCGCTTATTTATTTGGGTCAAATTGTTTTGCTTGTTTTTATTTATTTTCATTTTTATTTTTTATCTTATATATATATATATATAGTTGTGTTTCAATCCTGGCTTGAGGCATTCGGAAGTCTAGTCGCACTGAGGAGTTGTGATACAGCGAAACAGTACTGTCTGTGAATGACATAATATATATATATATATATATATATATATATATATATATATATATATATATATGAAAGTGATAGAGGAACACACCTGTATGCATGTATGTTAGTGAAGAAAGATTGTCCATGCATGCTTTTTATATGTAGATATTGTAGGTATATGAAAGAGATTAGAGAGATAAAAAAAAGCAACAAAAATAATTATAACAATGATAACTCTAATAATATTAGCAGGTCTTTTATCCAAATGGAAGCATGAGGAAAAAAAATGTTAAAACCATTATGAGGAAAATGTTAAAAAAGAAAAAAATTGCAATTTTCGGACACACCTGTGTCCTTTCTCAACGAGAAATTAAAAAAAATGAAGTTGGACTTTTTAAGAGGGGAAAGTTTTTTTTTTTTCTGTATGTGTTATATTACTAATGAATTCTAATAGTTTCCAAACCTTCAAACAGCCCTAACAGTGGTAAACAAGCTACAAACTACTAGATTTCATCAGTAACAGAACACATCCCCTCCACCAAATATCCCTCAAAATTCAAACTTAATTTTATTTTTTGTTAAGAAAGAACACAAGCATATCTAAAAAAATCCAATATTCAAAATTTTTTATGCTTCTATTTAGTCAAAAGACCTACTAATATATAATAAATATTATTAGTCTTATTATCAATAGTATTTATTTTTTTTATCCCTTGAATTTTTTTCATCGGCCTAATATATATATATATATGTGTGTGTGTGTGTGTGTGATTATTATAAATGTTCTTTTTAGTGGTGATATATGATTGACTTGACATACCTTCTTTTTTTTTTTTCCTTAAACAGTGGAATTAATAATAACCAGTTGAGATTGAGGTCTTCTCAGTCTAGGCCAGTTGATATTAATTTCACTGTTTAAGAAAAAAAAAAAAAGGGTATGAACTCAGATATGTGTAACCACTTAAAATAATGTTTACAGCAATA
>OZ038514.1:43110624-43113124 GCA_964036315.1 Acanthosepion esculentum | reverse complement strand
GTTTAACGAGCTAGTCTAAGTCTTGAGTTCAATCTTCACTCAGTGTTCCAAACTTGTGGTCTTATGCCAAACGTAATTAAGCTTATTTACACGTGGACTATTATCCTCGTCTTTGTTGTTTTTTATCACATTTCAGCTATTGTGCCCACCAGACTTCATCATGGGTATCTCAATCTGGGTAACCTAGAGGAAATTTTGAACCGAGCCCTTTATTTCATCTATAGGAGTAGACTGTTCTCGTGTCACTGCCTATGTCCAGGGATATCTCATCTAGTTCTTATTTTAATATTGCTCAGTTTTTGCTTGCCCTGTTTCCACGGAATTCAAATACACACGGCCTGGCCCAGGGATTGAATTCACAATTATGAAGTCAACAAATTTAAAAACCAATGTTTTAACCTATTGAGTTAAGTTTAATAACAATAACTTATTTAGTCATCAAATTTCAATGACCTACAAGCATATTTTTCAGAATCTCATTCACTTTTGCTATGCTGAAATTAATTAATAGATATAGTGTTTATATATATATATATATAGTACAGGTAATCGATTTGTTGGTATATAAGCCAGGTGGATCCTAGTAATATTAATTATTAAAACTGATCCACAGAGAGCTTGATGTTTTTAACAGAGCATATGTATTTTTTTACAGCAAAAAAAAAACAAGAATTACCTTGACATAGAGATAGTCTATTTCAAGCCATTCTGTACACGGCTATCATCAGCCCATAATTTTCTGTCTATATGACTGGTGAGTTGACCTATTAAATAGGTCAACGTCTGATCTTTACCCCCCTCCTCACTATTAAGTATTGTAATAAAAATAAATTTAAAAGCATTCCTATCTCTCCCTTCCCTCTCTAATTTCGTCCATGTCTCTCACCACTCTCTATATCACCTTACATAGGCTTAATACTGCCCTTCAGAAGTGTAAGTATAAATTCATTTTTTTCATCCTTGGAAGTGAGGTCTGATGATCTAGGTAGGGAAAAAGAAACTCTCTGGTGAAATAAATTATAACAATGAAAACTCGAAGTGGTCTGTTTTTCTTTAAATTATTCGATCTGATTTAACACTGAGCTCTCTGGATTACATCCTCCTTGGGATTATCCATATGGATTACCAAGATTTTCATTACTTAAATATATATATTTTATAAAAATAAATAAATAAATAAATGAATGATAGTATAAAGAACATTTATAAATCTGACATGTTTTGCTTTTATTAAAAGAATAAGAAATGGGGGGGAAAATTTCTGGACTTTTTATCTTTGTGTTGTTGGATCAACATGTGGACAACCTCCAAACATAAATAATGCCTATAAGACAGATATATATATATATATATATATCCATACATACATACATACATACATACATACACACACACACACACACACACACACACACACACACACACTATTTATTTTTATATAATATATATATATATATCATCAGAATCCAGCATTGTCAAACTAGAATTATGATACACTTACACAAATTATAAATATGAATTCTGCTTCACAAGCTAAATGCACATAATGTCTGCTTAACCAATGAAAATCAAACATAAAAATAAAAATGCCAGAAAATTTTTCCCATACCTCTTTCTCTGATGCAATTTTAATAAAAGTGAAACATGTTAGATTTACTTGATGTGTATATAATCCAATTTCACATACATATACATACATGTGAAAAAAGACAAAAGGAAAACTTATAGCTTACGTGTTTTGTCCTATGAGGGATTATGATTAAAAATGTTATTGATTTTTCAACATTTTTGATAGAGGGGGTTTAAAACAATAACATTTTTGCTCTTGTATATAAATACTTGTCACAAAATAAAATCCTTCCATTTGCCTTGATAAAGTCCCTCATAGGCCAAAACATATCGGCTAAGATAAGTTTTTCTTTTGTGTTTTTCATATTGTCCTTTTACAGATATACTCTAGCTGAAATTTATGCATAATAATAATAGCTGACCACTTGTATTCGAGGATACCCATCCACTATGGCAGCTAGCCAATCCCTATTGCAGACGCTTGCTCAGGCACATTTCTGTTTGTTCAACAACCACAGACCCCACCTGTGGTTTATACTGCAACTATGCTGAGCAGACCTTAGTTACAGTTTCTGGGAGAGAGAGTATTACCTAGCATGATCAACAATCTGAACAACACCAGCACGCGCAAATAACTCCTTCACGATGACTTGTGACTTTGTGCTAGCACAGCTATTGATGGCCCTTCAAGTGTTTCGTCTACCGAATTTCACTCACAAGGCTTGGGTCAACCCATGGTTTGGTTTTTAGGCACTTTCCAAAGGTGCCACATGCTGGGATCATTCCCCTCTAGACCGATAATGGCAGGAAGCCTTCTTCCTGACAAATCAACTGTGGTAAGATTCAAACCCAGGTCAGAATGCAAACGTTCTAACCACTCAGCAATACATACATTATATTTTTATATATATATATATATATATATATATAT
>OZ038514.1:43010624-43098124 GCA_964036315.1 Acanthosepion esculentum | reverse complement strand
AAAGACAGAAAAGAAAAGGGAGGGGGAAAAAAGGTGAAGGAAAAGGAAATGAAAAGAATAAAGAGTAAAGAGTAAAGAAAAAAAGGATAAACAAGGAAAAGATAACTGGGAAAGGAAAAAAGGAAAAGAAAAGAGAGGGATAAAGAAAGAGCGAAAATGAAAAGAAAAAAGGACAAAGTGGGGAAAGGAAAAAGGAAAGGAAATGAGAGTAGAAAAGGAAAAAGAGAAAAGGAAATCTAATCGTGTCAATGCATCTATACATTTCAGCTTTTTTTTTTCTAGATACCATTAGACAAGATATGTACAAGCATCTGTGGCTATATTGCTACTCCTATCTTTGTTTATTAGACATTAAATTATGTTACTTAGCATTCTCCATAATTTACCAAGACTTTTTAGTTAGCCTGATGAATATTTATGATTGTCTCGTAAAATTTGAAAACCAAACAACATTTTTACTTTTGTTTATAAATACGTGTCGCAAAATAAAATCCTTACATTTAGTTTGAAAACGTCCATCAGAAGATAAAATGCTTCGGCTAAGACATGTTTTCTTTTTGTCTTTATTTATATATGTGTGTGTGTGTGTGTGTAGTTATCTGTGAAATTTCTGTTATATAATACATGGTTAATCTTATATAATTATTTAAACAAATGACAAAATAGTAAGTTTGCAGAATAACTTTTATTATTATTTATACAAACAGAAAATTATTCAAATGTTTCTCTCATGGCCAGCTCTATGTAGCTACGCTTAGAGTTGAAAATTTAAGTGGACTTAGCATATTGACAAAAATAAATTTAGAAAATAGATGACTTGCTGAAAATGTTGTTTATACAGAAATTTTAGAGTTAAAGAGAGCTTCTATCATAACTGAACTTTTCTCTGATAGTTTTTATGGCTTATCAACCCTTTGTTGGTTATTTAAAGCCAAAACATATTTCATATTATTGGAGGTTGCTTACAGTACCCAGTGTTCACAAGAAGTCCCCCATTGTAGTACTGACCAGGCTCAAGATTGCTTAACTTCTGTGATCGATCAGGAACCTTACATAGAAGTTATCACAAACTATAAACAGCACAAGGACTTTATAGACAGCCTCTATTTCATATATATATATATATATATATATATAAAAAATTCAAAGTCAAAAAAGAATAAAAATTGGCTCCCCAAGAGTATTTCAAACTCGTTAACTCGTTCTTTGTGTTGTTATGGTTTGCCTAATCCATTCTAGAGCCTTCTTCAGGTATGCAGTCCATTTCTTTTTCCAGAAAATAGTAGGAAAAAAAAATGAAAAAAAAAAAAAAATGAGGTAACTGGCTTGGCTCATTCTCAGCAATATATGACACACAGGAAATTCTTTTCTCTGAAACTTGTGAAATGCACACACACACACACATATTATATATATATATATATATATATATATATATATATATATATATATTATAAAAGGGGGTTCTCTGAATTTCTTTTTCTGCTAGGTTGAAGTGATTGGCCTATCTGCAATTATTTTTCTTTTTGCCGCCATTTTCTAGAAAAAAAGAAAAGTAAAAGAGAACCATTTTCTTTCTTAAGGAAAAGAAGGCTGAAGAATGAACTGGCTGAAATGCAATGGTAATAACAAAAGCAATAAAATGAACGGGTTTAATAGTCTTGAACAACTCTTGGATTGATAAGGACTCCTCAAAATTATACAAGATAAAAATTGCTGTTTTTTGGGGTTTAGTATACAACCATGCAAAATAAACTTCAGTTCTTAATCCAACTATTGCCAAAATATTCAATTCTCTGGAATGTTAAAAAAAAAAAAAATGAAAAAAAGCAAGCAATCACAGTAACTTTCATGTCTAGTCATTTTTCTTTGTTTTGTTTTTTTTTCTTTTAACAAGCTTGCAGAAGATTTTAGAAGCAACCAAAAAAGAAGCAACAGGAGACAATGGAGAACAGTAAAAACAATAACAAAAGAACAAAAAGAATTAAAAACAAAATTAAATATGAACAGAGGTAAAAAAAAAAAAAATTAAACATGAGCTTTCAACCACATGGATCCAGTTGAAAAATGACTGTTTTGGGGGTTTTACTTTTCTTTCTTTTTTTTTTAATACTCATCCCAACCTAACATTTTACATTTGACTTTTTAAAGTTTTATATATATTTTTTTTTTTTGTAATTTTTAAAACCCAAGCTAAAGTCTTGTTCCACATTTGTTTATCATAAATTGTTCATAGACAAGTCTTGTAGTTTTGCTTGGGAAAAGTTGTTTTTTTTTCTCATACCGCATAAATGTTTATTTTGCAAATAAATGACTAGAAATTTGAAGAATTATTTCAAGAGATAAACTCTTCATTGTGGCCTTTGACAACAAGTTCTTTTTTTCTTTCCTGCTGGTCAACAAAACAGTGCTGGTCGAAATATTTGTGTTTGAGTGTGTGTGTATTCACATATTTTACATGTGTGAATGAGTTCATATATATATATATATATATATATATATATATATATATATATATATATACATATATATATATATAGTGTGTGTGTGTGGTTGCACTTTAACATTTTTTTTCAGACCCTGTTCTGTTGTCGGATCACAATAAAATCCATATTAAAGTTTACAAGAGGTGCTGAAGAATTCTCAGCACAACCCACTTTTCAAACCATCAGAATTTATTTTTGTTTTTTGTTTTTTTTTTCTCTTGTAGGTAGATGAGGGTTGTCATAACTTCTTGGTCAGGGCAAGAATGTTTCAGCACCCCTTCATAGTAAAGTTAAACCAATGATGTGCATGCAAATGTTTTATATATATATATATATATATATATATATATATATATATATATATAGTGGATTCTGTTTAAGTGAAGCACAACAGGACCAAAAACCTTTGGTCCCTATAAATGATTATTCCTTATAAACTGACTTGCATAAAAAAAAGGCAGATTATGATGACATTCCATTTGGTTCTGTTCTTTCCAGTTTGGTCCTTGTAAGCAGCTATTCCTTGTAACTGATGTACCATTTTACCAGAATCCACTGTGTATGTGTGTGTATATATATATATATATATATATATATATGTGTGTGTGTGTGTGTGTGTGTGTTTACTCCATTACATTGTAGACATCAAATTGTAGTTATCACCATTCATTTGTGTTTGTTTTGTTATTTTATTTTTTATTTTTTTTAGGTATTTTTTGTTTTTACATTTTTAACTCCTTTTCAATTGGAGCAAATCAATGTTTGTTTGGTCTAAGCCTACAATTTAATAATAATAAAAAAAAAATAAAAATTATAATTTTTTTTTTTTTTTTTTTACAGTTCAGCCCACGGATTCAAAAGCCAATGTTTGGGGATATTTCTCTATGCACATCTCATGACAGGGCATTAAACATGAATCAAATTGGCAGTGACTCGAAAGAAAAGAAGACTGACTCCAGACATTTCTCTTAAAACAAGTCAGCAACAACAACAAAAACAACAACAAAAAAACAACAACAATAAAAACGGGAAAGTTCCTGGTTTAAAGGTTCTTGGTAAGAATTTTTAACTATTTTTGGCAATCTAATAGTTTAGAGGTCACTACTTTTAGCCTTGCCACAAGTGCCACATCTGAAAATTTGTTGTTCTTGTTTGGCACAGAACTGTCATTGTTTGTTTTGCGCGTTTTATTCTTCTTTCCTTTTTTTTTTTAAAAATTTAAAACCATTTATTTCTTGAATTTTAGCACTGATCTGTTCTATAAATCTCCTTCATAATTGATATATCTTTATTTACTTATTTGTGTTTGTCTGTCTGTATGTCTATGCAAATAAGTGTAGCCAACTGAATCATTTTCAAGTGTCTATGAATATATTAAAAATAACTGGGGAAAAAAAAACTGTATTCTTACTTTTTTTTTTTTTTTTTTATAAATAATGTTGGCATTTTAATAGTCAAGCCATCATCTTGTAACATTTATGAAATTTCTCCAAACTAACCAATAGAATTAAAGCACTTAAATTTGTAGAGGATTTGGTTAAGTAGATTTGAGCCTAAATTTTAATTGGTCAATTTCCCCTGAAGACCCATTTCTATTGTAAGCTTAAATCTCATTGGCTCCATATTATTTATAAATTTAAATGCCTAAATCTGATTGGTCATAAAAGTCATGCCCACATGGAGAAATTCAAGAATGACAATACTGGATTTTTCAAAACAATCACAAACTCGAAACTGAAATATCGTCCATTGTTTTGATTTTTTTTTTTTTTAATAGTTTGTGTGTGTGTCTGTGTGTGTGCTTATATGCGGTGGGCAAGAACTGGAGGGACTACTGTTGTCATGGTGATAGCTTGTAATTTTGCATGAGGGAATTGGGTTCAATACTGTTCCTCTCTTTCTCTCTCTCACAATCTCCAATGTCCAGGTAAGAGTTCTCCACAGGGGTGGGCTGTCACCGCTTGAAGATAAGTACCCGGACCATAGTAGGCAGGCCTTAAATGAAGAGGGAGACTTTTACGTACGAATGGCTGCTATATTATCTGCAGCGTGCTGCACACGTAGCATATTGTAGCAAGTCTGACACACTCGCACGGGTTTTAAGATTCGAAGACGACGTATCTCCGTTTCAAAACGGCTACACCTGCAAAGAAAAAAAATAAGCAAAATTTAACTTTTGTTTCAAAATTAAATCAAAATTAATATCAATGTTTTTAATTTGAGATTTTCCAAATTTAAACTATTCAAATTTAATATAAATTTTTGATTAGTAATTTTTAAAAACTTATTTCTGTTGCTTTTTATTACAGCAGACAATTTGATAGTTTTGAGAAAAAGCAATTGAAATGAAGATGACAGAAATACTAGTCAAAAATTAATAATGATCAACAAGACTTCATCTAATAAAAATTCAGGATACTACTAATACTACTAGTGGAAATAAAGCAATTGAAATGAAGATGACAGAAATTCTAGTCAAATATTAATTATGATGGATAAGGCTTTCTTTAAAAAAATTAAAAACATTATTTGGAGAGAGCACCTAATGTGAGGCAGGCCAGAGAGACTGTAGTGCCATCAAGAAAATGAAATAGAACAACAAAGTTGACCAAGTTCCTCATAAGAATACGGTTTGGAATTAGGTTTCTGGTTGTCCTTGTTCATTCTCTTTCACTCCTAGTAGCCTCCTGGTGGCATTATTACCTTCTGAATCAATTAAAAATAAAAATACAAGACATTATCTCTGTGATTTCCATTTAAAATTACTTAATATAACTAAGGAATTTTTGTTTGAATTTCTGGGATGAGACATTACTATTTACACTATTATCCTCATCATTGTTGTTGTTGTTATGACAACTTTTCATCTGTTGTACTCTCTGGCCTTCATCAGGCATATATATCTCCAAGTATAGGATTGGTGTATACGGAATAAATTCCAATAACCAACAAATACTATTCTTAAAAGAGTGCTCAAAAACAGAGTGGAGCAAATATAATTATTTATTTGAAAATTATAACATAAATATGTTATAAAATCACTACAAAAATAGCCATTTTGTTTCAACACTTCTGGTGTCTTATCAAATGATGGTGTTGAATGGACATTCACACCATCACTTGATGTTATGAACTATATAATAAAAAGTTTTTTTTTTCAGTGAGTGAATTTTTTATGGTAAAGCCTAATTTTAATTGTTTTTTTTTTTCTTGATAAAAAAGAGGAAGTATTGTGCTTTTTGAAATTAAAATAATCGTTCACTTGCCATCGCCTGAGGAGACACATTTATAGTGTTGAAACATAATTTTAATTGTGTAGCAATTTTTAATATGTTTTTGTTTTAATATCCTAAAATAAATAATATATATATATATATATATATATATATATATATATATATATATATAAATAAATAAATGTGAATGTCTGTTTGTCACACTTTTTTTTAACTGTACTCTGACTGTGACCAAATTAAAAACTTTACAGGGTGGATCCAGACCGACAAACCTGAAATTTTGCATGACCAAGTTTTCATTATTGCAATTGTTTTCAGTAATTTTTTTGGAACAAATTTTTTGTAGGATAATCAGTGCGAATATAAATAGTGTAAATAGTAACTAAGGAAGGTAGGAAATAAGGCTGGTCAAAATATTATGGTTAAAAAGAAGGATAAGGGAGTTAATACCCTGCGAAAAAGCAAAAATTAATCTTATAGAAAAGGAAGAGAAAAGGAAAAGGAAGAGAAAAGGAAAAAGGAAGAGAAAAGGAAAAAGGAAGAGAAAAGGAAAAGGAAGAGAAAAGGAAAAGGAAGAGAAAAGGAAAAAGGAAGAGAAAAGGAAAAAGGAAGAGAAAAGGAAAAGGAAGAGAAAAGGAAAAGGAAGAGAAGAGAAAAGGAAGAGAAGAGAAAAGGAAGAGAAAAGGAAAAGGAAGAGAAGAGAAAAGGAAAAGGAAGAGAAGAGAAAAGGAAGAGAAGAGAAAAGGAAAAGGAAGAGAAAAGAAAAGGAGGGAAAAGGAGGGAAAAGGAAAAGAAAAAAGGAAAAAAGGAAGAGAAAAGAAAAGGAAGAGAAAAGAAAAGGAAGAGAATAAAAAGAAAAAAGAAACAAAGAGTTTATGAAAGTCTCATTATTCCTTAGACTTCAATAATAATAATAAATAAAACAAAACAAAACAGAAGCCACTCACTTGGAACAGAAGACTTGTCCACAGTTTCTGCAATGGTGACGACGTTCTGAGAAAGAGAATTTCACTCGACAAGACAAACAGCTATCAACTCCTTCATCCTTCATCCAATGGTCAGCTACGACCCGTCCCGGTTGGTCAGTTACAGTCCAGCTGTAGATACGGCCACGTGCATCACCAACATAGATTGTTTTGTGGTCCCTAGAAAGAAAAAAAGTTTGTACTGTAATTAGGTGCGTACAATGCACACATTTTCCAGATTTTTAAGCTTAAAAGTTAGATGTGCGTATAACTAAATATTAACTGTTTTTTTCTATCCACATCTGTCACCATTTTTGGATTGGTTCAAACAAATCAATGTGTAACTAAAAGTTTTAAATATTTAATCAAGTACTTGTAATTAAAACAAAAATTATTTACAAATACTAAGAAAATTTTAGTCTGTTTCAGTGATTACTTTTTTTTTTCTTTTTTTTTTTAAAACTATTTGTTCACCCAATACAAGGCCTAAGTATCACTCAAGGTGGAGGGTAAAGTGGATTTTGTAAGGAAATATAGGAAGGCTGATTGATTTTGTTTAGTAGCATATCAACCTTTATGGATTATTTAATTCCAAAATCTAAATATTTTGAATTTTTTTTCTTTCATATAAAAAATTGTATTGCTGGTATTTTTACTATAAAAATCTATTTTTATGCTTTCATAGTATTTCCTAGGTGTGATGCCTTGATAAAAATATCTCTCCCACAGTAACTTGGGCTACTTGTGAGCATGTGTTGGCTGGAGCAAAAAGCATAATGGCTAAAATTCTTAAGTTTTTTGGGTTTTTTTTTAAGCTTTTCACCCCAAGCAAGGCTGGAAGCCACTAGCACGCAAGGGGTTACAGAAGGTTTGGAGGAAGAGCAGATAGGAGTGGTAAAGGAGAGGATGTGGAGAAAGATAGTGGATCGATCAAGGCAAGGGGGTTACAGAAGATTTGGAGCGAGAGAAGATAGGAATGAAAGGGGAAATGATGTGGAGAAGGGAAGTGGATAGATCAAGGCAACTGGAGATGTCGATTGATGTTACATTTAAATAGTTGGAGATTATATTTGTCAGGGAAACAGGAATAAGGAAGGGAGTTCCACAGGTGAGATGTGCGAGACATGAAGCTATTGGAGTAGAAGAGACGTCTACATCTAACAGTTTCAATGGTGAAGGGGTGGGAACGGGATGCCAGCCTCGTAGGAAGCTTAAATTCATGAGGCCTGGGAACCAGCGGACGCAGCTCATCGGAGCAATTACGTGAAAGTATTTGTAAAAAAGACAGAGCAAGGCAACATAAGTTGTGCAATCATTTTACATACATACATATATATATATATATATATATATATATATATATATATATATATATAGGGTGCGATGCGATGGGTAAAGTGTCACCATTTTATACTTTTTATTTTGCACGTGTATGTTGTTTATTTTTGATTTTGTCAGTCATTATCATTCATACAGTTGTCCTCATCCTCATTGTAGTTATCTCAACATTTTAGCTCTCTGGGATGAAGAGTTATCAATATTATCATTATTTACACTCAGACAATTGTCCTCATCTTTGTTGTTATCCAGTTTCAGTTTTCTGTTGTGTCTTCCGGCCTCAGTTTAAGACTTCAAATTCTTTTCTCGGGATTTTCTCATGGTGGATTAAATTTTGGTTCATGAATAGGTAACATAGTTATTGTGAGTTCAATCCCCAGGCCAGCCAGTGCCTAATTAGACTCAGTGGAAGTGGGGTGATCAATAACTGAGCAGTACTAAAAAAATAACAATATGAAATATCTTTAGACATGTGCAATGGAATGGGAACAATCTATAGCCATAGATTCAATAAAGGGTTCTGTTCAAAATTCCTTGAATACCCAGATCAAGAAGCACCTGATAAAGGCCGGACGGAGAAAGGGTTGAAACTTTGTGATAAGAACAAAGATGATAACATGTAAATAAAAATTTATTTATTTTTTTATATATTTCATCTTTCACAACAACAATTATGCAATTTTTGGTGTCGTATATGCAAAACCTGAATCTACTTTGCACTCTTAAATATGAATAAAACCATAATGTGCCAAGTTTTGTGCCTTACAACATAAACACTGGCTTTTATATAATTAAATAAAAGGCTTTTCATTTAATACTTATCTCTAAAGTATCCACAAATTATTATCTTCTTCAGAGGCATAAACAGATTATTAGTTTAATGATCTTAAGGAGTTAAATGCCACTTACTTGGCCACTGCAATGGCAGTGACAGCAGCAGGGTCCTTGTTGTCTTTGCGCTCAAATGCTGTATGCATTGTTAGTTTGCTGCGAAACACCAACTGCCTCTGCCAACGGAAGCCTGCAAATTAAAAGAAAATTGATATTAAATTGGACATAAACTTGTCGCTTAAACTTGAAATAATTATATTATGTACTGTTCAAAAGTCTTTTTGAAAATGAATATGGGGAGGTGATGAAATTGATATTATCCTTTGCAGGAAAAATATAATAAAATGAATGTTAGAATATGTGTTGAAAATGACTTTTACTATACGAGTGCATTGCCAATGATTTTTACAAGAGGAATGCATTGCCAATGATTTTTACTATAGGAATGCATTGCAAATGATTTTTACTATAGGAATGCATTGCAAATGACTTTTACTATAGGAATGCATTGACAATGATTTTTAATATAGGAATGCATTGCCAATGATTTTTACTATTGGAATGCATTGGTAATGATTTTTACTATAGGAATGCATTGCCAATGATTTTTACTATAGGAATGCATTGCAAATGATTTTTACTATAGGAATGCATTGCAAATGATTTTTACTATAGGAATGCATTGCAAATGACTTTTACTATAGGAATGCATTGACAATGATTTTTAATATAGGAATGCATTGCCAATGATTTTTACTATTGGAATGCATTGGTAATGATTTTTACTATAGGAATGCATTGCCAATGATTTTTACTATAGGAATTCATTGCTAATGATTTTACTATAGGAATGCATTGCCAATGATTTTTACTATAGGAATGCATTGCCAATGATTTTTACTATAGGAATTCATTGCTAATGATTTTACTATAGGAATGCATTGCCAATGATTTTTACTATAGGAATTCATTGCTAATGATTTTACTATAGGAATGCATTGCCAATGATTTTTACTATAGGAATGCATTGCCAATGATTTTTACTATAGGAATGCATTGCAAATGATTTTTAATATAGGAATGCATTGCCAATAATTTTTACTATAGGAATGCATTGCCAATGATTTTTACTATAGGAATGCATTGCCATTGATTTTTACTATAGGAATGCATTGCAAATGATTTTTACTATAGGAATGCATTGCAAATGATTTTTACTATAGAAATGCATTGCCAATGATTTTTACGATAGAAATGCATTGCAAATGATTTTTACGATAGAAATGCATTGCAAATGATTTTTACGATAGGAATGCATTGCCAATGATTTTTACTATAGGAATGCATTGTCAATGATTTTTACTATAGAAATTCATTGCAAATGATTTTTACTATAGAAATGCATTGCAAATGATTTTTACTAAAGGGATGCATTGTCAATGATTTTTACTATAGGAATGCATTGCCAATGATTTTTACTATAGGAATGCATTGAAAATGATTTTTACTATAGGAATATATTAAAAATTATTATAAAAAGTATTGCAATAGTTTTTACTATAGGATTGCATATTATTTAATGTTGAATCTTGTATATATCTTCCATTTAATTCAGTACTTAATTGTAATGGTCAACCTAGAAAAATGAAAGTACCATTTATTCTACTCTTTATAAATTTATCTTAAATGTAAAAAAAAAACAAAATCTATTCCCTGGAAGATTGAAAAAAATTGCCCAAAGCAGTTTTGTTGAAAAAGATAAATGCATCTGGGAGGATCTTATGAAATTACCTGAAAAATGGCAGAAGGCAATGAAATAAAATTTGGAATATTTTCTTCAACAAATTAAGGGAAAAAAAACTTTACAAAATAAACTTTGAACAACCTTGTTATTCAATTAAACACATATTATAGCATCAATTTAAATGGATGCCTTTTTTTTCCATAAATTTTGACCAATTTAAGTTCGTAATTTTTTATTTCAGATGAAAACATGCAAATTTTTCATCACATTTCAATGAAGTTCTCACTTTCCAAATTCTAGTTTATAATTTAGATATACAGAAAAATGACATTAGATTAAAATGATGCCTGGAAAATATGAATTTTAAAAATCAATCTTCATAAGAATATGTTCTACCCTCATATAAATTTTCTCATATATATATATATATATATATATATATACCCAAGTGTGGGATTGGTATATACGGAGTAAATTCCAATAACCAACAATTATTATTCTTTAAAGAGTGCTCAATACAGAGTAGAGCAGATATAATCATTTATTTAAATATTATAACATAAATATGTTATAAAATCATTACAAAAATAGCCATTTTGTTTCAACACTCCCAGTGTCTTATCAAGTGATGATGTTGAATGTAGAATAAATGGTTTTAAAAAGTTCCAAATTCATTAACGGTCCTTCGCTAGGGGTAAACGCTGTAACATAAGTCAGAATGCCCAATCAAAACACAAGTATATGGTGATTCAAAAAACCTGACCACGAAGCAAGGTTATCAATGTGGGGGTGTGAAGGGTGTAGAGAGATATGATTGAGCTAGACGCAACACTTCGACTACCTCCGCCTTAAATTCTTTTGAGGAAAACCAGGCACCGACACCCCAAATCTGTCAACGGAATTTGTGGGAGGGGGGATAGGTCAAAAAGACACAAAGAGAGAGAGAGGGATAAAGAAGTTGTGATAAGGTGTCATTAGTTTTCTTTTGAATGGACGCTGTTTTTTCCTTTTACTTTGGGAATTTATAAGTACCACAATTTTTTATATAAGTTTGAATGTTTAAACGGTTCAAGGTATTTAATTATATGTTAGTTGGAGTTAAAAAAAAAAAAAAAAAAGGCTTTATTACCAAACATTCTGGTATGAAATAGTTGATTAGAGAAATAGTTATAGAATTTACATTAATCCACTACAAATTTTATTCTCAAATATAAGTTTACTTCTAGTTGTAATTGATTATCAAGGTGACATCACCTTCGGCCTGAACTTCATGCACATATATACAAATACATACATCCATACACATACATATTTACATACACATACTTACGTACGCATACATATATGTATATAAATCAGACACATAAACAGACACTTACAATTACACACATATACATGAAAAATCAAACAACGTAAATTAAACCCATGTAAATATATATATATGTGTATATACACACCCACGCATACATATATACACACATACATACGCACAAATTATGTAATTGTAGGAATCCTAATAATTGTCCACTAAAAAATAATTGTTTAACTAGCTCTGTAGTTTATCTTAGTACAATATCAACACTAGAAAATCCAAATATATGCTTCTTCTGCACTGTAATCAAGTTAAACTCTAGTCTCTAAAATCAGTAAATAGCACTTACCCTCTCGTAAATGATTTTTCATTGATAGCTTAGGCTTCCGAATTTGATTATCGTTCAGTTTGTTGAAACTTGGAACATCCGATGAAGAAATTACAACAAAGTCAGATGAAGACGATTTGGCCGAATCTTTGTCACTATCGTGTTCTGCCTTGTCCAGACTGTCCGTCTGGTCATCTGCTTTGATTGTATCCGTAGACTCATCCATATCAGCGGCCATATTCTGTTGGTCAGATAAATTTGATTTACTGGACAGGTCGTCCCTTATTGAGTCGGTGCTGTCTGGCGTCTTCCGGATTCCTTGCTGTTCCTGCTCAAGTTCTAAAAGGGCATCAACTGCTGCATCGACTGATCTGACACTGCCATTGTCCCCTGCATGAAGCGATGCTGCAGACAGGCGGGGACATTCTTCATAAATCAGCAACTCATTGCTGGCCGCAGTGTCCAGGTCATCTTCGACACTGGCAGTATCACTTGTCTTGTAGATGTCACTGGCGCTGCTGGTAGAACTCAAGTTGCTCTCATTGCGTTTATCAGTCTGTCCAATACCTGACAGCTCATCTTTACAGCCAGCTAAACGTCGACCAAAATAGCTCTCGCTTTCAGCTGAAGAGCCGAGCTCGATTTCTTTCGCTGCCAAGTAATCAGGATCTTTGAACTCTTTCAGGCGGTCAGCAACAGCCTTAGCATCAACACTGTAGCTGTCACATGATTCTCGACGTCCCAGACGGGGTATATCAGTTGGCTTTGTTACCGAGCTACTCAAACTGATATTCATATTGTTGGAGGCAGTGGTGTCCTCGGTGCTTGGGATGGCACTTGTTTTAGTTTCAGTGGTGGTGGATGTGGCAATGGTGTTGGTGGTGGTGGCTGACAGAGGGGCAAGGCTATCTGTTACATCTTTGTCTTTATTTTCTTTGGTGTTTTCTGTGCAAGCTTTGCATTTAGCCTCTTCGGGGAGCTGCACAAACTCTACACTCCACATCTGCAAAATAAACAAATATCGTTATTTGTTAAGTTTAATTTAAGTTGCCTGACACAAGATGTTATGGCAGGGAGCATTGGATTTGGACTATCAGCAAAAGCAAAATGTCTCTCTTCAAAATTCCCAGACAAAATTTACTGAGAGCTACAAAAATAGGAAATTGTGGAGAGCCAGGATCACCAATGTCCTGAAGGGACATGGCACCGAGTAAAAGACACATGAGCTTGTTTGCAGGACATGGATCAGGAGAAGAGCTACAGAGGTCAGGAAATTGTGGAGAGCCATGATTGAAGAAAATCTAAGTTGAAACATACTTGGACGTGCACAGGTACAAATATTTGCATTGGGTCATGCTGGAGATTAAATAATCATATAACGTGTGTGCGGGTGTTTATATATATATATATATATATATATATATATATATATATATATATATATATATATATATATATATATATATATCCGATGCGATGAGAACGAAAGTAATATATAAATTCCAACATTCACAGCATTAATTCAAAAGAGGGCTCGATACCGATAGTAGAGCGATAATTATTTATTTATTATAATTTTATCATATAGACAAAACCATTTTACAAAGATGCAAATTGGTTTCAGTGCATTTCAATTGCACTTCGACGGGTGAGAGTTGAAAATGGTTATGAACAATCCTGCTTTTATGTATATATTTTTCTTCTCAAACAAATGGAAAACAGGAAGTGACGTTTCACATACGGCTTGCCTATGAGCAGGATTGTTCATAACCATTTTCGACCCTCATTCGTCGAGGTACAGTTGAAATGCACTGAAACCAAGTTGCATTTTTGTAGTGACTAAAATGTTTTTTTTCTATATGATAAAATTATAATAAATAAATAATATATATATATATATATATATATATATATATATATATATATATATATATATGCCATCTTCGACATATTTGTTAAGCATTTTGTGAGGACTGAACCCACCAGCAACATTTTGTAAGTGAAAACTTGGTAAACATTGAGCTGCAGCAAGTACCACTGTCAATTGAAGACGTCTTTCATTTTACTTACCCTGACGACACCATCACTGCTGCCTGTTAATATCACATTTTGACAATCCCATTCCATCATCTACAAAAGGAAGAAAGTGAAATGCAATTTAATATTGTCTAACATAAAAAAGAAGTCAGTACATTAAGGCTAAACTTGAAGCTGCTCTGCTTATTTCTTGGTTACAAGTTGAGACCCTAAATATAACGGTTACCAGTTGCAACCTTGCGTATCTCGGTTACCATTCACAACTATGCATATTTCGGTTACTAGTCAAAATTTTATACTGTAACTATGAAAAGATAAATGACTGATATATTTTATTTTATTTTTTTATTTTTATAATGCTTTACAAATTCTATATCTTATTGATCAAAGAAATTGAATTATATTTCATATACTACTTCTGAAGAAAATATAATCACAATAAAAGGCTAGTTAAGGGAGATAATTCAGTTTCCAATATTTTTAAAATATTTAAACTCATCCTTTTTTTTTTGTATTGATTTTATAATACTTAAAAAAACATGCCATACATCATAAGAAACAATAATGCTTCATTTATTCAACCTCAGAGAATTATATGTCCTACCAGAATGCATTATTGGTGACCAGAATATATATATATATATATATATATATATATATATATATATATTAAATGTGATATAGTCTGTATGTCAGGCTGTTATTTTTGCTGGCAACCATACATTGTCTTCTTGCAATTGATGGTGATTTACTATTTTCTGTAGGAGGTCATCTGCATATATATATATATATATATATATATATATATATATATATATATTTAAAGACATTTATATATATTATGTTTGACGTTCTTTTTATAGATACAAGTATTTAAGCAAATGCTCTGTTTTATAATAAACAGTATTAAATAACATTTACTGGCCTGAATGTCCGAGAAATTTTCATAGAAAATTTTCGCTCTCTGACAGGAATCGAACCTGTATCCTATACGGAACCATCATTTCGCGTGATGTGCCTTAACCTTTCGGCCACAGAGCAGCGTCTGGTTAGCAAGGTCGATTTTACTATCTTTAAACTTAAATCTTCCATGAATCTCTTCTATTCATATCTGCTCTAGCGTATCAAATGTAAACAAATGACGTCATATATTTTAGAATTAGACATAGTCCGACAATTTATTTAAAGACATTTATATATATTATGTTATACATAATATAAAGACATTTATATATATTATGTTATACATAATATATATAAATGTCTTTAAATAAATTGTCGGACTATGTCCAATTCTAAAATATATATATATATATATATATATATATATATATATATATGCAGATGACCTCCTACAGAAAATAGTAAAAGCAAAGTGAGAAGAAAGGACTCACTATCAATTGCAAGAAGACAATGTATGGTTGCCAGCAAAAATAACAGCCTGACATGCAGATTATGAATTGGAGATACCAAAATGAAGCAAGTATAAAAATTTAAATATCTAGAAATTGTTTTAACAGATGATGGAAAGTATGAATCAAAATCCGAAGCTGCATTGGAATAGCGAAAGATGCCTTTAAAAGCTAAGCAAAGTATTAAGAAACAAGAAAACGTTGTTTCAAACAAAGAAAAGAGCTCTGAATTGTTATGCAATAGCAGTCCTTTCTATATGGAAATGAATGCTGAACAATTTCATCACAGATGAAGAAGAGAATTGAGGCAATAGAAATCTGGATTTATTGAAATATGCTGAGAATACCATGAACTGAACATGTGAGTAACGAGGAAGCTTTAGGGAAAATGAAACAAAAAGGACACACCTAGAATCAGAAAGAGATAACTAAAATCTTTAGGGTAAATATTGAAGAAAGAGTGCTTGGAAAATTTGACACTCACAGGACATATTGAAGGAAAGAGAGTCAGTGGAAAGCAGTGCATAACCTATCTTTCCTTTTAAATCAATTCACCCCAAGTAAGGTGATAATGCCACTAAGATGCAAGGGTCTACTGAGAGTGAAAGAGAATGAATAGATTTTAGAGGGAACCTGAAGCCCAATCCTAAACAAGAAACAATTGTCTAATAAGATTGTGTAATTGGTTGACAGAACAGGGATTATGAAGACAAATCTTACTAAGAGCCACAAAGGGGAGGAAGTTATGGAGAGCCACGATCATCCATGTCCTGATGATACGTGTCACATAGAAGAACATTTAACATAAACTATTTTAAATACTTACTTCCTTTAATAAAATATATACAAGTTATTTGCCTTTACTGTTTTAATTCTAACAATTTCCTTGAGGCTTGAGCTCGTTGGAACTCTCAATAAATATAGAAGTTTGGTTCCCAGGATGTGTCTCCAACATAGAATAGTTGGTAGTTCACAAAAATGTTCTCAATCATAAACCCAAACTTATCTCATTATTAAAATCAAGTTAGTTCTGTAGGGATACAAAAGTGATTATCTCCCCTTGGTCAGGTTGAAGTCACATAACAGCCACTTAGTGATGTCACTTTATACAGTGATGAAAGTGGTCAAGTCAGCTTTCAAGAGTCAAACTGAGCAGTTGCTTTTTAGCACAATCCCCAAAGTCCGGGCTGAGGTTAAATATACCTCTCTTAGTCCCATGGTGCAGCTGACAAGCCTATGGCATCATTTTCCTATGGAAATAGATCTTCACCAGGTACAGAAAATATCTCGAGCTTGCAGTCTTCATATTGGGAAAACCCCAAGACTTACTGTTTTCCATTTGTGGAATATGTCCTTGATAGTGACATAGCAGATAAATTTGGCCCACTTGAATCTGGAATCTTAAATATGGCTTCTCCAAAATCTCTAGTAAACCAAGTTCCCATTGGGAATTCATACACAACTTCTTTTCACTTTGCTTGTTGTATAAACATGTGTAATATTTTCTCTGTGTGAGATGGGTGTGTGTATATATATATATATATATATATATATTTAAAATTTTGTGTAGGACTTACTGGTATAAAAATTTCTCTGAGAAAAAAGCATGTATTTTATTCTTTTTCCTCTCAGATATTCTGTTATTTGTGAAATAAGGGGTTATTATATGATTGATGTAATAATGTCGATAATGGTGGAAGGGAATACAAACTGGGAGAATAAACCTTTATTTCCATAGCACACCCATCTGCTGGTGATTTACCAGACATGTGATATTATTAATCTTCTTTAGTCAATTAGTGAATGGTTTAGACAAACCCATCAACACCACCTTTATCAACTTAGAGTTTCTGCAAAACACGTCAGTAACCAGATAAGATCTTTTCAAAACTACTCCAATTTTATAGTCTATGTCCATTTGAACAAAACAATGCTGAGTGAATATTCCGATCCAAACATATTAATGCCCCCTGCCCCCCTTTTTTGTGGTGAGCATTAATGGGTTCTCAGCAGAAACATTTAATTGATATCAGATTTACTTATAAACCTATAAGTAGTACCAGAATTATTTATGAACCTATAATACCAGAATTATTTATGAACCTATAAGTAGTACCAGAATTATTTATGAACCTATAAGTAGTACCAGAATTATTTATGAACCTATAAGTAGTATCAGAATTATTTATGAACCCATAATTAGTACCAGAATTATTTATGAACCTATAAGTAGTAACAGAATTATTTATGAACCTATAAGTAGTAACAGAATTATTTATGAACCTATAAGTAGTACCAGAATTATTTATGAACCCATAATTAGTACCAGAATTATTTATGGACCTATAAGTAGTACCAGAATTATTTATGAACCTATAAGTAGTACCAGAATTATTTATGAACCCATAATTAGTACCAGAATTATTTATGAACCTATAAGTAGTACCAGAATTATTTATGAACCCATAATTAGTACCAGAATCATTTATGAACCTATAATTAGTACTGGATTTCTATAATCTTATTATAACCAAATGTTGTTGTTAAAAAGAAACCACAACTATGAAAAGACAAATGGTATTTACAGAATGAGAGCAGAATGGTGCCAGACAAGTATGCAAGTACAGAGTGTGAGCTGAGAGATGGGCATTCATGGAACAGGCAAAGACGGATGGATGACCATCCATGGAAGGGGGGGGGCATCTGCAGAAATGGGAGTAGACAGACATCCAAAGAACTGTGGTGGACAGATAAACAGGAATTCATAGAATGGGTGGGGAGACAGACAGATGAGCATCTTTGGAACAGTGTGGAGGAGGAAAAAAAAGGGCAGGCATCTGCAGAACGAGAGGAAAAGAGATTGTTTATCCACAGAATGGGGGGAAAACAGATGGATGAACATCTGTGGAATCATGTAAGATGGATGGATGGATTGGCCTGCAGAATGTGGGGATGGATGAACATCCATGTGACAGGGGAAGACATGCAGACAGACATCAGTGGAATGGGAGGGGAGAGGATGGGCAGACAGGCATCAGCAGGACGGTGGGAGAGGGGACGGGCAGATGGACATCAGTGGAACTGGGGGGGGGGAGGGGACGATCAGATGGACATCAGCGGAACGGGGGGAAGGGGACGATCAGATGGACATCAGCGGAACGTGGGGGAGGGTACGGGCAGATGGACATCAGCAGAACGGGGAGGAGAGATGACGGACAGACAGAGACCAGTGGACCAGGGGTGAGAGGATGGGCAGACAGATATCAGCGGAACGGGGGGGGGGGGTTATACGGGCAAAGGGACGTCAGCAGAACGGGGTGGGGTGGAGGACAGTCAGACGGACGTCAGCAGAATGTTAGGACGAGCAGATGGACATCAGTAGAACAAGGAAGGATGGATGGACGTGCAGAAGGACGTCAATGGAATTGGAGGAAGACAGACAAATCGGCATTCCCAGAACGGGAGACAGACAGAGATCTACAGAATGAGAAAGTCAGATATATCAATAGAATGAAATAAATAATAAAGTATACACGACAAGTCTGTCAGTTAAAAGCCTGTCAACTGTTTTTGTAAATGAAAACGTATCCAGGTTCAGCTGAATGCATCGTCAATAGAGTGACACTTGATTCCGATACAGATGAAATCAATCGAGCAATGATTTTAGGGGATATATTAAGCAAAGATGGACTGTCAGGAACCAAAATTACAAAAGTAATAAGATAATGTTTATGTCCTTACCTGTGACATAGCAACTGTGAATATTTGCTGGTTTCTAGCAGTGGCTGTGTTGACACTGGCAATTTCCTCACCATTGATCGTCCACACATATAAATAGGTCCCAGCACAGGTGGCAATATCACCCTAAAATTTAATGACAAATATTTATAAAGGTAAAAAAAATAAAGAAACCAGTATAACAACTTCCAATACACATTCATAAAGTATTGTGTGTGTGTATATATATATATATATATATATATATACATACATACATACACGCACACACAGGTAGTAATCTGTTGGTATAATCCTCTAGCAAGTCCTATTAACACAACATAGAATTTGAAATATGTTAAAACTGACTCACATCGGTCTCCCCCTCCCTCCCACTCCCCAGGCTCTCCTAACTTCATAATATAATTCTAGTAATGGTGCTTTCTTCTCTCCATACCTCCCAATAAGTCCCCTATAGCATCCTTTCTCTCTTTCTTTCTCCAACTAAACAGAATCCAACTAGAAACTGATACCATAAACAGTTTGAAAAATCCTGCGAATTTTAAAATTAAAATTTGTAGGTGAAAATGGTCATTAACGAAAGGTACCTTAATTCCAATTGTAAAGAGTGTGTGTGTGTGTATATATATATATATATATATATATATATATATATATATATATATATATATATATATATATATGTATGTATGTATGTATGTATACATACAGGGTGACCCCAAAAAACGGGAACTTTTTAACAATCCAATAAAACCAAGAGTGATGGAAGAAAAATATTTAATTCATAGTAATTGAAACCTTAAAACATGCCATTTAAGAAACAATGATGGAATTTTCATTTTTTTTTTAATCACGTCCTGTAGATGGCGTCCTCCTGTACGAATGCATTCTTGAAATCTGCTGTTGAGATTCCTCATTGACTGCTGCAACATCTCAGCTGGGATACTGTGAATTTCATTCTCGTTACTAAAATGGCGAAATGTTTACTTGCTCAAGGTCCCTGTCTTGCAGTGTTGCCACTTGCTCATGTCTGGCAATACGCACTTCAAAAATTCCTGTTTTTTGGGTCACCCTATATATATATATATATATATATATATATATATATACACACACACTCTTTACAATAGGAATTTTTTTTAACTTGATATTCTGTGTAAGTTTTACAAATTTCTGATTTTCAGTTCTATTATTTCTTGGAATTCAAGAACAATGTAGGGGGGGGGGTTACAAGGCCACCTTGCTCGACACCATTTCATAACTTGATGGTTTTGGAAAGTTAACCATCAATGTGTGGTTACTTTTGACAGGTATCTTTTAATGTGTGCATATATATATATATATATATATATATATACACAATTAATTTGAATCTAGAAGAATCCTCAATGGTCATTTTGTCCTATTTGGGATACATCAGCAGTAATAATATAATTTCAGTGTGTGTGTGTGTATATATATATATATATATATATATATATATATATATATATATATATATATATATATACACAATTAATTTGAATCTAGAAGAATCCTCAATGGTCATTTTGTCCTATTTGGGATACATCAGCAGTAATAATATAATTTCAGTGTGTGTGTGTATATATATATATATATATATATATATATATATACACACAATTAATTTGAATCTAGAAGAATCCTCAATGGTCATTTTGTCCTATTTGGGATACATCAGCAGTAATAATATAATTTCAGTGTGTGTGTATATATATATATATATATATATATATATATATATATATATATATATAGTTCGATTGACGTGAGTTTGTGACCTTGGGTTTCACGCTATTTGCAAACGTCAGACAAACTGATTAATTTTTTAATTTTTGATTTATATGTGGTTGTATATATTGATGTTTTTATGGTAGTGGGAGGAAAAATTGTCATTGGAATGCCACTCATACCTTGAATGGTTTTGGAAAGATAACCAACTTTTGACAGATTAAAGATTAAAAGATACCTGTCAAAAGTTGGTGGTTGGTTAAAATCCTCGACACCATTTCATACCTTTATGGTTTTGGAAAGATAACCACCAATGTGTGGTTACTTTTGACAGGTATCTTTTAATGTGTGCATATATATATATATATATATATATATATATATATACATACACACACAATTAATTTGAATCTAGAAGAATCCTCAATGGTCATTTTGTCCTATTTGGTATATATCAGCAGTAATAATATAATTTCAGTGTGTGTGTGTGTGTGTATATATATATATATATATATATATATATATATATATATATATATATATATATATATATATAGTTGGATTGACGTGAGTTTGTGACCTTGGGTTTCACGCTATTTGCAAATGTCAGACAAACTGATTAGTTTTTTAATTTTTGATTTATATGTGGTTGCATATATTGATGTTTTTATGGCAGTGGGAGGAAAAATTGTCGTTGGAATGCCACTCGTACATATGCAGACACATACACACGCAGTCATGCATTTCAGCTCACACAAACAAACATATATGAACAGCGTGGGACTGGGTGTATATGCGCATTCATGTATTGTTGCATACATGCGTATGCAATTGGTCGCTGTATTCAATGTTGGATTAAATTCTTTTGTAAGTCGCAGTGTCAACACACAGACCATTCATGTATTTTACACACACACACATATATATATATATGTATACACACGCATTCATACATCTGTTTTTTTTTTGTGATTTTTTTAAAGATGGAGTCTGTGTAAAACTATGGTAGGTAAAATTGTTATTATTTTAAATTTTTTAATATATATATATATATATAATAGAGATATATATATATAATAGAGATCTGATTTAGATTTCTAAATAGGTAATTTTAATTTTTTACTTTTAATTTTAATTTCAAATTTTATAAATCTTTTAATATCTAGATAACCTTGCTTAGTTGTCAAATTTTTCGAATCTTCCTATACTTGTTTTTTGATTGGCCACTCTAGCTTATGTAACAGCGTTTACTCTTAGCTAAGGATCGTTGATTAATTTGAAACTTTTAAAACCATTTATTCTATATTCTATATTATCACTTGACAAGACACAAGAAGTGTTGAAACAAAATGGCTACTTTTGTCGTGATTTTATAACATATTTATGTTGTAATATTCAAATAAATAATTATATCTGCTCTACTCTGTATTGAGCACTCTTTAAAGAATATTAATTGTTGGTTATTGGATTTCACTCCGTATATACCAATCCTAAACTTGGGTATATATATATATATATATATATATATATGTATATATATATATATATATATATATAATTATTTTAGGATATTAAAACAAAACCATGTTAAAATTATAATTATGTTTCAACCCTACAAATATGACATATCCAATGTTCCCCTATTAGGCTGGAAGGCACATTGTGACTCTGGTTGCATTGTATCCACAATGTCAGCTTTGAATTGAGCCAGCAAAATTTAGGATTTTAATTAGGATTTGAAAGAATGATTGGTTTTGTTATGGCTTATCAACCTGTTGCAGGTTATTTAAAGCCAGAAAATATTTTTTTTTAGATTGTAAGAATTTTTGGGAGATAATACTGATTTACTGATACAAGTTCTGCTAATTAACCTATAGCTGGGGGGGAGAAAGTGGATTTATACTTTTCCCAAGGGTATTTGTAAATAAGTGAATATGATGAACCATTTTCCATTACACCACTTGCACAATCAAGTTTACAACACCTGATATTCCGAAGCAGTCATCCACTTAGGTTTTGACTAGGCTTAATGTTGCTTAACTCATTTTAAAGAGAAATCAACCTGTAACACTTGAGAGAATGGTTTTTGAGATTTTATCAATTACACTAACATCAACATATTCAAAGCTTTCATCTGTCTATATTTCTGAAATGAGGTATCGTAACTAGTTGCACTATTTACCATTTTCAGACCGTGGCCATCATCTTTACCGACACACTCACACTGTTTTGGCAGTCGTACGCTCTTATGATTGTTATTGCAATATTTTGTTAAAGTTGTTAAGCTCAAATATTTTATGATGCAATACAGGAATTTCTAAGGATATTTTATTGTCATAAAACTTGACATGAGCTTATTTAATTGGTAAATTAGGAATTATGTGATTCATCAGAAAATTCAAATAGAAAGCCTCTGAAATTTTTATGGGTACTGTTTAATATTTTTTTGTAAGTTCTGTATTTTTTTTTTTTTTTTAGGCAGCACTTTGCTGGGTATCACTCCTATCCAAACTATCTCTTTTAAGGCCCCATCTGCTCTGATTTTTACCCACAGCTGGAGAAGAAAAGTGGTTTCATGCCTCTCTCATTTATAATTATATATCACAAAAGTAAAAGAAAGAGAAGGAAAAACGAGACGCTAATAAACCCAGTCTTACCGTTAACCCATTGATACAGACTGCAGCTACTGGGGCAGCATGACCCCTCAACTGTCGCACTAGCACCAGGCGGTTCAGATCCCAGATAATGCAGGATCGGTCTCGGGAACCACTGACTATGACATTGTATGCGGGAGAGGCAGCCAAACAAGTGACTGCTTCGTTATGGCCATAAAGTGGACACTTCAAGACCACTCGTTTTTCTTTGGCTTTGTATTCCCACACACTGACCACCTGAAATGGGAAAAGAAAAAAACAAGTGATTTCATAAAACTGAGTGAAGAAATTGTTCAGCATAAACGAATGAAGTGGAAACTTGAGGCAACAGGAATGTAGTTCTACAGAAGGATGATGAGAATAACATGAACTGAATATATGAGCAAGGACAGCACAGGATGTGAGCGCTATGGGATGAAGATGTCAGAATCAAACAAGGACAGAAAACGTTTTAGAAGACAACAGAAAATATGACTTGGAGAATCTTAAGGAAAATAAGGAATAGCAAAAACATAAATAAAATCACTTCAAAAACCTAAGCAAAGTATTAAAAAACAGGAAAATTTCTTTAGAAACAAAGAAAAAAAATGCTGAACTGCTATATAATATGAATCCTCCTATATGGCAGTGAATGCTGGACAATTTCCTCACAGATGAAGAGGAGACTTGAAGCAAGAGAAACAAAGAAAAGAGTGCTGAATTGCTATGTAATATCAATCTTCCTATATGGCAGTGAATGCCGGACAATTTCCTCACAGATGAAGAGGAGACTTGAAGCAAGAGAAACAAAGAAAAGAGTGCTGAATTGCTATGTAATATCAATCCTCCTACATGGCAGTGAATGCTGGACAATTTCCTCACAGATGAAGAGGAGACTTGAAGCAAGAGAAACAAAGAAAAGAGTGCTGAACTGCTATGTAATATCAAACCTCCTATATGGCAGTGAATGCTGGACAATTTCCTCACAGATGAAGAGAAGACCTGAAGCAAGATAAACAAAGAAAAGAGTGCATAACTGCTATGTAATATCAATCCTCCTATATGGCAGTGAATGCCGGACGATTTCCTCACAGATGAAGAGGAGACTTGAATCAAGAGAAACAAAGAAAAGAGTGCTGAACTGCTGTCATGTAATAATCCTCCTATATGGCAGTATATTTATTTTAACCTACCAGCCTGAATATTTGAGAAATTTTATTGCCCATCAGGCTCTCTCTGTAGTTGAGAGTTCAAAGCACGTCAGATCTAATAACGGTTACCCCTAGGGGAATGCAGTCTTGAATTCTGCTGGAAAAATGCATATTTTTCTAATAAGATTTCTCAAATATTCAGGCCGGTAGATGAAAATAAATATACTGTTTAATAAATAAGCAAATATGGATATCCACTAAAAAATAAAAATAAATAACATTTAAGTAATTTATATATATATATATATATATATATATATATATATATATATATATATATATATATGTAAGCAAATATGTGGATGTAGATCCGACGGTATGATGAAAATGTGGAAAAGACAAAGCAAAATCCGAATATGTGAGTTTACTGTTTTTTATCTTGTTTTTGTTTTTGAAAAACAAAAAACAAAAACAAAATAAAAAACAGTAAACTCACATATTCGGATTTTGCTTTGTCTTTTCCACATTTTCATCATATATATATATATATATATATATATATATTATAAATTTATTGATTTAAAATGTTTTTTTCACTACACAGTGATAACCATGTTTCAAAATATATATATATATATATATATATATATATATATATATATAAATACACATGCAAGTTTTAGTAAAGAGGACTGACAAGGGACTGCTATTAAGCATTTTATTCAGTTTTTCTTAAAAAAAAATCCTTGGTAATGGATAATAGATTAGGCGAAAGAAGTGCTTGGATATATAGTACATTTGGACAGTTTTTACACACTTTACGTCCAGAAAACAAAATACTTGCCTGAATTTTTATGGGTATTATGCTAGTTTAAAACAAGTGCCTGAATTGATTGAGTTTTTTTTACAGTTTATTAACCCTTTGCAAGAAATTTAAAACCAGAAAGTATTTTAGATTATAAGAATTTTGGGGAGATAATAATGATTTACTGATCCAAATCCTACTATTTAACCCATAGATGTGGACCAAATATTGTATCAAAACTCACTGAGTTCTAAAAATCAAAGACCAACACATTCTGTGAAGAATTACTCTCCATCAAAAATCATTGCACAAATCACCTATCTATACAGATGAATCTAAAAATGATGATAAAATTGGATGTCCACCAGAAATTAAAATTAATGAAACCACTTCCAGACAAAATCTAGTGCCAAGGTGAAGGCTACCAATTTGGTCCTTGACATCATAAACTGAAGTAAACAGAAAAAATTTATTAGATACATTAACTCAATGATCCAGCACTAAAAACAATAAAAAATGTCAAACACACTTATCGTTAAACTACTCAACAGGATCAATAACTTGATGAGATATCGTCTTCTGGATACCAAGCCATATTGGTATCACAAGAAATGATCAATTGGATTCCAGAGAGAGAAAAAAAAAACACACATCAGACACCTTCGATACCAAAATCCTATATAAGTATTTACCAGCAAACCCACCCCACCCACCATGCAACCAGATGTGACACAAGGTCAGTTTAAGGTGGATTTCTCAGCAGTACCATGGAAAAATTCCCAAAGCCACTTGGCACTACCCCTTTTGGGGATGCCTCAGGCATCAGGCAATAAACTCAGTTCCCTCCTGAGGAAAAGGTAAAGCTTTGGGTGATGGTCCCCTGGGGCTTGGGCTAATTTTAGAATAAGAGGAAATCCCATATACAGACCTGAAATTAACAATCAATAAATATATTAGGGAAGAGTGGCAGAACTTATAGAACTTCCGACCAGACAATAAACTATACAAAATTAAACCAACTGTAGGAGAATGGCATCAAAAATGCTAAACTAGAAGAGAAGAAGTCATTATGTTAAGGATCCATATTGAACATACTACCATAAACCCATTCGTATGTCCTTAAAAAAAACCGGAGATCCTCCAGTATGTATGGCATGCCAAAAGCCATTCACCATAAAACACATACTGATAAAACTGTGGCAATTTTAGTTCAATCCACTTAAAATACTATCACACATCCAACTTAAAAGAACTTTTTCAAAATACCGATTCATTTGACATATGCCATTTTCTAAGAGAAATTAAAATGATTTCAAAAATATAATTTAAAAATAGCCATAACAGCAGCCTCATTATTTAAAATAAAATTGACATATTCCAGTTACTAAGAGAAATTATACTGATTTTTAAAAAAAACAAAAAAACTTAAAAAACAGCAGTCTTACTATTTAAAATAAAGTTTTTTTTTGATGGTTTAAATACAAGACTTTTTCTAAAAACATTAAATTTTGGCATTAAATGTCCCAATGGGTTTGATATGCTATAAACCAAACTAAAATCTATTGATCATTTTTTTTTTTCTAGTATGCAAATAATTTTTTGCAAATGTGGCTGTTGTTGATGTATGAAATTAACAATCAATAAATATATTAGGGAGGAGTGACAGAACCTATGGAACTTCTGCCCAGACAATAAACTGTACAAAATTAAACCAACTGTAGGAGAATGGCATCAAAAATGCTAAACTAGAAGAGAAGAAGTCATTATGTTAAGGTTCCGTATTGAACATACTACCATAAACCCATTCATATGTCCTTAAAAAAAAACGGAGATCCTCCAGTATGTATGGCATGCCAAAAGCCATTCGCCATAAAACACATACTGATAAAACTGTGGCAATTTTAGTTCAATCCACTTAAAATACTATCACACATCCAACTTAAAAGAACTTTTTCAAAATACCGATTCATTTGACATATGCCATTTTCTAAGAGAAATTAAATGATTTTAAAAATATAATTTAAAAAAATAACCTGACAGTTTTAATATTTAAAATAATAAAATTTAAAATATTTAAATCAGTGTTTCTCAAACTTTTTAAGCAATGACACATCTAGAAAGAAATGAAAATATCACGGCACACTTAGCCCAATTTTTAAATGGTATACATTTAAATGTTATGAAATAAAACCATGGACTTTTTAAAAATACACACACAAATATGAACTTTATTTCAATGTTTCTATTCAACTATTTGTGCAGCTTATTTAGTGTGAAACCCATACCTGGTGTTTTTTTTTTCAATTTCTTCAATGTTTTTGAATGTACGATAAGCAGACCCTCATTTCTTCTTCAGTTGAGTATAGTATTTCTCGTTACTTATTTTTTTTATGTTATTTACGGTTGAAAAGCCTAATTCATATAAATAAGAAGTAGAAAATTGCGAAAAACTGATAAAGCCTTTTTAGCCAATGTGAAATATTTCCTTTCGTATTGAAATCCAAAATCTATCGAATCCAGTATGTATGCCGTGACAATATTTCATGGCACACTTAAGAGAATTTAGTGTGCAATAGCACAGTGGTTGCGAATCACTGGTTTAAATATAAGACTTTATTTAAAAACCATTAAATTTCGACATTAAATGACCCAATGGGTTGATATGCCATAAAACAAACCAAACCGAAATCTATTAAATCTATTGATATTTTTTTTTTACTGATGCAAGTCATGTTAACCCATAGCTGGAGGAGAAAAGCTGGATTCCTAAGGGAATTAATGCATAAGCGGATATAACGAACCTGACTAGAGTAGGAACTTAGCGCTCTGATTTCCAAATCCGAACTGCTACCATAACATCTTGCATACATCCAAGCTTATAACACCTGGTATTCCTAACCCATATAGGTACTGACCAGGCTTGATGTTGCTTAACTTCAGTGATCATGCAAGAACCAGTTTTTCAACATGATACATCCTTTGAATGCTACAATCACAGCATATACATTATTGGAATTTTTCAACACCATATTGTGTATATAAAAAAGCTAAGGTGATATGGCTGTAAGCCTACAAGTGTCTGGAATTCTTCCAATTCCTGGCAGGAGTGAGCTTCTAAAAAGATACTTACCGTACTTGTGCCGCCAGTAACAAAGATTTTGGAATTCGGACAAGCAGCACACAATATTTCTCCATTTCCTAAGCATTCAAATACATTGGTGGCCTAAAAGTGAGGAAAAAAATATGACAGTTAATGATAAAATCTGATTTTCTTTTAGAATAACTCACTCCACAGTAAATAAAGAAGGGAGGTAAATAAAATAAAAATGATGCCTTCTTTTGAATGGATCATGCAATACCAAACACACTATGGTCAAAGGTCAAGGCACTTCATTTTAAGGAGCAAATTTTGTCATCTACGAGAATTAAAAAAATTCACTTACAAATCTACAATTTAAGTCAATAAATTACTGTTGTAATGGAGTGTCCCACACTCCTTATCGCCTATGTGGACTGACTATAAAAGTAGTTATATATAGTGAACACAGGATATACCTGGGGGCTTGCTTCGGGAATTAGTTGGAGATTCGTCTCCAGCTGAGCTGGTCGAACTCTCTGCCTTTGGGCAGAGAGGAACCCAGATGAGGCTATGCCGAATGGCAGAGTCTCATCTGGAGTGGTATACAGCTACCCAATCCCATTTTTATGGGGTCTATGGGGAATTTTTGCCTGAGCCCACAGGCTCAGTTTTAACCCTGTATTAAAAATGGCCTTGTGCCACATACTGCCTCGCAGGTAGGTGAGGTAAATAACCTTGCTTCAGGAATTACTAGCCTGTCACCTGATTCCCTGTCTTTCAGTAGTGTATTCTCTTTTACAATAAACCTCTCTTTCTTTCATCTATGCCTGTCTTGCTGTTCCTTCACTCAAGTACCATCTTTGTCTGTTTGTAACCTTTTTAAGGATACAACACTATCTTTCTGAGTCGTTCCATTATCTATCTATGTCTCTCCGTTATCTATCTGTTGTAATGAAATGTTCCACTCTCCCTATTACCTAGTGTGGACTGACGATATCAGTAATATATGTAGTATGCACAGGACATACCAGTCTGTCTCTCTGACTGGCTTCGGGATGTGTTAGTTAATTCCCTGTCTTTCAGTCTCTTTTACAATAAATCTTTCTTCCATCTACACCTGTGTTGCTGTTCCTTCACTCAAGTACCCCCTTTGTCTGTTGGTAAACTCTTTAAGGATACAATAGTTACCTTGGTTATTAAAGGTGGAACTACTTAAAGATAGTGGTCCACTCATGAAAAATAAGGAAAACTATTTTGAGAAATAATTTTTGTATATTAGCATTCTTTAAACCTTTCCTGAGGCTACAGCACTTGTCAGAATTTAAAAATGTTGATTTGTATTTTTGGGAAGTATGTATGTATGTGTGTGTGGAGGGGGGCATCTTATTCAAAATATAAATACAGTGCACAATTTTATAGTTATTTAACTTTGGTAACAGTTACAAATATCAAGTTTGAACATGTGGTAACATCACTATATCGGCTTTTTCGGAATTTTATTTTTAACTTCTTTTTAAAAAAACTTTCTTCCGAATGTGATTTTTTCCATTTATTCTTCATTTAAGATAAATAATTACTCATTAAAAAAATCTTCTAAAAATGTTAAAAAAAATAAAAAAAATTTAAAAGGTTAAAAAATTCAGAAAATTAAAAATAAAATATGCAGATATCAATTATGTTACCACACTTTCAAATCTTGACATTTGAAAATAACACCTACGTCCAATAAATTCTAAAGTGATAAAAAAAACAAAAAAAAAAACCAATATTTTTTTTATCCTGATAAATGTTGCATCAAAAGAAAAGTCTACAGAATGCTGATGTACAAAAAATATTTATCAAAAGCATTTTCCCTATTTTTTATTAGTGGACCAATCTACTTATCTACAATCTGAAAGGCTACTAGACATGATTTTTCTCAAACTCATCTAAGAAGAAAACACGAGAAAGCTTAAAACCTTTAGCACACTGCATCATTAACATTACTTCCCTTTCCCACTTGATTCTTTTTCAAAGCCTCTCAATTGCATTTAATTTCACCTAAAGATTTCTGTTGCCAAAACAGGATATGACAACACAACTATGAAATCCAAACACACTATTGTTCAGGGACCAGAGACAGCTTCAGTGACAGGATAAGCTTTTTGTACAGCAAATATGGTCACATACAGAGTGATAAAGGTTAGGATACCTTCTATCATTTTGAGAAGAGTCATTATCATTCCAAGAGTTGTTCAGACTATTCATCTCATTCTTTTTGTTTAAAATACCTTCTATCATTTTGAGAAGAGTCATTATCATTCCAAGAGTTGTTCAGACTATTGATCTCATTTATTTTGTTTAAGATACCTTCTATCATTTTGAGAAGAGTCATTATCATTGCAAGAGTTGTTCAGACTATTGATCTCATTTATTTTGTTTAAGATACCTTGTATCATTTTGAGAAGAGTCATTATTATTCCAAGAGTTGTTCAGACTATTGATCTAATTCTTTTTGTTTAAGATACCTTCTATCTTTTTGTTTAACCTTTAGCACTCTGCATTATTAATATTACTTCTTTGTTCACTGCATTCTTTTTCAAGGCTGCTCAATTGCAGTATCCTTATTGTTAATTTCATTGAAAGTTGTTTTCTGTTGCCATAGCAGGATATGACAACACAACTGTGAAATTCAAACACTATTGTTCAGGGACCAGAGTCAGCTTCAGTGACAGGATAAGCTTTTTGTACTGTAAATGAAGTCACATACAGATTGATAAAGGTTAAAGAGCATTAACCATGTTGTGATGGCTAACAAGCCAGTTTCAGAATCAATTTAATAATAGGGTAAATTCAGTACTTTCTAGATTCCTTTCTAGTCTGACCTTGTGCCAGACTAAAGTATGTTGAGTAAATAACAAAACAACGACAAAAAAAGGGATTATGCTAGAAATCAAAATAAAACCATTATTTTTAGGGGTAGCAAAATTTTCTTTAAAGAAAATTAAAGAATAACAAGCTAAAATAGAAAGAAAAAGACCCCAATATTCCACTAGATTCCAACAGATTATTTTCATGCTTGATATTATTATTGGCATTTGTTACTATAAAGCAGCAAAAGCATAACATCTCAGCACAGTTTTTGTTAGGACAAAAAATGCTAAAATGCTCGGTGAATCATAAACAATTTCCAGTCACCAATTTTAGGGCACCAGTTCCAAAGTAACTTTTAATAAATTATAAATTGACTAAATCATGTGTACAAAAGAGCTCGGTCCATTAACCCTTTTACTGCTGCATTTTCAGAGCATTATTATTGCCTGGCTGTGCTGGCCCAGTTCGACAAAAATTAGAAATTGCCATTTTAATGGAAATAAATGGCTATGAAGACACCAATCGCAATTTTTCATAGACACAACCATTTTGGTTTCAATAGGACACTCCTGGGAACAACACAGAATATAATAAAAATACAAAGTCACAAAACAGGTCATATTGTATCCTACTATATTTATATACTGGTTTGGCAATAGCATTAAGCAGTAGTTGGTTTACACCAAAAAATGTTAAGAACCAACATCCTGAAAATACATTATATATATATATATATATATATATATATATATATATATATATATTTCTAGTTTGTGTGTGCGTGTGTCAACAGCTGGCATGTGAGTTTTCTAAAGATATATAAGTACATTGACAGCAGTGCAAGAGTTAGTTCATAATTACAGTTATTGCCCTTTATAAGAAAATGAGCTGAGGCAGCAGAGGAGAATCCTTGAGCTTGCCGCACTTCTTAAGCAATAATGGAAAATATTGGGACACTAGAAGTAGTAACAATGAAGCTTTGAAGTTGATTGGAGGTTGCCAATATGGACATTTAATCACATTCTGATGATGGGGTTGCAAAGGAATAAGTCAGGAAGAGTATGTGACACATGGCAGCAAGTGCCTGATGACATGACATAGCAAATTCATAGTGATACAACACAGAAACGACACGGTGACGAGACGCGGAAAGGACACGGAAATGACACGGAAGAAGAGACGCGGAAAGGAAACGGAAGAAGGGACGCGGAAAGGACACGGAAGAAGAGACGCGGAAAGGACACGGAAGAAGAGACGCGGAAAGGACATGGAAGAAGAGACGCGGAAATGGACACGGAAGAAGAGACGCGGAAAGGACACGGAAGAAGAGACGCGGAAGAAGAGACGCGGAAAGGACACGGAAAGGACATGGAAGAAGAGACGCGGAAACGACACGGAAGAAGAGACGCGGAAAGGACACGGAAGAAGAGACGCGGAAAGGACACGGAAAGGACATGGAAGAAGAGACGCGGAAACGACACGGAAGAAGTGACGCGGAAACGACACGGAAGAAGTGACGCGGAAACGACACGGAAGAAGTGACGCGGAAACGACACGGAAGAAGTGACGCGGAAACGACACGGAAGAAGTGACGCGGAAACGACACGGAAGAAGTGACGCGGAAACGACACGGAAGAAGTGACGCGGAAACGACACGGAAGAAGTGACGCGGAAACGACACGGAAGAAGTGACGCGGAAACGACACGGAAGAAGTGACGCGGAAACGACACGGAAGAAGTGACGCGGAAACGACACGGAAGAAGTGACGCGGAAACGACACGGAAGAAGTGACGCGGAAACGACACGGAAGAAGTGACGCGGAAACGACACGGAAGAAGTGACGCGGAAACGACACGGAAGAAGTGACGCGGAAACGACACGGAAGAAGTGACGCGGAAACGACACGGAAGAAGTGACGCGGAAACGACACGGAAGAAGTGACGCGGAAACGACACGGAAGAAGTGACGCGGAAACGACACGGAAGAAGTGACGCGGAAACGACACGGAAGAAGAGACGCGGAAACGACACGGAAGAAGAGACGCGGAAAGGACACGGAAGAAGAGACGCGGAAAGGACACGGAAGAAGAGACGCGGAAAGGACACGGAAGAAGAGACGCGGAAAGGACACGGAAGAAGAGACGCGGAAAGGACACGGAAGAAGAGATGCGGAAAGGACACGGAAGAAGAGACGCGGAAAGGACACGGAAGAAGAGACACGGAAGAAGAGACGCGGAAGAAGAGACGCGGAAAGGACACGGAAAGGACATGGAAGAAGAGACGCGGAAAGGACACGGAAGAAGAGACGCGGAAAGGACATGGAAGAAGAGACGCGGAAAGGACACGGAAGAAGAGACGCGGAAACGACACGGAAGAAGAGACGCGGAAAGGACACGGAAAGGCCATGGAAGAAGAGACGCGGAAAGGACACGGAAGAAGAGACGCGGAAAGGACACGGAAGAAGAGACGCAGAAAGGACACGGAAAGGACATGGAAGAAGAGACGCGGAAAGGACACTGAAGAAGAGACGCGGAAAGGACACGGAAGAAGAGACGCGGAAAGGACACGGAAGAAGAGACACGGAAAGGACACGGAAGAAGAGACGCGGAAGAAGAGACGCGGAAAGGACATGGAAGAAGAGACGCGGAAAGGACACGGAAAGGCCATGGAAGAAGAGACGCGGAAAGGACACGGAAGAAGAGACGCGGAAAGGACACGGAAGAAGAGACGCAGAAAGGACACGGAAAGGACATGGAAGAAGAGACGCGGAAAGGACACGGAAGAAGAGATGCGGAAAGGACACGGAAGAAGAGACGCGGAAACGACACGGAAGAAGAGACACGGAAAGGACACGGAAGAAGAGACGCGGAAGAAGAGACGCGGAAAGGACACGGAAAGGACATGGAAGAAGAGACGCGGAAAGGACACGGAAGAAGAGACGCGGAAAGGACATGGAAGAAGAGACGCGGAAAGGACACAGAAGAAGAGACGCGGAAACGACACGGAAGAAGAGACGCGGAAAGGACACGGAAAGGCCATGGAAGAAGAGACGCGGAAAGGACACGGAAGAAGAGACGCGGAAAGGACACGGAAGAAGAGACGCGGAAAGGACACGGAAGAAGAGACGCAGAAAGGACACGGAAAGGACATGGAAGAAGAGACGCGGAAAGGACACGGAAGAAGAGACGCGGAAAGGACACGGAAGAAGAGACGCGGAAACGACACGGAAGAAGAGACGCGGAAACGACATGGTGACGAGACGCAGAAACGACATGGTGACATGACACAAGTGATTGGAGGTTGCCAAAGTTGGCATTTAATTACATTATGAGGATGAGGATGCAAGGGAGTAAGCCAGGAAGAGTACGTGACACAAGACAGCAAGTGCCTGATGACATGACACAGCAAATGCATGCTGACGAGACGCAGAAACGACATGATGACACAACAAATTAAAGGCATTAAGAGAAAATGATCAGATCCAACTTACTTTGTCCGACTCATAGTTACCCATTCTGATGGTCAAATCAGAGAATCCCCAAGCGAGGTATTTATTGTAGTTTGGAGGAATAAGCACTTTGTTCTGTTCCACAGCCAAAACATATTTATCATTGTGGATGATCTGTCCAACCATACTCTTTAATTCTGGAAAAAAAAAAAAAAAAAAAAACAAACTTTAAAAAGCATTAAAAAATACCCGACATTTTTAATGCTGTTAAAAAGAATTGAAAAAACTTTTACTCTTTGGATTATTTTTTTTTTTTTAATTTTTAAAATATGATGGAATTCTCTTAAAATAATAAGAATTACATCTAATTTTAAAATAATTTCAAATACTTTCCAATAAATATGGATATTAATAAACACTATTAAAAACATAATATTCTACTTTTTGGGACAAAGTTAAGGTTTCCACTGTTTTAGGCAAAGATTTCTATTTGCAAATTTGCAAAGTGTAGTATCTGTCCTCGGACGAACAAACTACATTTTATTTGTCAGTTGTTTCTGTCTTTGGACAGAACACAACAAATAAATGTGGGATGTTTTGTCCTGAGGATTCCAAACCCGCAATAGCGCATCACTCATTGAGTGAGTTGGTTGGTTGTTTGGGGTTTTATGGCATATCAACCACTATGGGTTATTTAATGCCAGATCCAGTATTTACTAAATATATCAAAAACGTATAGCTGGCAACATCATTGTTTCAAAAACGTATAGCTGACAACATTATTGTTTCAAAAACGTATAGCTGGCAACATCATTGTTTCAAAAACGTATAGCTGACAACATTATTGTTTCAAAAACGTATAGCTGGCAACATCATTGTTTCAAAAAAGTGTAGTTGGCAACATCATTGTTTCAATGTGCTGGAAAAGACCTGGAAGTTCACTATTTTCCCATAGCTGGGACCCCAACAGGTGCTACCACCCTGGGTCAGGGTGGACCTGGGAACACCACCAATTAAGAGGTGGTTCCACGCTTCCTCAAAACCTCCTGATCAGAGGCCTTGCTGTTGGATGCAGTTTAACGTCATACCCAGGACGTCATTGAGTGAGGGTCAGTAGAATATCAGTTGCGTGGAGTGGGTAGTTTTAAGCCTTAGACCACATTAAACCAGTCTTGTGCCATATCTCACTACTGTGTGTGTGTGGGGGGGAATAAACATAAAGTGTAATATCTGTTCTTCTCATCTCTAATGGTAATCCTTGGCATTCCTTGACCAAGCAGCCAGTGTTACTCAAGTTATGCTTTTCTTCACTCCCTGGTCATATCAAGCTGAGATCAAAGTGTAGTATATGTTCTTTTCATCTCTATTGATAATGCTAATATTAGCAATTTCCATATAAGGAAACATCCATAATTCATTGACTGAACAGGTTAGAATGACTCAAGTTAGGCTTTTTTAATACCCTGTTCATTGGGCTGGGATCAGAGAGTAGTATCTGTTCTCATCTCTAATGGTAATATTAGCCATTTCCTTATAAGGAAGCATTTCACATTCATTGATTGAGCAGCCAGTGCTACTTGAGTTACGTTTTTTTTTTCACTTCCTGGTCATTGGGCTGTAATTAAAGTGTAGTATCTGTTCTCATCTCTAATGGTAATATTAACCAGCCCTTTCCTTATAAGGAAGCATTTAACATTCACTGACCAAATATCCAGTGATACTTTTTGTTGAAATTTGTTGTGGAAAATCTTTCTATTAAAACAATTTTTCAAGAAAATAAGTTTCCCAAGGCCAATAATTGTTATTGCTCTTTCCAGTACTGATGAAGAGGAGTTTCCTTCCTAACCTTTTATTTGAAGTAGTGTGGAATATCAACATCTTGATCATGTCATTTTCTTTTCCGAGTTACATGTGCTATCCAATTTAGTTGTTGCTGATGTTGAAATTGACTGAGCAGCCAGTACGGCTTTCAGCTAAAATTTATAAAATCTTTCTTTTAAAACAATTTTTCAGGAAAACAGTTTTCTCAAGTTCACTCTTATTGCTCTTTCAAGTATTGAGGGAGGTTTTCTTCCTAACTTTTTGTTTGAAGTAGTGTGGAATATCAACATCTTGATCATGTCATTATTTTTTTTCTGAGTGACATGTGCTATTCATTTTAGTTATTGCTTTTGTTGTGGAAAGTCCTCAAGTTAGGTGGTTTCTGCTATTTGGTACACTTCTTTGTGATTCTGTAGTGCCAGTTTCAAAGAAGGATAAGCCTTACTAAAACTGACAGGGTTTAATTCGCTCAAAGTCATTTTTAACCATTGATCTGAGAAAGTGATTGTATACAGCTGACAGTTTAGATATTTCTGAACAAATTTGGTGCAATATGGCATCCATACAAAAGTCTTGATCTGACGGGGCTATTTAAAAGTCTTGATCTGACGCGGCTATTTAAAAGTCTTGATCTGACGCGGCTATTTAAAAGTCTTGATCTGACGCGGCTATTTAAAAGTCTTGATCTGACGCGGCTATTTAAAAGTCTTGATCTGACGAGGCTATTTAAAAGTCTTGATCTGACGAGGCTTTTAAAAGTCTTGATCTGACGAGGCTATTTAAAAGTCTTGATCTGACGAGGCTTTTAAAAGTCTTGATCTGACGAGGCTATTTAAGAACTTAACTTTCATTTTTCTTTTTCTTTTTTAAAGGTTACGGTAGTTTTTAGGTTTTATAGCAATTTGTGGCATTGGGTGAAACTACTCCAAGCCTATTCTGTTCACTTTCTTTATATACTAATAATTGTAATAGACAATAATAACAAAAGTAGTACTGACCTTTGAAAGGCTGCATTGTCGGTTTGAGATTGTCCACATTATGGAAGAAGAGTTTATCGGCAGCTCCACTTGATGTTGCAGACATTGGAATTGGGTCAAGGTTTCGAATGTTTAGTCTCTTCTGAGGATGAGGTTTCTTAAACAGCTACAAAAGGAAATATGCAGAAGTTTAATTCCATTCAAAATATCTCAAAGGAACTAATTTCATCTGGTTAGAAGGCAAGTTCACATGGTTTTTTGTTTTAAATTATTTGACCCCAAGCTAGGCAATAAAGCCACTAAGACGCAATGGATTATTAAGAATGAAAAAAAAACTGAGGAAACATTACTGAGGAGAAAGGACAATAAAAAGAAAAGGATTAAAAAAGACAGATGATGACGATTGACAAGGCATTTAAATTTTTGAAGATCGTAGTTGACAAGAAAGCAAGAAGCTGGAAGAGAGTTCCACGGGCAAGAGAGAAAACTAGTAAAATACAACTTACAGTTACATATAACAATTTCAACAGTAAAATAATGAGACCTAACTGCCAATCTAGTAAAGTGATTAAATTCAATCAGTCGAATTACTGAAGAGGAAATCTCATCAGAACAATAGCCATTAAAAAATATTTAAAGAAAAAGCCTTGTGAAGCAATGGCACGGTTGTTAGAAACTGATTGAAGCTAAGATGCCAGGTCAGGATCGATAAAATTGCAGACTTTTCTTTGGATTTTATAAAGAATCTCTAGATACATAGCAGAAGCACCATACCAGGTGTGGCAGCAATATTCAATGCATGGACATAATAATAAACTTATAAAGGTCTAAGACAGATTCAGGAGAGAAAGATTTTCTAGCATGACACATTGAACCAACTTTCCTAGCAGCAGACTTAGCAATTGATTTGATATAATTATTCCAGAACTTATCAGTAGAAAACCTTAGACTGAGGAAGTGTAACAAGTTACTGTCTTGGAGGTTAGCATCAGCCATGCTGATGGAAGGAAAAAAAGTTTCTCTAAGATGATTAAAAGAGAGCAGTTTAGTTTTGGAGGTGTTCAAATTAACAACTGAGTGAAATGTAAGAACCTGGACACAAATGTCACTATTTTTGGCAGGTCTTCTATTATCACAATGTGCGATACTTAACAGTAAAAGTAATAAAAGCAAAAGCATCATGAAACTGAATAAAATTGGCTAGACTGTAGACACACATAAAAAAAAATTAAATTTAAGTTTAAAATTTCAGAGTTTTACACTTTTCAACAGTAAAATGGTGAGACCTAACTGCCAATCTAGTATTATGCATATACTCAAGTCAAGGTATCAAAAAGGAAAGTTCATCAGAACAACTGCTATGAGAATTTTTAAAAGGACAAAGAAGGTATGTTTAGATGGAGAGAAAGTGATTGAAGCCAAGATGTCAGTTGTGTTCACTTCCGAGTTATGTTAGTTCCTCACCAACATCCTTCAAGTCCCAAATTTGCACTTGGTGGCCATGATGTCACTTCTTCAAGGCACCTAGATCTTTTGACATTATGAGGGGACACTGAATAGAGATCTTACTTTGGTATCTCTGATAGTGAAACCCCGTACATATTGGGGTCAGCACTGATCAACTCCTCTTAGAACAAAGGTTCCTGGTGGAGATTCATGTAGATTAAAACCTTTAGTCTTCCTTGGCATGAATCACAGGTAACACACACACACACACACACACACATATATATATATATATATATATAAAAACTGTTTTTCAAAACAGAATCTTTGATATTAAAGGGTAGAATTCATTAAATGCATCAAAACTTTCATTCATTCTAATAATTACATATACATATTTACACTGAATACAAAATGCATATATAAAAATTCACTGGAAATTATTTTACTATAGAAATTCATTGGAAATGAGTTGTTTCTCCAGAAATGCTCAGCAAATCAATAGTCAAATGCATTGCTTTTTTTTGCTTTTTTTTTAAATTATTTCACCCCAAGCAAGACAATAAAGCTACTATGATGCAAGAGTGTTAGAGAATATGAGGAAAATGTTTTTAAAAGCGAGAACAGTAAAAGAACAAGAATTAAAAAAAGAAAAAAAAAAACAGAAAAAAATGACTGACATTGCACTTAAATCTTTTGAAGATCAAAGTTGACTGAGAAGCAAAAAGCTCCACAAGAGACTTCCACAAGTGCGATAGAAGAAATTATTAGCTTAGAACTTACAAATGATGAGACCTAGCTGCCAATCTAGTACTGCACTTATATTCAAGTCAAGATATCAAAGGGGAAAGCTCATCAGAACAATTGCCATGAGAATATTTAAAGGCACAGAGAAGCTATGTTTCAATGGGGAGATTGAAGCTAGGTCAGGACCAAAAACATTGCAAATTCTTCTTTGGATTTTGTCAGAAATCTCTAAATTGCAGAAGCATGGCACCAGATGGAACATCAATATTCAATGCATGGATGAAGGGTAGACTTATAGATATGCAAGACAGATTCAGGTGAGTAAAATTGTCTAGAACATTCCTTCCAAAATGAATTTGCATAATTAAGTTCATAAGTTGAAAGTTACACTAAGTTCCCTATTACTCTGGCGTTGTGCCAAACAAGGTTATATTTAGTAAGTAACAAAAACTTGCAGATTCTTGGGGTTTTGTCAATATTCTTGATACATAAGAGGTTTTTATTTGGAAACTGTGATAACATTTTTTCCAACCAGATTGATAAACTGATAGATTTTTATGACTAAGCCGATTGGTTAAAGTTGGCATTATTTATTTTTGAATTCTGAATCTTAGCAAGTTCAATGCCGAACAATATTTTCACGACTTGTTAGGCAACAAATGACATTTATTATGTTGCATCCCCTTTTTCAGATTCGCACCTTGTTTTTATTTCGTCCTCTGTGCACACCTGTGATTTATACCTGCTTTCAAGCCGTGCTATTTAGTTTCTGCAAAATACCCAGTGTTCTATTCTTGATGTACAAAGATCAGTGGAAAAATATTAGCACTGAAGATGTTAAGATTCTTGTGTATAAACGTAAAACTTCAGAGAATCAGCATATATGCTATGAGGACCTCCTTAATAGGCCTGGTGTATAAATCAGGATGATATAGAAGCTGTTTAATTAAGGGGGAAAGAGAAGTGAAAGCAAAGCTTCAACAGAATCAGCAGCAGTAAAAAGAGAAGCTACAGTGACAAGCAGCAGTACTCATCAGCCGGCAGGTTAGGCTTAAGCTTCCAAGTTCTCTCAGGATTATCTCATGGGACAATTAACTAGGGGATTAAAGAATTGGCTTGTGAATTTGGTGACAGAGTAAATATGAGTTCAATCCCTGGGCTGGGTAGTGCAGACAGACTCATTAGAAATAGGTCGAGCAATAACTGAATTGTACTGAAAAAAAAAAGAACATGATAACCCTAGGCACCGTCAGTGTAATGAGAACAATCTACCAACAAAGATTTTCTTTTTTTTTCTTTTTTTTTTTTCTTGGCACCCTATGTAAGGCAGGAGAGCCACTAAGACACAAGAAGTTACCAGGTGTGAAAGAATAAAGAGAAACATTATTAAGGAGCAAGAGCAAAGGAAGAGTAATCAAGAAAAAAGTAGATAATTGATCAGAGTTGGATGGGAAGCATGGAGCTGGAAGAGCGTTCCACAGAAGGACATAATGGCCAAAACTCTGTGATAACAACAACATAGATGAGGACAATAGTCCGTGTATAAATAATGGGTACTCGGATATTTGGCTGGTGGGCATTTAACCGAATGGGCATTTAGCCAGAAATGCTGTGGCCTGTCACACTCTTTATCGTAATGCGCTACATATATTTATATCTATTTACTGTATTAATTTATAATCTTTTTTTTTGACATGCTATTTTTAAATCTATTCTGTATATATTATATTTTACTTCAAATATTTCTTTCTGTAAGATAAGCATTTTGAGGAAAAGCGCATCTTACTACAGTAAAAATCTTAAGCTTTTACGATATGAAAGATTTTTCAATTTCGCTTTTAATGATCATTATCTTAAAGAGATGAACTAGATTTTATCTTCCTGCTAAATATGAATTTAAATAATTAGCTGCTACTTTTTACCCAAATACACTCAAATATTTTTAAAAATACTAATTTCAATAAACAAATATTGAAATAAGAAAACTTAACTTTAAAATTAGATTAAGTAATTTAATCACTTGAAATTCAGTGGTAATTATTAGTCTTATTTTACCTTATAATACTGCTAACTAAAATACTTAAATACTTGCTTGTTATTATTTTAACTTGTACTCTTTCAGTAAAATGTCCTTCAGCCAAATATCTGTTCGGCCAAATGTCCAGCCATGAAATAATGACAACTTCTCGTTGCAGAAATTCAAATAAAAACTAGTTTGTTATAATAACCTACATCATTTAAACAATTCATGAAGGAAAATATGCGCAAGATTGATACAATGTGAATTATGTACAAGGAAATTGTAATTGAAATTCAACAAATGACAATCACTGAAGGGTGGGGACGGAGAGACGGGAGAAATAACTGACCTGCTTTGGAATCTGGCCAAAATTATTGATGAAGCCAATCGTAGCGTTTTTCTTGAGAGGGTCATCGATGCTGTAGATGTCAACATTTCCCTCGTAGAACAAGTAGTGGAACACGTTGGTAGCGTCCACTGCTGGAGGCCCACGTTGTTTGTAGCCAAAAATCAAATCAATCCATTCATGGAGATGACTGCTCACATAATCACACTCTAGGGCCTAGAGAGAGAGAGAGTGCATAATAGAGAGAAAGTGAGTGAGTGAAAGAGTAAGAGGGAGAGAGGGAGAGGGAGAGAAAAACAAAGAAAGAGTGAGAGGAAAAACAGAGAGAAAGAGTGAGAGGAAAAACAGAGAGAAAGAGTGAGAGGAAAACAGAAAGAGTGAGAGGAAAACAAAGAGAAAGAGTGAGAGAAAGAGAGAGTGAGAGAAAGAGAGAGATCGAGTGAGTGAGAGAAAGAGAGAGATCGAGTGAGTGAGAGAAAGAGAGAGATCGAGTGAGTGAGAGAAAGAGAGAGATCGAGTGAGTGAGAGAAAGAGAGAGATCGAGTGAGTGAGAGAAAGAGAGAGATCGAGTGAGTGAGAGAAAGAGAGAGATCGAGTGAGTGAGAGAAAGAGAGAGATCGAGTGAGTGAGAGAGAGAGAGAGATCGAGTGAGTGAGAGAGAGAGAGAGATCGAGTGAGTGAGAGAGAGAGAGAGATCGAGTGAGTGAGAGAGAGAGAGAGAGATCGAGTGAGTGAGAGAGAGAGAGAGATCGAGTGAGTGAGAGAGAGAGAGATCGAGTGAGTGAGAGAAAGAGAGAGATCGAGTGAGTGAGAGAAGAAAGAGAGAGATCGAGTGAGTGAGAGAAGAAAGAGAGAGATCGAGTGAGTGAGAGAAAGAGAGAGATCGAGTGAGTGAGAGAAAGAGAGAGATCGAGTGAGTGAGAGAGAGAGAGATCGAGTGAGTGAGAGAAAGAGAGAGATCGAGTGAGTGAGAGAAGAAAGAGAGAGATCGAGTGAGTGAGAGAAGAAAGAGAGAGATCGAGTGAGTGAGAGAAAGAGAGAGATCGAGTGAGTGAGAGAAAGAGAGAGATCGAGTGAGTGAGAGAAAGAGAGAGATCGAGTGAGTGAGAGAGAGAGAGAGATCGAGTGAGTGAGAGAGAGAGAGAGATCGAGTGAGTGAGAGAGAGAGAGAGATCGAGTGAGTGAGAGAGAGAGAGAGAGATCGAGTGAGTGAGAGAGAGAGAGAGATCGAGTGAGTGAGAGAGAGAGAGATCGAGTGAGTGAGAGAAAGAGAGAGATCGAGTGAGTGAGAGAAGAAAGAGAGAGATCGAGTGAGTGAGAGAAGAAAGAGAGAGATCGAGTGAGTGAGAGAAAGAGAGAGATCGAGTGAGTGAGAGAAAGAGAGAGATCGAGTGAGTGAGAGAAAGAGAGAGATCGAGTGAGTGAGAGAAAGAGAGAGATCGAGTGAGTGAGAGAAAGAGAGAGATCGAGTGAGTGAGAGAAAGAGAGAGATCGAGTGAGTGAGAGAAAGAGAGAGATCGAGTGAGTGAGAGAAAGAGAGAGATCGACTGAGTGAGAGAAAGAGAGAGATCGAGTGAGTGAGAGAAAGAGAGAGATCGAGTGAGTGAGAGAAAGAGAGAGATCGACTGAGTGAGAGAAAGAGAGAGATTGAGTGAGAGAAAGAGAGAGATCGAGTGAGTGAGAGAGAAAAGTTATTTATAATTTTACTTGCATTTAAATTGATTGAAAAATGTCAAAGTTGAAAAACTATAAAAACAAAACAAACCAAAAAGAGGGTACTCTTTTGTACCAAATACAATTGCTGTCTGAAAATTTCCAATTTATAAGGGTTCCAACTCTGTGACAATATGATTGGGATACCCGCATAGAAGGGGAAGGCATGAAATTTTTATCTGTCACAAGTGTGTTCGATAGTCTTCAAAGCACTCAATCACCTGACAAAATGGGAATAAAAGAATAAATGAAAAAATTGGGGGTCAAGTGACAACTAAACCGGACATTGGGCATTTCCAGTTACAGGTCTATACTAATGGTTACAAATGGGATTGAGTTGCATTCTGGATTGCTCTTAAAAGAGGGAGAGGAAGGATTTATTATTGTTGTTCCGATGCCGCTTGTTCAAGTTACCTGCCAGGCATTGTGATGCTGGGTTGGACAGACAGTAGGTAGGACAAGCGGTCTAAGAGAAGAGTTGATCTGTTATGGCAGAAGTTGTCCCAAGTGTCACCTACCTATGTACCACTACCCAGACTGAGCAAGTGAATCCCTGAATAAAACACCTGAAACACACACTGCTACAAATGATTGGTTTGGTTTGTTTTACGGTATATCAACCTCAATGGGTTATTTAATGCCAAGTTATTTTTTTTTTTTCAAAAATGTATTGCTGATAACTATTTTCATTTTTTTTTTTTTTATATATAGCTGGTAATTTTTTCTTTTTTTTTTTTAAATGTGTAGCTCGTAAAATTTTTTTTTCAAAAATGTATTGCTGGTAACTATTTTCTTTATTTTTTTTATATGTATAGCTGGTAATATTTTTTTTTCAAAACTGTAGCTAGTAATATTTTTTTTTCAGAACTGTAGCTAGTAATTTTTTTTTTTCAAAACTGTAGCTAGTAATTTTTTTTTTTCAAAACTGTAGCTAGTAATATTTTTTTTTTTAAAAACTGTAGCTAGTAATATTTTTTTTTTTCAAAACTGTAGTTAGTAATATTTTTTTTTCAAAAATGTAGCTAGTAATTTGTTTTTTCAAAAATGTATTGCTGGTAATGATTTTTTACAAAGTATTTCTGGTATTAAAACCTATTTTTACACTTCTATAGTGTTTTGACTCCAGTTTGCAGGTTAGCTATTTACCCATAGCTGGGACCCTAACAGGTGCTACCACTCCGGGGTCAGCCTTGACCTGGGAACACCAGCAATTAAGAGGTGGTTTCACGCTCCTCAAAACCTCCTGATCAGAGGCCTTGCTGTTGGACGTAGTTTATCATTTTACCCAGGACGTGGACGTAGTTTATCCTTTTATCCAGGATGCGGACGTAGTTTATCGTTTTACCCAGGACGTGGACGTAGTTTATCCTTTTATCCAGGATGCGGACATAGTTTATCATCTTACCCAAGATGGGCTACAAATCAGAATAGAGACGCAATAGAGGGTAGTCACAGGCCAATCGGTAGAAAGCTGGGATAGGACTACTTTGTATGTTTACAGTTCAAATAATTATTGAGTGTGTATGTTTTTGCTATTGCCCAATTTGTAATTGTGCCACAGAGATAATTATTTGGAAAATAACGAGCATGCTCTACAAGTAAGCCTAGCAGGGGTGAGGGGGGGGAATGAAAGGGAATGCTTTAATGATAGACACATTTGATTTTGGTGCACAAGAGTAAAGATTCTGATACTAAAGATTGAAAATAAAGTTAATCTGTCAAGTTTGTTGCATCTGAGAAGCATTTCATTGATGATAAGTAAAAAATTACTTACTTCTCGGTGAACTCTGATAAATTCCTGTGCGTCTTGTTTTGACCAAGCAGGCAGAATCACATCGCCCAACATCACGCCATTTTGTTTACTGCCTGCAAAAAAAAAATCATGACAAAAACAGGTTTTATTTACTGGCTTTTAGACTTGCTGTCAGTTTAAAGTAGTACCTTCTTCTCCAGCCACCACTTATATTGCAATCATTTGGCTTAAAGCTCACATTTTTCTTTTTATTTCAGATGAAAACTTGGAAATTTTTCAACATATTTTAGTGAAATTTAATTTTAATTACATACACTACTTAACAATTACAAGTACATAAATGTAATTGTTAAGTAGTGTATGTAATTAAAATTAAATTTCACTAAAATACGTTGAAAAATTTCCAAGTTTTCATATATATATATATATATATATATATATATATATATATATATATATATATATATATGTGTGTGTGTGTTTGTGCTTTGAACAATAAAAAATATTAAAAAATAAAAAATTTTCAGGCACACTGGGTTGTATATTAATATTTTTTTGTTTTATTATTTCAATTAGATTCCTTGACTAGTTTCGGCCAACATGGCCATCATCAGGAGAAAAAAAATTCTGCTTGTTAGTCGCAGTGAACTACAGGAATGAATGACTCAATGGAGAAAGTGAACTTTTGTCTGTAGTTTTTATTTGTTTTTTTATTTTTTTATCATAAATGTTGGTCAGTCTCCTTTAAGATAAAGGCTGGATGGATTCATGCCTCTCTGAATTCCCTTAGTCAGTTTGACAGTTTTATTGGTTATGTAAGTGTGTATATTAGTATAGGTGTGTGTTATCATTTAGCTCTTTAGGGAGTGAGTGATTGACTATGATGTGTGTAAGTATGTATATTAGTATTGGTGTGTGTATAAGTGTGAGGCCTCACTACCTCCGCAAGCAAGTCTGTCTTGTGTGGGTGAGAAATGTGGGTAGGACCTGATTTGTGGGGTCATATATTAATTCTATTTATGTTGTTAAATTTATGATTAAGCCTGTCTAGATGGAGTGTTTTCAGGTGCAGAATCCACTTCTCTTCATGTCCTTCTAAAATCTGTCTAATGTTATCTGCTCTGAACTTTTCTATTTTCTCAATTATAGTGAATTTGGCATCGGCTTTAAAATCGTGTTTTTGTAAGCGGAAATGTTGTTCTACAGGTAATAATCTTTCATGGGAAGCTGGCTTAATTCGATTGCAATAATTATTAATTCTGTGGTGAAAAGGCCATTCAGATTTTCCCACATATTGTTTCTGGCATAATGTGCATTCTAATAAGTAAATTATGTTATGACTTCTACAGTTAGAGTCGTGGTAGATTTTAAAAGTAGATTTAGTGACTGAGCTAGTGAACGAATTGGTGTCTCTAATTGGTATGTTACAGCATAAGCTCCTTTTGTTGTTACATGGTTGGGAAAATCCTGTTGTTTTTGGTTTATAACCAATTACCTTATCCTCTGAAATGTGGTTACTACCTATAATTTCCTTTAGGTTCTTAAGTCTACAATATGCTAGAAGGCCGGGTTCCTCAAACAATTTTTTTGCTAGAAGGCCGGGTTCCTCAAACAATTTTTTTAGGTCTGGTTTGATATGTAGTATTTCCCAGCAACTTTTGATTATCTGGGATAGTAGAGGAAAAGTAGGGTTGAAAGTGGTTACTAGAGGAATGCGTCTGGTTTTATTTTTAATCTTATACATTAGGGTGTCTTCTCTAGGTGTGGAAATTGTTTTATTTATTTGTTCCCTGATTAGGTGTTCTTTATAGCCACGTATATATATATATATATATATATATATATATAGTGTGATATGGGTACATGGTTAGAAGGTTTGCTTTCTGACCATGAAAGCTGGGTTTGTATCTCACTACGGTTGATTTGCCAGGAAGGAGACTTCCTGGTCTCATTGGATGGTCGATCCCAGCATGCAACACCATTGGAAAGTGCCTGAAAACCATACTATGGGTAGACCCAAGCCTTGTGAGTGAAATTGGGTAGACAGAACATTTGTGTCCATAGCTGTGCTAGCATGAAGTCACAAGTCATCGTGACCGAGGGTTTGAGTGTGCTGGCCTTGTTCACATTGTAGATCACACTAGATAACACGCTCTCTCCCAGAAACTATAACTAAGGTCTGCTCAGCACAGTTGGGCTCTGTGGGTGTTGAACAAACACAAATGCGCCTGAGCGAGCGTCTGCAATAGGGATTGGCTAGCTGCCCTAGTAGACGGTTATCCTTGAATACGAGTGGCCAGCTATTATGTATGTATGTATGTTTGTGCATGTATATGTAAAACAATGATATTTAAAAAATTACATAACTTCACCATTTATGCACTAGACTATTATTAACGAAGTACAAACTTAAGAGTACATATACCTACATACATGCACTTGTGTGAGTACATATATATATGCCTATATATGTGCTCAAAAAGATGTGTACATACAGGTATATAATTACAGACATATGCACATAAATTCTAAAAACAATAAACTTAATTATAAATCTAACCCCCAGAGTCTGTCTATATTTCTGAGATGAGGTATTATGTACAGTATTTACATTAGTCAGACTATTGTCCTCATCTTTGTCACAACGTTTCGGCCTTCTTCAGGTGGTTGGAATTTCGAACCGAACCCTTTATTTCGATCACTGGGGTAGACTGTTCTAGTTCCACGTGCCATGTTTGATGGATGTCAGTTATCAGTTATCTCCTGCTAATTTTCCCTCTGAAAGTTCTCCACTGCCTTAACCGGGTATTGAACTCACACTCTTTGGGTCTGTCACTGGATCTAAGCAACGCCTTTATCCACTGTGCCATGTGTCCTAACCCCCTACAATTAATATTTATGATATCACCAAACTCAATTAAAAACAGAATAATAACCCAGTGAATAAATATATATATATATATATATATATATATATATATATATATTGGAGGCACAGTGGAGTAGTGAATTGAGGCTTGGATTGAGGAATCGGTGAACCAAATTCAAATTCCAGTTGATTCTATTACACTCACTTACGTGCTAATACCCTTGGGAAAGGTATGAATCCTCTTCTCCCTCCAGTTATGGTTAAATAGCAGGGGAGCCTGGGTTTTATAGCCTTGGATGGCAACTAATCTAGGAGAAGGACAAGTCTGAATTCAAAACCTGTGGAGGGTTGTTTGGGGACCTTGAGGCACGTAGTACACCAGGTCTCTGTATTCGGCCCTTCAAAAAGTGTGGTTGGTTCTGCACAAAGCCTTCACCACTATAATCAAATCATATATGCTGGTGTCTGGGCTGTCAGTTCCTACGAACTGATCTGCTTGACCCTCATAAATCGAATACGACAGGAGAGTCCACTGTGTGTGTGTGTGTGTGTGTGTGTGTGTAAGTATTTACTAAGCATTAACATTAATTTAAGCATTAACATCATTGGTAACATATATATCTCAAAAATATTTATTGCCTAAGCATTAATACCAATTATTTATATAAAATGTAAATAAATGAAATACAACTTCCCTAACAAAAAAAAAATAAAATGCATATAAATAAAAATAAATACATAAAAATAGATCACATGTCTAGAGCCAGATCCGAACCTGACTATGTCTGCAACAACAAAAAAAAAAAGAAGAAAAAGAGCAACATGACCACGACAGACAAGTGCACACACAAATACACAGAATACAGAAGAAAATTTACACCAGTGCTAAATGTGTATAAAAAGGAAAAAAACTGAAAAAATATAAGTAGTAAATTGCTGATATCTCCTGAAGAGTGGACGAATATATCTGTCTACGAAACTCTGAAGTTGGGATGCTGAATGTAAAATCAATCAGCTAAGTGACAAATTTTACTCACACACATACATATATATATGAAGAAGGGGAAAAATAAATTTTGGTATTTGAAATAAAGATTATAATATTTAGTTTATGGGATGTTATTTAGTACTTATGTTATATAGGTAGCTTAGTAGGAATTTGTTTTCATATCTACATTTAGAAATGAGCTCTTATTTATTTATATAAATAAATAAATCAGAGCTCATTTCTAAATGTGTGTGTGTGTGTGTGTGTGTGTGTATATATATATATATATATATATATATATATATATATATATATATATATATGCTCACATCCACACACACACTGACACTTTTATATTTTGGTATTATCTGCTGATATTTGTCTCATGTTCCTAGGTGTATTTTGGTTGCATGTGACATAATGATCAATATATGCATGAAGTGCCTGTTTCGGTAATATACACAACAAAGGCATATTGAATGAAACATTGATAATATTGGAGTTTGGTTTATTCCAGTGTCAAATCTTAGAGAGCATCTGAAACTCACACAAACCAACTTGTCATCCCTATTCTTATGACCAAATAGATAGTGGCAACTTACCAAGATCGAAGTTGTTAGCATTTACCAGAAAGTCTGGCAAATAAAAAAATTCTGGAATTAGTTCCTTCACATCGGCCATGTTGTGCTTGGACGCAGAAAGCCAACATTCTTTGACACTGTGGAACATTCGGTCAGCAAGATCAAAATGTCCACCCTGAAAAAAAAAAAAATAATAATAATAATGGTAATATTAACCCGAGTTAGTAATTCATTTTGCAACTCAAAAGTTTATATGGCTGATTAAAAATGTTTACAAAAAAGAATGACAGAATTGAAAATATGGATTAAATTCAAAAGAATAATTAAATAAAGAACAAGGAGAAAATCTCATAAATTTTTTGGTATTTATTTACCTTCATCAGAAATTTTGAGAAGTCAAATAATGTGGAATTGTGCTTCAATTTTGAAATTCTGTGCAAGATGTAAGTTCCCAAGTGCTGCTTTGTGGAACGGACTCCTGGCGGGATGTTTTCCTAATCACTACAATCTTGACTTTTTCAAGTCTATTCTTAAACATTATCTTTTCTACATAACCGCATGAACTCTCACCTATTCTTATGTTCATGCAATGCCAAACAGTTACTCTACCTTGATAGGCTCTTGAGGGAATATTAATATAAAAAGAAAATGCTTCCATTGATTGTGCAGACATCTGTATATCTTATGGCATTAGTATTTATGTATATATCAATTTTTAATATCTGGCTATATTTCTGACATAAAGTATTGTAACTATTTACGTTATTTACATTGTTTGGAATCTTGTCCTCATCTTTGTTGTGGCCCAGTGGATAAAAGTGTTGGTTGAAGTAATCCTGTGACACGACCTAAAGAGTTATGAGTTCAATACCAGGCCAGAGCAGAGTTGAACAAAAACTTGCAGAGTTGAGTTACTAAAGGTAAGTAACTGAAATTGAGATATCCGAAAGAGGCATGGTATGTGGAACTAGAACAATCTACCCCAGTGGATGAAATAAAGGGTTCAGTTTGAAAGTTCAATCACCTGAAGAAGGCTAAAGTGTACAATGCCTGAAATGTTATGATGAGGACAACAGTCCAAACAATGTAAATAATATAAATAATTTTTTTAATTTTATGTTGTTTTGTTTTCATTAGTTATAATTTAAAAATGCTGGCATCTGTTTTGGGGACACAAGAGTAAATTGACTGATTTTTTTTTTTTTTTTTGACAGTTTATCAACCCTTTTCAGGTTACTTAAAGCCAGAAAATATTTGGGGATTGTAAGATTTTTTTTAGATCTACTGTTACAAGTCTTACTATTTAACCCATAGCTGGAGGCAGAAGAAGTGGATTCATAGTTTCCCAAAGGCTACATGCATGTAAGTGAATATAACAATCCTGACTGGAACTGAACTAGATTGATTTTGAGTTCTGATTTTAGATTGTGATAATAGAAGATTTACGAAGAAAGGTGAAAGGTTGTAAGAACCTGAACATAAATTTGTTGCAAGCAACAAAAAAGCAAAGAATATAAAACAACCGACAATGCATGTTATTAACAAAAGGAATTACATGTGTACATAATTGTAATGAAAGGAAAAACACATTAAAACTATCGGTGTGTGTGTGTGTGTGTGTGTGTGTGAAAAATAAGCATGTGTGATAGACGTGTGTATGTGTGTGTGAGGGAATTTAAAAGTCAAGAGGACACCAAAGAAATGGACACGCCTAGTCAGCAGTGTTCTTATTCTGCATTTGACTACATCTGGAAACAAGAGTTAAAAAAAAGAGAAAGAGAGAGAGAGGATATGATTGCCTTTTTACAGGCTTAAAGAGCACCCCCCCCAGTAGGCATTTTGGCAAAGCCAAGTAGGATAACCCACAAATTCACTGTGGATGATATAGCAATCAAAGCACTTTTTATACATTTTCACCCTTGTAAAATTTTTTTTCGTTTACTTTGTTTTGTTGATGTTTTTATCACTTTTGCTATTAAGTATTCCCCATTTAATCACTAGATCATCAGCAGTAAATTTATGCCCAGGTTCTTACAACTTTTCACCTTTCTTGGCAGATCTATTATTAGAATGTGGAATACTTAACAAAAAAAATAAATAAACAAAACAAAAAGAAACTAAATTAAAAAAAATTTTAAAGTTTAAAATTTCAGTGCCTCCCATCTTTATGCACATGTATAGTATATCAATGGAAATGTCACTTTAGTCTGATGAAGTCCTAAAGAATGAAATGCATCACATGAAAAGGTTTTTCCCACTTTGTCATTAACTTTCCTAAAATTGTTCTGGCATATAAAATTTACATATCATTTTCTCCAGTACAAGTGTTTTATTTATTTTAACTTTATTCATTTTGTTTATTTTCATTCATTTTGGACCCCCCCCCCTCCAAAAAAAAACAACACAGTCAAAATCAAATTTTTTGTACAGTGTATAATATAGCCAGGTGGGATTCTTTTTTTTTTAAGTTAAGATTTTTATAGTTTCCTTTAAGCCCAGGGTGTTTGTTAAACAGGTAAATTGTTAAGTGAAGACTGGCTGTAGTTTTGTTTAAAAACCATTTGCGGATAAGATTTAGTAAACAATTAGAAAATGCCTTTTGTAAATGATGTACAAACTTACCTGCAATTTGAGGAAATGTTGAGTGAAGGGTTCCATGCGTACAAGGTATGATGCAACAATCATGGCAGAGGAGTAATGGGTACCATAATGATATGGTGGTGTCTCCCCTGTGTGAAAAAAAAAAAAAAATCAAATTTATTTGTGATCTGTGCTACCTACTTAACCACTTAAATGAGGCATTTTACAGCATCTTGTACCATGGGGTTTTCAAACACCCCATTCAAAATACAGAGGTTTCTGTTTTTCTTTTTAAAAAAAATAAAAAAAATAATAATAATAATTTCACCCACAAGTAAGGTGATAATGCCACTAAGATGCGAAGGATTACTAGGAATGAAAGAGAATGAGAAGATTTTACTGAGGAGAAAGGACAATAAAATAATGATATGCCGGTGTCTCCTGTGTCAAGAAAAAAAAAAAAAAATACAAATTTATTTTTGATTTGAGCGACACACTCAACCACCCCCATCCTATTAATACTGTGGGGCTAGGGGGCATTGTTTACAGCATCTTGTACCATGGGGTTTTCAAACACCCCATTCAAAATACAGAGGTTTCTGTTTTTTTTTTTTTTTTGTTTTTTTTAAAGATAAAAAAAATGTTATTTCCACCCAAGCAAGGCAATAATGCCACTAAGATGTAAAGGGTTATTGGGAATGAAAGAGAATGAGAAGACTTCAGTGAGGAGAAAAACAATAAAAGAACAGGTTTTGGAAAGACAGAAAATGGCGATAGGTTTGCATTTAAATTTTTGAAGATTGTAAGCGGCAGGGAAAGAAGATACTGGAAGAGACTTCCACAGACAAGAAGTGCGAGAAAAGAAACTATTAGAATAGAACTTAGAGTTACACCCAGCTTGTTCAGCAGTAAAATGATGAGACCTAATTGCCAATCTAGTAGTACGCTTATATTGATGCTGTCCAGATAACAAGGAGGAGAGCTTACTGGAAGAACTGCTATGATAATATTTATAGAAAAGACAGAGGGAAGCCATGTCATGGCAGTGGGAAAGTAACTGACGTCAAGATGCCAGGTCAGGATCACTAACATGACAGACCTTTCTTTGGATATTGTCAAGAATCGCAAGATGATGAAAGATATCATTTAGTTCTGAATTTTCTTTTTATATATTATGTGTTCTTTCTGGTTTTTATAGGATTAATGAAAATGAAGAAAGATAAGGTTTATAATGGCCCTATTCTGTCAGTAATTCCTGACGACTGGAAATAGGATAGGGCTATTATATGCAGAATTATTATTTTGTAGCAGTGTTTTACTATAGGAATGCATTGCAAATGAGGAAGAAAGGGATTGTCAGTGGTCAGGAATTAATGCAAGCATTACTGATAGAATAGGGCTATTATATGAATAATTATTATTTTGTAGCAGTGTATTACTATAGGAATGCATTGCAAATGAGGAAGAAAGGGATTGTCAGTGGTCAGGAATGAATGCAAGCATTACTGATAGAATAGGGCTATTATATGTATAATTATTATTTTGAAGCAGTGTTTTACTACAGGAATGCATTGCAAATGAGGAAGAAAGGGATTGTCAGTGGTCAGGAATGAATGCAAGCATTACTGATAGAATAGGGCTATTACATGCATAATTATTATTTTGGAGCAGTGTTTTACTATAGGAATGCATTGCAAATGAGGAAGAAAGGGATTGTCAGTGGTCAGGAATGAATGCAAGCATTACTGATAGAATAGGGCTATTATATATAGAATTATTATTTTGTAGCAGTGTTTTACTATAGGAATGCATTGCAAATGAGGAAGAAAGGGATTGTCAGTGGTCAGCAATGAATGCAAGCATTACTGATAGAATAGGGCTATTATATGAATAATTATTATTTTGTAGCTGTGTTTTACTATAGGAATGCATTGCAAATGAGGAAGAAAGGGATTGTCAGTGGTCAGGAATGAATGCAAGCATTACTGATTGAATAGGGCTATTATATGTATAATTATTATTTTGTAGCAGTGTTTTACTATAGGAATGCATTGCAAATGAGGAAGAAAGGGGTTGTCAGTTGTCAGGAATGAATGCAAGCATTACTCATAGAATAGGGCTATTATATATATAATTATTATTTTGTAGCAGTGTTTTACTATAGGAATGCATAGCAACTGAGGAAGAAAGGGATTGTCAGTGGTCAGGAATGAATGCAAGCATTACTGATAGAATAGGGCTATTATATATATAATTATTATTTTGAAGCAGTGTTTTACTATAGGAATGCATTGCAAATGAGGAAGAAAGGGATTGTCAGTGGTCAGGAATGAATGCAAGCATTACTGATAGAATAGGGCTATTATATGTAGAATTATTATTTTGTAGCAGTGTTTTACTATAGGAATGCATTGCAAATGAGGAAGAAAGGGATTGTCAGTGGTCAGGAATGAATGCAAGCATTACTGATAGAATAGGGCTATTATATGCAGAATTATTATTTTGTAGCAGTGTTTTACTATAGGAATGCATTGCAAATGAGGAAGAAAGGGATTGTCAGTGGTCAGGAATGAATGCAAGCATTACTGATAGAATAGGGCTATTATATGCAGAATTATTATTTTGTAGCAGTGTTTTACTATAGGAATGCATTGCAAATGAGGAAGAAAGGGATTGTCAGTGGTCAGGAATGAATGCAAGCATTACTGATAGAATAGGGCTATTATATGTAGAATTATTATTTTGTAGCAGTGTTTTACTATAGGAATGCATTGCAAATGAGGAAGAAAGGGATTGTCAGTGGTCAGGAATGAATGCAAGCATTACTGATAGAATAGGGCTATTATATGTATAATTATTATTTTGAAGCAGTGTTTTACTACAGGAATGCATTGCAAATGAGGAAGAAAGGGATTGTCAGTGGCCAGGAATGAATGCAAGCATTACTGATAGAATAGGGGTATTTTATGAATAATTATTATTTTGTAGCTGTGTTTTACTATAGGAATGCATTGCAAATGAGGAAGAAAGGGATTGTCAGTGGTCAGGAATGAATGCAAGCATTACTGATAGAATAGGGCTATTATATGTAGAATTATTATTTTGTAGCAGTGTTTTACTATAGGAATGCATTGCAAATGAGGAAGAAAGGGATTGTCAGTGGTCAGGAATGAATGCAAGCATTACTGATAGAATAGGGCTATTATATGCAGAATTATTATTTTGTAGCAGTGTTTTACTATAGGAATGCATTGCAAATGAGGAAGAAAGGGATTGTCAGTGGTCAGCAATGAATGCAAGCATTACTGATAGAATAGGGCTATTATATGTATAATTATTATTTTGTAGCAGTGTTTTACTATAGGAATGCATTGCAAATGAGGAAGAAAGGCATTGTCAGTGGTCAGGAATGAATGCAAGCATTACTGATAGAATAGGGCTATTATATGCAGAATTATTATTTTGTAGCAGTGTTTTACTATAGGAATACATTGCAAATGAGGAAGAAAGGGATTGTCAGTGGTCAGGAATGAATGCAAGCATTACTGATAGAATAGGGCTATTATATGTATAATTATTATTTTGTAGCAGTGTTTTACTATAGGAATGCATTGCAAATGACGAAGAAAGGCATTGTCAGTGGTCAGGAATGAATGCAAGCATTACTGATAGAATAGGGCTATTATATGTATAATTATTATTTTGTAGCAGTGTTTTACTATAGGAATGCATTGCAAATGAGGAAGAAAGGGATTGTCAGTGGTCAGGAATGAATGCAAGCATTACTGATAGAATAGGGCTATTATATGTAGAATTATTATTTTGTAGCAGTGTTTTACTATAGGAATGCATTGCAAATGAGGAAGAAAGAGATTGTCAGTGGTCAGGAATGAATGCAAGCATTACTGATAGAATAGGGCTATTATATGCAGAATTATTATTTTGTAGCAGTGTTTTACTATAGGAATACATTGCAAATGAGGAAGAAAGGGATTGTCAGTGGTCAGGAATGAATGCAAGCATTACTGATAGAATAGGGCTATTATATGTATAATTATTATTTTGTAGCAGTGTTTTACTATAGGAATGCATTGCAAATGAGGAAGAAAGGCATTGTCAGTGGTCAGGAATGAATGCAAGCATTACTGATAGAATAGGGCTATTATATGTATAATTATTATTTTGTAGCAGTGTTTTACTATAGGAATGCATTGCAAATGAGGAAGAAAGGGATTGTCAGTGGTCAGGAATGAATGCAAGCATTACTGATAGAATAGGGCTATTATATGTAGAATTATTAATTTGTAGCAGTGTTTTACTATAGGAATGCATTGCAAATGAGGAAGAAAGGGATTATCAGTGGTCAGGAATGAATGCAAGCATTACTGATAGAATAGGGCTATTATATGTATAATTATTATTTTGTAGCATGTTTTACTATAGGAATGCATTGCAAATGAGGAAGAAAGGGATTATCAGTGGTCAGGAATGAATGCAAGCATTACTGATAGAATAGGGCTATTATATGTATAATTATTATTTTGTAGCATGTTTTACTATAGGAATGCATTGCAAATGAGGAAGAAAGGGATTGTCAGTGGTCAGGAATGAATGCAAGCATTACTGATAGAATAGGGCTATTATATGCAGAATTATTATTTTGTAGCAGTGTTTTACTATAGGAATGCATTGCAAATGAGGAAGAAAGGGATTGTCAGTGGTCAGGAATTAATGCAAGCATTACTGATAGAATAGGGCTATTATATGAATAATTATTATTTTGTAGCAGTGTATTACTATAGGAATGCATTGCAAATGAGGAAGAAAGGGATTGTCAGTGGTCAGGAATGAATGCAAGCATTACTGATAGAATAGGGCTATTATATGTATAATTATTATTTTGAAGCAGTGTTTTACTACAGGAATGCATTGCAAATGAGGAAGAAAGGGATTGTCAGTGGTCAGGAATGAATGCAAGCATTACTGATAGAATAGGGCTATTACATGCATAATTATTATTTTGGAGCAGTGTTTTACTATAGGAATGCATTGCAAATGAGGAAGAAAGGGATTGTCAGTGGTCAGGAATGAATGCAAGCATTACTGATAGAATAGGGCTATTATATATAGAATTATTATTTTGTAGCAGTGTTTTACTATAGGAATGCATTGCAAATGAGGAAGAAAGGGATTGTCAGTGGTCAGCAATGAATGCAAGCATTACTGATAGAATAGGGCTATTATATGAATAATTATTATTTTGTAGCTGTGTTTTACTATAGGAATGCATTGCAAATGAGGAAGAAAGGGATTGTCAGTGGTCAGGAATGAATGCAAGCATTACTGATTGAATAGGGCTATTATATGTATAATTATTATTTTGTAGCAGTGTTTTACTATAGGAATGCATTGCAAATGAGGAAGAAAGGGGTTGTCAGTTGTCAGGAATGAATGCAAGCATTACTCATAGAATAGGGCTATTATATATATAATTATTATTTTGTAGCAGTGTTTTACTATAGGAATGCATAGCAACTGAGGAAGAAAGGGATTGTCAGTGGTCAGGAATGAATGCAAGCATTACTGATAGAATAGGGCTATTATATATATAATTATTATTTTGAAGCAGTGTTTTACTATAGGAATGCATTGCAAATGAGGAAGAAAGGGATTGTCAGTGGTCAGGAATGAATGCAAGCATTACTGATAGAATAGGGCTATTATATGTAGAATTATTATTTTGTAGCAGTGTTTTACTATAGGAATGCATTGCAAATGAGGAAGAAAGGGATTGTCAGTGGTCAGGAATGAATGCAAGCATTACTGATAGAATAGGGCTATTATATGCAGAATTATTATTTTGTAGCAGTGTTTTACTATAGGAATGCATTGCAAATGAGGAAGAAAGGGATTGTCAGTGGTCAGGAATGAATGCAAGCATTACTGATAGAATAGGGCTATTATATGTAGAATTATTATTTTGTAGCAGTGTTTTACTATAGGAATGCATTGCAAATGAGGAAGAAAGGGATTGTCAGTGGTCAGGAATGAATGCAAGCATTACTGATAGAATAGGGCTATTATATGCAGAATTATTATTTTGTAGCAGTGTTTTACTATAGGAATGCATTGCAAATGAGGAAGAAAGGGATTGTCAGTGGTCAGGAATGAATGCAAGCATTACTGATAGAATAGGGCTATTATATGTAGAATTATTATTTTGTAGCAGTGTTTTACTATAGGAATGCATTGCAAATGAGGAAGAAAGGGATTGTCAGTGGTCAGGAATGAATGCAAGCATTACTGATAGAATAGGGCTATTATATGTATAATTATTATTTTGAAGCAGTGTTTTACTACAGGAATGCATTGCAAATGAGGAAGAAAGGGATTGTCAGTGGCCAGGAATGAATGCAAGCATTACTGATAGAATAGGGGTATTTTATGAATAATTATTATTTTGTAGCTGTGTTTTACTATAGGAATGCATTGCAAATGAGGAAGAAAGGGATTGTCAGTGGTCAGGAATGAATGCAAGCATTACTGATAGAATAGGGCTATTATATGTAGAATTATTATTTTGTAGCAGTGTTTTACTATAGGAATGCATTGCAAATGAGGAAGAAAGGGATTGTCAGTGGTCAGGAATGAATGCAAGCATTACTGATAGAATAGGGCTATTATATGCAGAATTATTATTTTGTAGCAGTGTTTTACTATAGGAATGCATTGCAAATGAGGAAGAAAGGGATTGTCAGTGGTCAGCAATGAATGCAAGCATTACTGATAGAATAGGGCTATTATATGTATAATTATTATTTTGTAGCAGTGTTTTACTATAGGAATGCATTGCAAATGAGGAAGAAAGGCATTGTCAGTGGTCAGGAATGAATGCAAGCATTACTGATAGAATAGGGCTATTATATGTAGAATTATTATTTTGTAGCAGTGTTTTACTATAGGAATGCATTGCAAATGAGGAAGAAAGAGATTGTCAGTGGTCAGGAATGAATGCAAGCATTACTGATAGAATAGGGCTATTATATGCAGAATTATTATTTTGTAGCAGTGTTTTACTATAGGAATACATTGCAAATGAGGAAGAAAGGGATTGTCAGTGGTCAGGAATGAATGCAAGCATTACTGATAGAATAGGGCTATTATATGTATAATTATTATTTTGTAGCAGTGTTTTACTATAGGAATGCATTGCAAATGAGGAAGAAAGGCATTGTCAGTGGTCAGGAATGAATGCAAGCATTACTGATAGAATAGGGCTATTATATGTATAATTATTATTTTGTAGCAGTGTTTTACTATAGGAATGCATTGCAAATGAGGAAGAAAGGGATTGTCAGTGGTCAGGAATGAATGCAAGCATTACTGATAGAATAGGGCTATTATATGTAGAATTATTAATTTGTAGCAGTGTTTTACTATAGGAATGCATTGCAAATGAGGAAGAAAGGGATTATCAGTGGTCAGGAATGAATGCAAGCATTACTGATAGAATAGGGCTATTATATGTATAATTATTATTTTGTAGCATGTTTTACTATAGGAATGCATTGCAAATGAGGAAGAAAGGGATTATCAGTGGTCAGGAATGAATGCAAGCATTACTGATAGAATAGGGCTATTATATGTATAATTATTATTTTGTAGCATGTTTTACTATAGGAATGCATTGCAAATGAGGAAGAAAGGGATTGTCAGTGGTCAGGAATGAATGCAAGCATTACTGATAGAATAGGGCTATTATATGCAGAATTATTATTTTGTAGCAGTGTTTTACTATAGGAATGCATTGCAAATGAGGAAGAAAGGGATTGTCAGTGGTCAGGAATGAATGCAAGCATTACTGATAGAATAGGGCTATTATATGTAGAATTATTATTTTGTAGCAGTGTTTTACTATAGGAATGCATTGCAAATGAGGAAGAAAGGGATTGTCAGTGGTCAGGAATGAATGCAAGCATTACTGATAGAATAGGGCTATTATATGTATAATTATTATTTTGAAGCAGTGTTTTACTATAGGAATGCATTGCAAATGAGGAAGAAAGGGATTGTCAGTGGTCAGGAATGAATGCAAGCATTACTGAGAGAATAGGGCTATTATATGTATAATTATTATTTTGAAGCAGTGTTTTACTATAGGAATGCATTGCAAATGAGGAAGAAAGGGATTGTCAGTGGTCAGGAATGAATGCAAGCATTACTGAGAGAATAGGGCTATTATATGTATAATTATTATTTTGTAGCAGTGTTTTACTATAGGTATGCATTGCAAATGAGGAAGAAAGGGATTGTCAGTGGTCAGGAATGAATGCAAGCATTACTGATAGAATCGGGCTATTATATGTAGAATTATTATTTTGTAGCAGTGTTTTACTATAGGAATGCATTGCAAATGAGGAAGAAAGGGATTATCAGTGGTCAGGAATGAATGCAAGGATTACTGATAGAATAGGGCTATTATATGTATAATTATTATTTTGTAGCAGTGTTTTACTATAGGAATGCATTGCAAATGAGGAAGAAAGGGATTGTCAGTGGTCAGGAATGAATGCAAGCATTACTGATAGAATAGGGCTATTATATGTAGAATTATTATTTTGTAGCAGTGTTTTACTATAGGAATGCATTGCAAATGAAGAAGAAAGGAATTGTCAGTGGTCAGGAATGAATGCAAGCATTACTGATAGAATAGGGCTATTATATGAATAATTATTATTTCTTTATTCCTGTTCTTTTATTGTTCTCTCTCTTTAATAATGGTTTTCTTTTTCGCCATATTCTTTTAAACCCAATAACCCTTTGCATCTTAGTGGCTTTATTGCTTTCTTGGGGTGAAATGATTAAAAAAAAGTTTATTTAAAACATGTTTTTTCAACTGTAATAACCTATTAAAATTAATTTGTTCAATACGTGCTTCAAAATGCTTCTTTGAGTCAGTAGCATTTGACAGTTTTTATTTTCTCACACGTGTTCAGATTCCTTTTAGAAGTTCGTTTTCATTTTTAATATTATCAATAGTGCATACTAGGTGATGGAACAAAAATCATGAGTTTTCTTTACCTTGAGGGTCATCCCAGTCATGGTAACGTTTCTTGAATTGCTTCAAGCGATCTGGAGTTTGCGCTCCCATTGGTTTCGATAAATCACGAAACGAGGCTGGATTGGTCAAGTCTAATTCCTAAATTACAAAAACAAATTGTTTGAAATGAAAGTCTTCAGCATTAACCTTGTAGAGTTTTTCTGGCAAAACAAATATTAAAAAAAAGCTTCTTTTTGATTCTTATTTTTGCCTGACCTGTAAAGGGTGAGGCATTATATATATATATATATATATACACACACACACACAGACATACAGGGTGAGGCATAAATAATGTTACAAAAGAAAAAAAAAAGCTCATAACCCCTGAAAAATGTATTATATCAGCCTACAATTTTAACGCCAAGTCAGTATTAATCTGCCAAATAACACCAGAAAATCTCATTCAATATGGTTCACTTTAGTCTTCACGACATGTCAAAGTCTTTCAGAGAGTTACTGATAGTGACATGCAGAGTTTTCATGGGTATTTTGTCCCATATTCTCACCAATTTCGCCTTCAGAGCTTCAACATTGTGATGTAGAGTATAACAGGCTTTACTCTCAAGAACTGCCCACAAATAATATTCAAGATAATAATGTTTTGTACTTTCTGTTTGTATACAAAAAACATGATCACTACTTACAAAAAATATAAATGCAGGACTTTGACATTTTGAATAATATCTTTACTGAGCACAAAACACGTAAGTAATCGACGAACGAAGGTGTTGCTGTGACAATCACTAACAAAAAACTGGTGCCAATGTAGGCTATGTAGCTGGGAAATCAGATAAAGGATACTCAACCTGTATTTGTTTTTTCAGTGTTTCAAAGAAGTGAGCAGTTAGTGAAATGGGTTTCAAGATGGCACACTGCATCACCAAGGACAAATTGTCTCCCCATCACTAGATGTCCTTGGTGATGAATTGTCTCTGGGCCACTGTTTTGTTTCATGAGCAGTATGGCTTGTTGCTCCATCTTGTTTAGTGTCCAATGTTCATCACCATAAGTGGCATTGCCCCATGGCACCTTCAAAGATGTCCTTCCTTGTTGATATTTACACCTTGAGGCACAAAAAGAAGAGACTTTCCTCTTTCTGAAATGGCTGCCGAAACCATAACTGATGCTGGTTTCTGGAATTGACTTATGACTTGTTGAAAGAACATGATCATTTTGATTATTAAACATCTGTTCAACAGCGAACAGTTTCTCATCCATGAAAATGATGTTTTGCAGTGTGCCATCTTGAAACCCATTTCACTAACTGCTTAATTCTTTGGAACACTGAAAAAACAAATACAGGTTGAGTATCCTTTATCTGATTTCCCAGCTACATAGCCTACATTGGCACCAGTTTTTTTGTTAGTGATTGTCACAGCAACACCTTCGTTCGTCGATTACTTACGTGTTTTGTGCTCAGTAAAGATATTATTCAAAATGTCAGTCCTGCATTTATATTTTTTGTAAGTAGTGATCATGTTTTTTGTATACAAACAGAAAGTACAAAACATCATTTTTACATCAAATCTTAATTTCACCACTTAAAAATCCAGGTGAGCATTACCTGACTTGGGGCATTACCTGTATCTGTATGTATACAAGATTTATTAAATTTTTATGTAAACTCTCAGGGTATATGTTATTTATATAAAACTACCTTCAGGGTACATGTATAAGTGGTTTTATGAAATGTAAATGGATATCATGTTTATGCTTGGGTTCCATTCCCAAGCTGACCCATTTTATAAATGCTATCTACAAATTAAATAGCATGTATTCCAAAATCCGAAAAAATCTGAAAACCACAAATATTATGAAGTGGATTAAACCTGACAATTATTTAACATATTTTCTGTTTATACGTTATTTTTATGGATATAATTTATTTAAGTAAATGCGCTGTTTTTTAATTAAACATTATTAATTACATTTAGTAGCTTAAATGTTCGAGAAGTTTTGTAGAAAATATGTGTTTCTCTGACAGGAATAAAACCTGTAACCCTTATGGGGAACCATCATAAAAATGACGTATAAACAGAAAATTATATATATATATATATATATATGACATGAAGAACAATCATAAATGGACCACACCGTAATTTTATTTGTAAGAAGACAATATTTAAAAAGAGCTGAAGTAAATGTCTTACAAACCTCGCAATCATAATCAGTAAGAATCCATGGGAATACAGGGTATTGCATCAAATCATTGTATGAACGACCAGCCAATGTGTTGAGATGCATCAAATACTGGAAGTTGTTAATCTCCCCTCTCTGCAAAAAGGGAAAAAAAAAATCAATCCACACAAGAATCTTTATAGCTTTTGGTTCTTTAGTCGTAAGGATAAATGCAGATGGCTTTGATTAGCGATTCGTGTCTGTGGATTCAGAGATCTAGCAAGAACGATAGTTTCTTGTTTATGTTTTTTATGCCTGAATGTTGAGTGACCATTTTCTCTCAGCTAGTTCCTCAATATAGTTGGGGCCTAGTTGCTGCTCTTTAACTGGGTTTAGTTTACAATACAATTTTGTCGAGGGTATAAAGCAAATATCAATAGTTCTTAAGGTGTTCAAATTTCTTAGATGAAGCATTTTCATTATTAATCTTTGACTAGTTTTTATTCTCCAGTTTAATTAGTTTGAATTTATTAATTGCAGCTTTTCTGTTCTTAATTTTTCACAAGTCTTTTCTTCATATTTGCTTGAATTTCTAAGATGGAACATTTTCATTATCAATTTTGACAAGTCTAAAAGAAATCGAACGATCACAGCGTTGTATTTCCAAATTTCAAACAAGAAAGTTGAAAAATTTTCAAAGACAAAAATCACCAATTCTCTTCTCGGACACAAATTTCATGTCAGAATTTTCTCAACTCATTCTTCGGATAAAAAGAATAAAGATGATTTTGATGAAAGCAAGAAGAACCTCAAAGACCTTAAATATGCAGAGAGTGTGGTTTTATTGATTATGGTGCCCCATAATAGTTGTAACATTAAGTGCAAATGGACACTCATTATGGGACAAGGGTAATGAAAATACCCTCTTTGTCCCATAATAGCTGCTACATTTAGTATATGAAACGTGCATGCAAATGGACACATATTATGGGACAAAGACAATGAAAATACTATATCTGTCCTATAATAGTTGTCACATTTATCGTATAATTGTTGCAATTATACGATAAATGCAATAACAATTATGGGACAGAGGTAATACTTATTTAAAACATAACATCTTGAAATCAAATAATTTCTGGTTTTTGACTGAAGAAAGGTGGAGAACTTTTTAAACTGTATCTAAAACCAAATTATTCAAATTGATTACCACTAAAGAAATGAAGCAATTGCAGCTTAAGAGAGTTGCCACAAAAAAAAAATAATAAATAAATAAATAAAATTTGGTTTATTTTCTTACCTCCCATCGTTGGGTCACTGATTTTTCACCCATTAAGCTGCTGATAATTCCAGCACTGAATGAAAAACAAAAAAGAAGTGCAATTTAAAATGAAGGACATATTGCACCTGTATGAAAAATGGATGCTTGCATAAACAAAGATACGTCACTGATTGGATCAAAGTACTTGTACTCTATTTGTACTCATATTGATCAACAAGGTCTGTGATACAATGCCATTTCCCCTCATGCACAAAATAACCATTTCAAAAAAATTATCAAAGAATTTTCAAATGGTGGGTGAACCTTTTTGTAGATGTCTTTGATTTTGTTTAGCAGCATATCAACACCTCTATGCGTTATTTAATGCCAAAATCTAAATATTTAAACACAATTTTATGCCTTCAACTATAGATAAAATGTGTTGTTGGTCATTTTGCTATAAATAGGTATTATTGCTCATTTTGCTATAAATAGGTGTAGCTGGTAGGCATTGGTGGCAGTCTTTGACAAATGGATGTTCTGGTACAGTTGCCATAGTGGTTCAGTAGACGTCGACCCCATGTGGACAACAGTGACGCACACAGCCCAGATGTGGGAATGGTTACTTTCTAAGTGTAGCTTTGATGTCGCACAAAGTTGAAAGTATGAAGCACCCAGTGAGGATCGAACTCACTACTTAGTTGTAATTGTTCTAACGAGACAAGCTTGTTAACCATTACACTGCCTCGAGGCACCCACGTAATTTTCTAAGCGTAGCTTGGATGTGGCACATGGCCAAAAATACGGGGCACCCAGTGAGGATTGAACTCACTATTCAGTCATAAATGATCTAGCAAGGCAAGCTTGCTAACCAGTACACCACATCGGAGTCTACAAACCCCCCCTCGCCAAGACGTGGGAATGTTGGATTTCTCAAATGCTGCAAAGATTGGAGTTGGGATGATAGCGAGGACAGGCAGTCCCATAAAAATGGTCGATTCTCTGTGAGCGCTGGATGACTGCTGCCTCACCCAGTCACTGGGAAACCCGCAGCAGTATAATGAAAGTGCCAAATAAAAAATAAAAAAATATGGTAACATTTTTTTATGGGGATGCCCAAAATGGATGCTTTATTTATGAGATCCGCTAACCAAGCATTAATATAGTTGCGTGTACTCTATCTTCTATCTCAAATGGGGGTGGATAATATTTCTATTCTTTCAATCCAGATATATTTTTACCTGTGTAAAAATAGTAAGAAAAATATTGACTCACCTGGATTCAATCTTGGCATTTTGCTTTTGCCCTGATACAGATTGCTGGGCATTGTCCGTTATTGCTGTAGCAACAGACAAAAACCTAGAAAAGCAAGATGAAAATCAATGGAAAAGTTAATATTTCAGAGGAAAAGAGGTCAACAGACAAATTTCATTCAAATGAAAATAATCAGGATTCCTCTCCTTATACAAAGAATTTACCAAAAAAAATAAAATAAAATAAAAAAAATCCATCAGCACCAGGTTACTGGTACCATCCTAACAATTCAACAATATGTATAGTGTGTGTGTGTGTGTGTGTGTATATATATATATATATATATATATATATGATATGTTTAACGTTCTTTTTATAGATACAAGTATTTAAGCAAATGCTCTGTTTTATAATAAACAGTATTAAATAACATTTACCGGCCTGAATGTCCGAGAAATTTTCATAGAAAATTTTCGTTCTCCGATTTCTCTATGAAAATTTCTCGGACATTCAGGCCGGTAAATGTTATTTAATACTGTTTATTATAAACAGAGCATTTGCTTAAATACTTGTATCTATAAAAAGAATGTTAAACATATCAAAAATGTCTTTAATAAATTGTCGGACTATGTCCAATTCAAAAATGTATGTATATATATATATATATATATATATATATATATATATATATATATATATATACAAATTAATCACCAGTTACCTACCATTGCCTGAAGAAGTACAATCATAGTATTGAAACATGAAAGCTTTTGTGTAACGATTTCAATAAGTTTTTATTATAATCTCTCATATATATATATATTTGGACTATCAAAACTGGAAAGTGAAAACTGGGCTACTCATGATATCAGTAAGCACATTTAGCCTGTCTGCCTCACATAGAATAATTTCTTTCTTTCTGTTGCTACATGAACAGTGTGTGTATACATATATATATATATATATATATATATATATATATATATATATATATATATATGGTGTCCCCCAAAATGATCTGACTTTTTGACTTTTTATAACTGAATTTTTTTCTTTTTCAGATACAGACATTTAATTTCACTTAATATTTAATTTAAACTGTTAATCTTCTTTTTAAGTTAATAAGCATTGATATTTCTTAATTTTAGCCATTAATCTTGTTTGCAAATCAAAAAACACTGCATTTATTGTCATTTAAAGAGTGAGTACATATTGGGGGGGGGGGGAGACCCTGTGTATAAATGTCCAGCAACTGAAATGTGATATTTGTGGTAAGACATGCGGGTCCAGAAACGGTTTCATGCAACATTTTAAATTGCATGATAATGTAACACCTGCTGCTTGCCCTGTTTGTGCCCTGTTTGTGCCAGAGTATGTCGGTCCTTTGCTGGGCTAAAAGAGTCACATTCGGTCAGCACATCAGTGGATATTCTCCAAAAGTAATGGCTGTACTTGGACACAAGTTGGCAACCACCACCATATATATATATATGTGTGTGTGTGTACGTGTAGATATTCTTAGATGGAGTTCAACTGTAGAAGAGACAAAATGAATAAAAAAAGACAAGAGGAAAAACTACATGTGGCCGATGTGTTTCGCCTGCTGTGATTGCCTTGATAAAGTCCCACAGAGGAGAAAACACCTCGGTTAATTATAGTTTTCCCCTCTTCTCTTTTTATTCATGTGTGTGTGTGTGTATTTATTGAGAAGTATTGACATTCTATGTCTATTAAATTTAACCATCTTTTCTCAATCGGGAATAATCTTCTGCAACCCGGCTGTTGTAGAATCCGAAATCAAAGCTGTTTCCAAGCTTTTGATTCCCATAAGTCATCTTCAGGGGTGTGTACAGATTAAGTAAAGACAATCACAAATGTATTAAGTGTTCCAAGTCTCATATTTTTTTTTAAATTGAATCATATCAATCCAAATGATATAATGCTGAACAAATAAAGACACAGAAAAAAAAATTTTTTTAAATGGAAATTTACTCTGATGAGAAAAACTTTCATAGACAAAAATCACTAATTCTCTTCCTTGGACATAAATTTCATATCAGAATTTTCTTGACTGATTCTTCAGATAAAAGGAACAAAGATGATTTTGATGAAAGCAAGAAGTACCTCGGAGACCTTGAATATGCAGAGAGTGTAGTTTTATTAATCATGATGCTATAAAATGTGTGGTTTTATTGATCTTGATGCTATCAAATGCATGGTTTTATTGATCATGATGTGATCAAATGTGTGGTTTTATTGATCATGGTGCTATCAAATGTGTGGTTTTATTGATCATGATGATATCAAATGCATGGTTTTATTGATCATGATGATATCAAATGCATGGTTTTATTGATCATGATGATATCAAATGCATGGTTTTATTGATCTTGATGCTATCAAATGCATGGTTTTATTGATCATGATGATATCAAACGCATGGTTTTATTGATCATGATGTGATCAAATTAGTGATTTATGTACATAGAAAAGATATGTAAGGGTTTAATGAATTTCTTGCCAATATCTTTGTTTTTTTTTTGAGATTTTTGTTTTTTGGGTGTGAGAAACTTACTTTGCGTAAACTTTGTTGCGAACTTTTCGAGGGAAAGCCAGCAGATAATTGCGTCCGTCTGCAGAGAAAACTTCCACTGCAATTGGCTGCAGCAGATAGCGTCTCTTGTGCACTTCCCGGATGTCATCATAGGAGAATTTACTGCAGCTGTAGTAATAGAAAACAGAAAAGATTATGCATTTCCATTCCAAGACAGGACAATTATATGTGTGTGTGTGTGTGTGTACGTGTGTATATATATATATATATATATATATATATATTTTATTTATTTATAGATATCAAATTATGATTTTTTTTTAGTTCACCCAATAAAAGGCCCAAGAGCCACTCAAGTTAGAAGGTTACTGATTGAGATTGTTATAAGGGAGTGGGAAGAGGGAATTAAGAAATGCATATTACCAGAACATGTAGGATAGATATTGGCGATCATGAAAAAGAATACAAAATTAAAAAATATAAGAATTTTTTCTCTTTCTTTTTCTCCTCCATATTTCATTCTCTGATGAAGCTTCAATTAAAGTGAAACATGTTAGATTTACAAACGTTTCCTATATGTTTTTCATCCTATCATTCTGTTGGATTCCAATCTGTATTTGAACATAATTCATATACAAGTATACCTCAATTATACGTCGTTTGTCACCAAAAATATATGGAAAAATAAAAATCAAGTTTAATTCATTTTATTCGACTTTATGTCTGCCCGCCACAAACATTGAAGTTGTAATATCACTAGAAAAGCATAAAAAGCACGTAAAATCATATTACTGTACAATAAATAAAAATATATAAAATCATATTAAAATATGTACATTTACAGTAAATGTTAATATAATCATGATAAATCCTAGAGAAAGAAATATGAAAACATCTGTGACTCTGTGTTGTCTTCTTATTTAGCGGTCTTTAAGAGATTATTATTGGCATTTTCTACAGTATTTCCAATATATACTGTTTGGCGTCCTTGTCAGCACCACTCGTGGTTCCTGTGAAAGCGAAATCCAGTTTAATTTAGGCATACGCGTGGTATACGTCTGCTTAATGCCCACTCTCTCATTCTCATTTATTTGTGACTTTATATTTTGGCCCAATGACTCCTAAGAAAATTCCTAGTGCAAGTGCTAAGCATCATGCTATAACACTGGATGATAAACTAACTATGATAAAATGCCATGTAAAAGGTGAAAAGATTATATTGATTGCTCGATCTTTTGGAATGAGTTGGACAACTGTATCAATGATTGTTCACAATACAGATAAGATTTTGGCACATATCAAATCTGATGCCGCAGGGATGAAGAATACTGTTATCAATAAGAAAAGAGGAAAAATCTTTGAAGAGATGGAACTACTTTCTCTTTGGATTGATAGGTTGAATCATCAGCATTCTGCTATTAGCCAAGAAATCATTCAAGTGAAAGTGTTGTCTTTGAGGACCTGAACAAAAAATACCTAGATGGGAAAGATGTAGAGTTTAAAGCGAATCAAGGCTGGTTTATGAGATTTAAAGAACGAAGACGTTATCACTCTATTAAGAAGCAAGATGAAAGTGCATCAGCTGATGAACAGGTAGCAGCTGATTTTCCTAAAGCATTGGCTAAGATCATTGAAGAAAATGGATTTCTTCCTGAACAGATTTTTAACATTGACGAAACTGGATTATACTGGAAAAAATTGCCAGACCGTTCTTTCTTTGGTAAGGCTATATCGCTGATAAATTATTTTATTCAGAATACTGTATGTACATATCATAAATACTGTAATATGCAATGGGGAGCGCTTATTTCCGGTTTATAGTGTGGTTATTTTGACATAAGTTGTTTTTCGACCTAAGTTGTGATCTCTGATTGACGATGTAGGGTGAGGTATACCTGTATGTGACTTTCTTTCATCTATTTTAAAAAAATTTTTTAAATTTTCTGTTGCTTTACACAATGTAGTAGAAGTTGTAATAATCTTAAGTTATGGAAATTTATTAGATGAAGCATCGTCATTTTCTTTTTTTCAAGTTTTCTTTTTGCTATTTTATCGAAGTATTCCGGTTGTTATTATTTCTTTTTTTTACAAAAAAAAAAAAAAAATCCTAAAAATTGAAAATAGGAGTAAAATGCTGCTACACCCATTGTCAACTTTATCGGGAGCGGGGCAATTATAAAGTACAAAATTTTACCATCAGGATATGTCAACTTAACAGCTACCAAAACTGATAACAAACACTTTAAATAAATAAATAAGAAAAATTAACATACATTCTTTTTTGGCAGCTGCCGCTACTTTTTGATGTCCGGGGAATAATAGGTTCATGAAATCTGAAAAGAAAGAAAAAATGATTACATACATAAAATATAAGTATACATATGTGTGTGTATATATCTGTCCCCCTCTCTCTCTTACACACACACACATATATATTATTATTTCTCTCCTCATAAGTAAATGGACTCCGCTATCTTAACGGATGGTGATAAATATTGACATATTACAAGAGTCAGTTTTCAGTTTGTGCCTGACAATTAGCACATGCATGAAACTCAGGAATGGTGAGGAACAAATGTATATTTATTCTTAGTATAAATTTTACCTCTGTTATTCTACATCGGGCATTGTTTTATTGCCACCAGTACTCCGTGTGTGCTTATATATATATATATATATATATATATATATATATATATATATATATATATATATATATATTATATATATATATATATACACACACACACACACCAGCCGAATTACCCGTGACCTGCTGCATGTCACACTTTTTTTTTGTAAGAAAAAGATGATTGATTTTATATCATTGTTATAATTTGCGGAGAAAAATGATGCATTTCAATATTACTCAATAATCTTGCTGATGTGACCTCCATCTTCTGGCTTTCTCCTTTTATATTTTGGATAGGAGTCAATTCCCAAATTTAAATTATATCAAAAGGAAAATAATTTTCGGTGGGGGGTTTGTGCAAAAAACCTTGATCTGACTCCATTGATATGTACTTGATGCAATACTTGATTGAATGAATTGATGAGCAGATTTCAACATTGATATGACAGTTGAATTGTCACAACAAACATGTATTGTAAGGTACTACCCACTGATTGGTGATTCCTTACTCAACTTGACATCCATATTGTCTCATTTTGATACTGCCCATGTGACCTCCATCTTCTGGCTTTCTTCTATATTTTAGATAGTAGTCATTCCCTTGTTCAAATTTAAATTAAATTTAAATCAAAGGGAAAAAAAATTTCCGTGATGGGTTTGTGCCCGCTAAGGGACTCCCTTTGATCAAAATGAATTATACTTATCCAAGTACCCTAGTTAATGTAATTTCAGAATTTATATAGTTATGGTGTTCTATTTCCAAAATCCTAGGAAGAGTTCGATAACAAACAAACAGACAGAGGTTAGAATTTTATAAATGTATAATTAATTAACAAATCAGAGACTTCAGAAAGCCATGGTAATATTTTATATTTCACAGGACAGATAAAATTCAATTTCAGTTTGTCAGACCTCAAAAAGTCCGATTTGTTAATTATTACTTACTCTGTTTACTACATTGAGCTCTTGGGATTTATATCCTCCTTGGAATTATCCATACAGATTACCAATTATCTTAATATATATATATATATATATATATATATATATATATATATATATTTTCCTTCAAGCATGGGCACCTCGAGGCAGTGTAATGGTTAGCAAGCTTGTCTCGCTAGAACAATTATGACTGAGTAGTGAGTTCGATCCTTACTGGGTGCCCCATACTTTCGGTCTTGTGCCACATCTGAGCTACGCTTGGAAAATCACTGGGCATCTCGATGTATGTAATGGTTAGCAAGCTTGTCTCCCTAGAACAATTACGACCGAGTAGTGAGTTCGTACCTCTCTGGGTTCCCCATACTTTCGGCCTTGTGCCACATCTAAGTTACGCTTGGTAAATCATTATCTTCTGTGGGCACCCAGAGGTGGGGTAATGGTTAGCAAATCTCACTAGAACAATTACGACTGAGTAGTGAGTTCGATCCTCACTGGGTTCCCCGTACTTTCGGCCTTGTGCCACATCTAAGCTACGCTTGGAAAATCACTATATTCCTTCAAGCATTATTATAGTGATACTAGTATTTGAAATAGACGTCCCATGTTTAATTTTTACTTTAAACAGTCTATTTCAAATAGAAGTATCCACTATAATAATGGATATTTCAAATAGAAGTATCCACTATAATAATGGATATTTCAAATAGAAGTATCCACTATAATAATGGATATTTCAAATAGAAGTATCCACTATAATAATGGATATTTCAAATAGAAGTATCCACTATAATAATGGATATTTCAAATAGAAGTATCCACTATAATAATGGATATTTCAAATAGAAGTATCCACTATAATAATGGATATTTCAAATAGAAGTATCCACTATAATAATGGATATTTCAAATAGAAGTATCCACTATAATAATGGATATTTCAAATAGAAGTATCCACTATAATAATGGATATTTCAAATAGAAGTATCCACTATAATAATGGATATTTCAAATAGAAGTATCCACTATAATAATGGATATTTCAAATAGAAGTATCCACTATAATAATGGATATTTCAAATAGAAGTATCCACTATAATAATGGATATTTCAAATAGATGTATCCACAATTTGACTGAATAAAAATGACTTTCTTAATACTTTGTTTAGCTTTCGGAAGGCACTTTAAAGAAACAAAAGACTACAAAATTCAACATACTCTGGTGGTAAACTGTCGATGTCTTTGATTTCTTTGCTTTTCAGTAAAGTGAAGCCATCAATAACATAGAAATGTTCTTTGCCAAACAGTAATAGTCCTTCAGCCGTGTCCAAGCCTTGAATGCGGGCACATCGAAACATGTGGGTGATCTAGAAAGAGAGAAACTTAGAACATTAAAAGAAGAACCAGTTAATAGTAACAGATGAAAAGCTTTAAAAAGAAACAACAAAAAAAAAAAACATGTATCTACAACTATGCTACTTCCGATGAACTCTCGTTTATGGTACCTAGACTCTATGAATTCAAGTGCAGTACTAGATTGGCGACAAGGACACATCATTTTACAGTTGAAATGTGTAGTATGACAAAGACAAATACCAAGTCCCGAGAGAGCTAATTTCATTACGCAAAGGGGGTATATAACACGGCCATTATTTCAAAGAAAGGAAATAGCTCACTTTGACCAATTAAGACCCAGAATTGAAGAAGACGTCGTGATAGAAGACCTTGACAGAAAAGAGAGAATGAGTTCTTCAGATCAGGATATTGCAATAGAAGACGAGCGCTATGGAAGATAGGAGTGACTCAGACACTGAAGAAGGTGAGATGAGACCAAGATCTCCATTAAAAAGAACACGACATAAACTTCAAGGGGGAGATGGGGAAAGAGGTCGAAGAAAGGCATTAAGCCTTTTCGGTTCAGGGAAGTGTAGTGGTTTGGTAAATATTTAAATATGTTAAGTAGAAGAGATATAAAGTGTATCATAAACTAAGAGACAAGCAAGAAGTTGACTACTGATCATGTGTTGCAGAAAAACACAATACAGCAAAAGGTTTAGATGTAACCATAAATTCTATGCTAACAGTTTCTTTTCTCGCTTGTGGAACTCTCTTCTTGCGTCTTGCTTTCCAGAGAACGTTGAGCTTCAAAAATTTAAATGCATTGTCAATTGTCATCTTATGTTGTTTTGATTCCTCTTCTTCTCTCGCTCCTTAATGTTTTTCGTATATACTTTCACACTTAGTAACTCACCTGCATGTTAATGGCTTTGTTGCCTTACTTGGAGTGAAATGATTAAAAAAAAATGCACTATTTATATACTGAATCAATTGCTAGGTCTTCTGCCAGGAATGTTGGTTCACTGTGTTGCACAAGATAATTTTTCTCACCAGAATCTGTCTTACATATTTATAAGTCGACTATTTACTCAATAGTAAATCTGATCAGTTCAATAAGGTCAAATTGGCATCTGATATTTATAAGTCTACTGTCTTGCTTTGGATATTGCTGCTATATCTGGTTTGGTGCTTCTACTATCTATTTAGAATCTGCAATGTTACTGGTCATGACCTGGCATCACGGCTTCAGTCACTTTGCCACTGCTGTAATGTAGCTGTGCCTTTTCTATATTTTCATGGTAATTGTTCTGGTGAGCTTTTCTCTTTCGTACTTTGACATCACAAATTCAAGTGCAGTACTAGATTGGCAACTAGGTCTCATCATTTTACAGTTGAAATCGCTAGATGTTACTGTAAGTTCTATGCTAACAGTTTCTTCTATTGCACTTCTTGTTTGTGGAACTATCTTCCAGATTCTTGCTTTCCCATCAAACACTGAACTTCAAAAGCAATATCAATTGTTATCTTCTGTCTCCTCTCCTTAATTTTTTTTTTCATATTTTTCACATTCAGTAACCACCCCCTTGCATCTTAGTGGCTTTATCACCTTACTTCCAGTAAAATAGTAAGAAAAAAATAAAAAAATAAAAAGATAAAAATGTAATATATGATTTGTGTCAGGAAATACAAAACATCTGATTCAAATTTAAATTCATTTTAACAGTAATCCTCGAGATCGAGTGGCTCTCGAGCCTTGTATTGGGTAAATTTTAATATAAAATAAAAAAATCCATAATGTATTTTTGACATTGTAAGAATGGATATTTTTTTTTTGTAAGTGAATATTGCATTAATAATTTTTTGGAGATAATGATTTTTCCAGATACAAGTCCTACTATTTAATCCATATCTGTGGAGAGAAGAGATAGATTCATACATTTCCCAAGAGTAATTGTGTGCAAGTGAAATATATATTTTAATGGAGATCCATGTTTGAAATAGATGCCCTGTTTTTATTTTAAACAGTGTGTATTACAGCTATCTCTATCAGCCTGCATATTCATTTAGAAATCTTAAGAAAATGTGTTCTGTGGCATTTTCTTTAATCAGATTTATCGAGTGAGTGTACAGGTGACAGAGTTGCTGTAATACAGAGTATTTCAAATATAAATGGGGTTGCCCGTTTCAAATATGGATATCTGCTAAAAATAATGTTTGAAGTATTAAAAATGTCAGATCATAAACAATTGCATTAATTCCTTAGAAATTGTTGTGTAAGGAAAGACAATGAACTCAACTGGAATTCAAACTTGGCTCTTGATTTCTTATGTGCACCAAGCCGCTATCCACTTCACCATTTGCATGTTCATTGGAGTGGGGAACAAATTATGTTAAAAAAATACATATCTCATAAAAAAATATTTTATTTCAGGTTAACCAAGACTTTAGCAATCTTTGCATCCTTCAAAATTTTCTGTAAGCAAATTTCATGCCTACTGGTTAAAAAAATTCATTAATTGTTGGGGGAAAAAAAAGGCATTACAGATCCCTCCCCACTTCCCAAAAGGGTCCCACGCTGCTTAAGTTTACTTCTTTCCCTTTAACTACCTTTTCTCCATCGCCCAGAAGTCGTAAGATGGCTTGATTGGAAGCTTTGCTCTCGCCTTGACTATCTTGTTGGCCATCTGTTTTGTCCACATCTGTGCTTGGCTCCGTGCTACCACCAGGATCATCAGCATCATCCTCATTCTCAATACTTCGTAAGACACTCGTCTGTCGCCGCGGTAACAGCTTGGGGATGTTCATTATCACTGCATTTGCATAACAAAAACAAAAAAAAAAAAGAACATTAAAATAAGGAAAAATTAATAAAATTTCATTTTAGCTCTGTTTATTAAGAATTAGTGGTTTATGAAAATTGTGAATGCTGGACAATCTACTCACAGATGGAAACTGATGGCACGAGAAATGTGATTCTACAGAAGGATGCTGAGAATACTATGGATGGAAAATACAAACAATATGGGAACTGGTATTAATTGGAAAGAAAAACAGTTGATATAAGAATAGTAAAAGTTGCCTTCTAGAAACTAAGTAAATTATGAATAGAGAGGAAATTGGAATCTGAAAGTGCTGAATTGCTATGTAAGATCAGTCCTCCAGTATGGCAGTGAATGCTGGACAATTTCCTGAGATGAAGAGGAGATTTGAAGCAAGAGAAACAAAGAAAAGAGTGCTGAACTGCTATGTAATATCAATCCTCCTATATGCCAGTGAATGCTGGACAATTTCCTCAGAGATGAAGAGGAGATTTGAAGCAAGAGAAACAAAGAAAAGAGTGCTGAACTGCTATGTAATATCAATCCTCCTATATGGCAGTGAATGCTGGATAATTTCCTCACACATGAAGAGGAGACTTGAAGCAAGAGAAACAAAGACAAGAGTGCTGAACTGTTATGTAATATCAATCCTACCATATGGCAGTGAATGCTGGACAATTTCCTCACAGATGAAGAGGAGACTTGAAGCAAGAGAAACAAAGAAAAGAGTGCTGAACTGCTGTGTAATATCAATCCTCCTATATGGCAGTGACTGCTGACCAATTTTCTCACAGATGAAGAGGAGGCTTGAAGGAACAGAAATGTGGTTCTACAGAAAGATGTTGAGAATACCATTGCTGAAGTGAGTAAGCAATGAGGCAGTCTTAAAGTGTAACAAAAACATGTTCTGAGGACTAAAAACTGAAAGCTATAAAGAGCCATGATTGTCTGTGTCATGAATGGGCCTAGCAGAAATAGAAATACAAGGTCTGATCAAAGAGTATCAGAACTGTTACTATGGTAACAGAGCTAAAGTACACATATTGATTATGAACTAATTTATGACGTTCTTGTTCACTTCTGTTATTTATAGCAGTGCTTGGAAGGAAAATGTGTAGAGTGTGGTTGTCTCCTCACACCACAGAGCTTCCATCAGTGACCGTGCAGCAGTTTTTTTTACTAAGCACACAACATTCTCCAGGTCCAACAACCATATGACATTTTTTCTTTTTTTTGTACTGCCTGTTTGTAGGAGAGACTTTGTAAATCACAGATACAATAATAGTAACGCCTTCGCACAATACTCAGTCAGACGCCGCTAATTCCCATATATATATATATATATATATATTTTTCCTTTACCCGTCATGTGATCTAATCATTTCAAGATGAGGTCGGCTGTGCTTGCTCTCTGGTGACCCATGTTCAAACCCAAGTGTTGGCAGCAACACTTTATTCCTATATGACATCTTTCAATTCCCACTTGGAAGGAACAAGATTTCAAGACATTTAAGGAAATCTAAGAGAATGCAATGAGACAGCTGTTCCCTATCCCAAAAAAGGAGTTCCAGGAATACTCCCATCAATGGAAATGAGGCTAAGAGGATTACTTCAAAGGAGATTAAATGCCAAATTGATATGTGTTGTAGTTTTATTTTTATAGCACCAGTCCTGATACTTTTTGATCAGCCCTCATAACTCTCACGTGTACATATGCCAAAGGGAGATAACTCCATTGAATTGTCCTCAATTTGGTTAGTGATGTAACAAGTTCAAAAAAGATGCATTTATTTAATCAGACTGATTTAATTCAAGATAGCCAGAAATAAAAAATAAAAAATTTGAAAATGAACAAATTGTGGGTGAACAAGACTGACCTTCAGAATTCTGATCCACTGAATCCACTTCAGCCATGAAAAAATCCATTTCATCAGTTTGGATGGGAAGTTCATCATCACACAGGAAGCTCTGAGAACGATATCGCTTGAACCAATCACGGCTGTCTCGACTGATGGCCACCTTGTATTTCAGAGGCTTCTGAAGAAAACCGGTAAAGAGTTTCGTAACAATGCAAACACAACAGATCATTATTTACTTATACTAATTTACTAAATCATTATATCAATGCTAAATGTAGCAAACTTTATTTGGCAAAGTTTAACCCTTGTCACTGCACCCCTCCCCCCCCCAAAAAAAACGGTATGTCAAAAGGACGTTTTTTCTCTTGATGCCACTATTACTGCATACATCAATTTTTATTATTTTAAACAGTTATTTAGTAACTATTACAGTTTCACTGATTTGTTCTAAAGGCTTGAAAAGCTGTTTGTTTGGAATTGGGCCAAATATGGAACAAGGATGAAGTGCCCGTAATATCCAATATGCCATTTGAACAATAGTTTTTCTTCATATTCCTTAATAAAATGTTGACTTCATTTTCTTTATTTCATCTTATTTTGGAGAGCAAACATACAAATTGCTAAAATGATGTAAATGTAGTAGAATTTGATAAATTAATGAATAAACTAGCAAGACCCATTAAAATTTCAGTTTTAATATTCTGATGAATCTTAATTCTTAAGTTAATGATTGAATAAGCTCATGGCGAGTTCTACAACAAATTATCCACAGAAATTCCCCTATTGCATCATTAGATATTTGAGCTTAACAAGTTTAACAAAATATTGCAATAACAATCATAAATATGAATGCTGGTCGTTATTCTGAAAAGTGAGTACAAATGAAAAGATTTTGAAATTGAGAACTTTTTCATTTCACTGAAAGAGCCATGAAATACTTCTATATTCCCCCTTTTTTGCTTTCAATTTCTCACTGAGAGCAAGTAGTGTCTTTGATATGGCATTTCTATGTATTCATGCAGTCAAAATGGAATAGTCCATTATTCATAAGGTACTGACAGGTTGTAACAGTTGTGCAAACTAACTAACAAAGGAAAGAACATGCAGAATTATAAGATGTTTTAAAAGACAAATTATATTCAAGTAGGCCAAATATATGAGATGCTACGATGATGTGTATGTAGAATTTTTACTTATTGGATAGATAGATAGATAGATAGATAGATAGATATGGTCTGTTTTGCTTTATGACATATCAACCTTAATGGGTTATTTAAAAACCAACAAGATTTTTATTACTGGTAATATTTTTTCCAAAAATGTATTACTGTTAATAGTTTTGTTTTTTCCAAAAATGGATGCCGGTAATAAATTTTTTTCTTCAACAATTCATTCCTGGTAACAATTTTTTTCTTCAACAATTCATTCCTGGTAATAATTTTTTTCTTCAACAATTCATTCCTGGTAATAATTTTTTTCTTCAACAATTTATACCTGGGAATAATTTTTTTACAAAAATGTATTGCTGGTATTAAAATCTATTCATAGTGCTCTAACCCCAGTTCAGGGGATAACTATGTGTCCATAGCTGGGACCCTAACAGGTGCTACCGTCCCAGGTCAGGATGGACCTGGGAACACCAGAAATTAAGAGGTGGTTCCATGCTTCTCAAAACCTCCTGATCAGAGACCTTGCTGTTGGATGCAGCTTATCGTCCTATCCAGGACGAGATAGAGATACAGTATTTACATGATTTACAATCAGGCTATTGTCCTCATCTTTGTTGTTGTTATAACAATATTGGGCTGTGAATATGGTGATATAGTAATTGTGAGTTCAATCCCTGGGCCAGGCAGTGAGTACTTGGACTCAGAGGAAACAGAGCAAGCAATAACAGAGAAGTAATAAAAATAATAAAGATATCACCAAAGATGGGCAGCAGAACGAGAACAGTGTACCCCCCTGTAGATTAACTAAAGGGTTCAGTTTGGAATTCCTAGATCAATATACACCTGATGAAAGCCAGAGGGCATAATGGATGAAACGTTGTGATAAAGACAATAAGGATGAGGACAATAGTCCGAATGTAAATAAAGATAACTCCTCGTCCTAGAAATTCAAACAGAAGATATACAGTATTTGACAACATACAAGACCCACCTTATCTCACCCACCATCAACATTAAGAATTTTGTAAATTTACACAAAAATAGCAAACATGAATAAAGAATTCAAGTATTTTTACTTATTATTTCATGCTGAAAAGGAGTCAGAGGTGAGCTTATCTACAATCAAAAATGGTATTTTTATTATTTTTAAATTTCATTGTTGGTCTATTGTGTTCTATACTATAGGCCCAATCATAGTGCAATAAAGGGCTACAACTGATGGCCTATTTCAAAACTTCCTTATATCATGGATTTTCATTCATCAAAACTGGTATTTTTGTTTTAAAATTCTGTACTTGATCTATCCCAATGATTTTCTATACTATAGAACTGATCATGGTGCAAATAAGGACTATTTCAAAACGTTATTTCAGGCACCATCAACCTCACATCATTCATCAAAAATCTTATTTATTTTTAGACAAGTTTATAATAAATAAAGAAGAAGAAAATAATTACATTGTTTGGACTATCGTCCTTATTTTTGTTGCCATATTTATCATAACATTTCAGCTGTTGTACGTTCTGGCCTTCTTCAGGCTGGAGTGCACAATGGCTGAAATGTTGTGATAAATATGGCAATAAAGATAAGGATAGTCCGAACAATGTAAATAGTGTACATAATACCTCATCTCAGAAATATAGACAGATACCAAAATATTTTAACATATCTAAATAGGGAGCATGGATGAAGTTTAAGTAACATTTGATGTAACATTGAACAATTTTTTTTTTTTTTTTTTTTACAAAGTACTTTTGCAGCGATACTTACACTGGAATCCATATTGGGTCGGTAAGGATAGTGGATATAGAACATGTCATTCCTCATTAATTTCTTCCTCATGCGGCATGGACCTATAAAATATAAACACATTCCTAAGCAAGTATTTCCAGTTTTTAAACACATGAAACAAATAGTTTTTAGGCACTAAGCAAGAAAGAAAGAAAAAAGAAAGAGAGAAAAAAAGAAAGAGAGAAAAAAAGAAAGAGAGAAAAAAAGAAAGCGAAAAAAAAGAAAAAGTAAAAAGAAAAAAGAAAAAAGAAAGAAAGAAAAAAGAAAGAAAGAAAAAAGAAAGAAAGAAAAAAGAAAGAAAGAAAAAAGAAAGAAAGAAAAAAGAAAGAAAGAAAAAAGAAAGAAAGAAAAAAGAAAGAAAGAAAAAAGAAAGAAAAAAGAAAGAAAGAAAAAAGAAAGAAAGAAAAAAGAAAGAAAGAAAAAAGAAAGAAAGAAAAAAGAAAGAAAGAAAAAAGAAAGAAAGAAAAAAGAAAGAAAGAAAAAAGAAAGAAAGAAAAAAGAAAGAATTTTTCCATCAAAAGCCCCACCTCTCCAACAAACATTATTTGAAATGGTTAAATTTAGTCATCATAATATTTTTCATTCACATTCCAAGTGCCTGGGTAAAATTTACAGTTACAGCAACCTTCTAAAGGTTACAGTGATTGATTTTAAGAAATGGTACCTCCTTGATGGAGGCAAGCTACATATTGGAGCAAATACAGAAATTTAACAATTTGGGAAGTGTTATAAAAGCTGATGGAAAATGCGACACAGAAATCCAAAGGTGCAGTGTAATAGAGAAAGTTGCTTTCTGATAACTAAACAAAGTATTAGGAAAAAGGAAAAATGTGTTAGAAACAAAGAAAAGAGTGCTGAACTGCTACGTAATATAAATTCTCCTATATGGCAGTAAATGATGGACAATTTCCTCACAGATGAAGAAGAGACTTGAAGCGACAGAAACAAAGAAAAGAGCGCTGAACTGCTATGTAATATCAACTCTCCTATATGGCAGTAAATGATGGACAATTTCCTCACAGATGAAGAAGAGACTTGAAGCGACAGAAACAAAGAAAAGAGCGCTGAACTGTTATGCAATATCAATCCTCCCATATGGCAGTGAATGCTGGACAATTTCCTCACAGATGAAGAGGAGACTTGAAGCAAGAGAAACAAAGAAAAGAGTGCTGAACTGCTATGTAATATCAATCCTCCTATATGCCAGTGAATACTGGACAATTTCCTCACAGATCAAGAGGAGACTTGAAGCAAGAGAAACAAAGAAAAGGGTGCTGAACTGCTATGTAATATCAATCCTCCTATATGGCAGTGAATGCTGGACAATTTCCTCACAGATGAAGAGGAGACTTGAAGCAAGCGAAACAAAGAAAAGAGTACTGAACTGCTATGTAATATCAACCCTCCTATATGGCTGTGAATACTGGACAATTTCCTCACAGATGAAGAGGAGACTTGAAGCAAGTGAAACAAAGAAAAGAGTGCTGAACTGCTATGTAATATCAATCCTCCTATATGGCAGTAAATGCTGGACAATTTCCTCACAGATGAAGAGGAGACTTGAAGCAAGAGAAACAAAGAAAAGAGTGCTGAACTGCTATGTAATATCAATCCTCCTATATGGCAGTGAATGCTGGACAATTTCCTCACAGATGAAGAGGAGACTTGAAGCAAGAGAAACAAAGAAAAGAGTGCTGAACTGCTATGTAATATCAATCCTCCTATATGCCAGTGAATACTGGACAATTTCCTCACAGATCAAGAGGAGACTTGAAGCAAGAGAAACAAAGAAAAGGGTGCTGAACTGCTATGTAATATCAATCCTCCTATATGGCAGTGAATGCTGGACAATTTCCTCACAGATGAAGAGGAGACTTGAAGCAAGCGAAACAAAGAAAAGAGTACTGAACTGCTATGTAATATCAACCCTCCTATATGGCTGTGAATACTGGACAATTTCCTCACAGATGAAGAGGAGACTTGAAGCAAGTGAAACAAAGAAAAGAGTGCTGAACTGCTATGTAATATCAATCCTCCTATATGGCAGTAAATGCTGGACAATTTCCTCACAGATGAAGAGGAGACTTGAAGCAAGAGAAACAAAGAAAAGAGTGCTGAACTGCTATGTAATATCAATCCTATGATATGACCACATAATTTGGCTTTCTACACTTGGAAATAGAGATTTTTGTGTGCAAATTCTTACACCCCCATCAAGTTAATGCACTCCACACAAAAAAAGCACGCTCTGCCAACAGGCCTGACCTGCAAGAGTGTTGGCCATGCCAATGCTCATAGCATTTCCTCCTAATTCTTTTGCATAGCTTTGACACTTTAGCAATAACCACCTATCCATAATACTTGCACCATTAGCAGCGATAATGATTGGATATGTTTTTGCTTTTCACTGTGGAACACAAGTCAACAAATATTAAATGCGTAATGGCTTTTCAAAGTTACAGAGATGGTCAGATGTTATAAAACATCATAAAGATTAACTCTGTTCACTATCCACCTGTTCTACTGACCTTCTGTCATGTCGAGCATCCATTTGTCTAATCTGGACCCAGTTAAAGGTCCCCAGAGGCCACGTTCTCGAAGAAGTTCATTCTCTGTCTGTGTCCATTCTTCCAGAAGATACTTCTCCATGTGTTCATTACTCTGCAAAAAATTTAAAAAAATAAATGTTATAAAATACAAGACAGTCAAATATTTATAAATAAGATTTTTTTTTTTTTAATGTCCTTCCCTGAATATAGGAAAATTCTATGAAGAAATGATTTTTACAGCGAGTGATTTTTTTTATTTTCCATAAATGGAATAACTCGTACTGAAATAACAGTAATTGTAAAAATGCTTCAAATAAAAAAATTTAAAAAAGTATTAATGATGTAATCTTTGGTGCTATTTAAGCAACTTTGGTGAGCAAAATGTTTATCCTAGCAATGCAGGTGACACTGATCTTCAAAGAACAGTGTGATTAAATTTTGCAATAGTGTTGCCATCCCCTGCTATGGCAACAGCAAAAACAAGCTTGACTTAAATTAAGAACATAGCTACTGTAGTTAAGGTTTTTTTGAAAAGAAATATAGTGAAAGTAATACTTGTGATTAATGTAAACTTTCTTGTAGATTCTAGAAAAAGGCAAAAGAGATTCCAATAAATAAGAATATATTTTTAAGAAATATTCACAATCACACTTATACGTACATATATATATACATATTGATAATATTAGTGGTTAATATACACATACATATATACATATATATTGATAATATTAGTGGTTAATATACACACAGACATATATATATATATATATATATAATACATACATACACACATATAATATATATATATATATATATACAGAAATGTAGTCTTAAAGTGTGCTATATTTATGGGATAAAGTGCTCAATATCAGAGATAGAGCGTGTGTAAATATAAAAGTGGACATGGAAGTCAGCACTTAGAGGCGACAGTCTGTTTCATGCTAGTGCAATCGCCTGACGATTGCACTAGCATGAAACAGACTGTCGCCTATATATATATATATATATATATATATATATAAAATTTTCAAGAGGATAGAATCCAGGTAGAACTCAATGTCTAGGACAGAGTAAGAATATAATAAACAGGCTTAAACACTAATATTCCATGGTTATCATTTATTACATTGTAGGTCTGATGAATTGGATCGTGATTACCATTCCAATGTAATAAATTATAACCATGGAATATTAGTGATTAGGCATGTTTATTATATATATATATATATATATATATATATATATATATATATGTTAATTAAAAGAATAGGAAAGAACAATGAGGCCTTAATTCAGAGCTATGGAACGTTGTATTTTAAGTTTAATTCTTATGATTGAATTTGAATTGAAGTTTCAGTTTTAAAACATGGGAATTCTGGTGTTATGATGATTGTATATTTCTAAAAAAACAATATATACATACATGCATATATATATATATATATATATATATATATATATATATATATATATATATATACATACATATATATATATATATATACATACATATATATGTAAAATGAGAACAAATGGAGTATGATTCCACTGTATGTAACATTTAATTTAAAAGAAGGCTCAATGCATAGTAGATCAGAATATTCATATCCCAAAATAAATAATATATATATATATATATATATATATATATATATATATATAAGTGGACACCGAAGTCAACACCCACAGCCGACAGTCTGTTTCATGGTATACGCTATCATCCAGCATTTAGCATGAGACTGTTGTTGTGGGCAATTGTGCGTATCTTTGTGAGATGAACATGTGTGGTCTCCTGAAACGGGGCCCACTACAAATACGGCAGGCTAAAACAGTATGAAGGGTCCACTAAAAGAAATGTAAAACGGAAAATGTGAAGAAAATAACAAAGACCCATATATATATATATATATATATATATATATATACTATATGTGGAGGTGGTTATTTACTTTTGTCTGTAATGTGTTGAAAACTATATGTTTTTAAAAATGTATATATATATATATATATATATATATATGTATATATATATATATTTATGTATGTGTGTATATTTTTATATATATTTATTTGTTTAAATTTTATCTATGTATATTTGACCGGTTTAGTTATATTTCAAGTTAAAATTCGTTTATTAACATATAAAGCCACGAATAGCTTTGACATCTGACCGTCTAGATCATATTGAATGTAGATGTATGTGCCTGTGTGTATTGATGTGTATGTGTAAGTAAAGTGCATTTGCCTATGTGTGGTTTGATTTTTTGTATGTGTGTGTATTTATCTAAATACGTCTGAGCACTTAACATGCGTGTGTTCGAATGATTTCGCGTGAGAGGCGACTAACATGTTGAAATGAAACTAAAGTGTATACATTTATGTCTGGGATTCTGAACACCCCTTTCAACATAATTTCAATGAAAATACAAATTAAATAGCATATATATCTTTTATTTTTATTTTTATATTTTTACATTTTTTCTCCTTGGTAATTCTACAATTTAAAACTTAATAGAGATTTGATTTAGATTTCTAAATAGGAAATTTTAACTTTTTACTTTTAATTTTAACTTCAAATTTTATAAATCTTTTAATATATATGATAACCTTGCTTAGTTGTCAAATTTTTCGAATCATCCTATACTTGTATTTTGATTGGTCACTCTAGCTTATGTAACAGCGTTTACTCCTGGCTAAGGATCGTTGATTAATTTGAAACTTTTAAAACCATTTATTCTATATTCTACATCGTCACTTGATAAGACACTAGAAGTGTTGAAACAAAATGGCTACTTTTGTCGTGATTTTATAACATATTTATGTTGTAATATTCAAATAAATAATTATATATATATATATATACAAACAGGTATATGTGTATTAACATGCAGTAAGGGTTACAACTGACAAAGACGATAATGAGTGTGTATGAATGAATGTAGAAAGTTTGAGGTCAGAGTGTGTGTACGTGAATGTTTGTACATACATGTGTGCGTGTGTAAAGTTCATGTGTGTTTCTCGAAAGAAAATGCATAGTGCCCCTCCCCACAAAGGGGAAAATGAAAATCTTCACAAGAGATCGCATCTTGTTGTATCAGCTGAAAAGTGAGAAGAAAG
>OZ038514.1:42960624-43005624 GCA_964036315.1 Acanthosepion esculentum | reverse complement strand
CTGGAGACATTTGGTTTTCAAAAATGTATTGCTGGAGACATTTGGTTTTCAAAAATGTATTGCTGGAGACATTTGGTTTTCAAAAATGTATTGCTGGAGACATTTGGTTTTCAAAAATGTATTGCTGGAGACATTTGGTTTTCAAAAATGTATTGCTGGAGACATTTGGTTTTCAAAAATGTATTGCTGGAGACATTTGGTTTTCAAAAATGTATTGCTGGAGACATTTGGTTTTCAAAAATGTATTGCTGGAGACATTTGGTTTTCACAAATGTATTGCTGGAAACATTTGGCTTTCAAAAATGTATTGCTGGAGACATTTGGTTTTCAAAAATGTATTGCTGGAGACATTTGGTTTTCAAAAATGTATTGCTGGAAACATTTGGTTTTCAAAAATGTATTGTTCAAAAATGTATAGCTGGTAATACTATTTTTCCAAAAACGTATAGCCGACAACCTTATTTTTTCAAAAACAGCCTTTCTGTTGGACATAGTTTATCACCATACACAGTATGCATATGCAGTTTACCGTCATACCCATGGACGCAGATGCAGTTTACTGTCATACCCAGGACGACAACCTTTTGGTATCTTCTGGTGATTTCTGTCAATTGATTTCCTAACATTTTATTTCTTTTAAAAATTAAAAATTTATGAACACTATTTTTAAAAAAAATAAATGAATGAGCATATGACGTGAGGTATGGTAGAAGGTGAGGAGGGGGAGAAGGAAGGGAAAATCAAGTGTATTGGAAATGTATCAGTGGGGGGGGGGTAAATGAAATATACACAAGCTCTTTTTATCCCATTTCAATTGAACTCAAAACAAACTTTTCAAACCTGAGTTGGAAATTATGTCCGATTGCATAGATACTAAAAAGTTCCTTTTGAGTCCATTTGAAGTGGGATAAAAAGAATATATGTATATTGCATTTAATACCCCCATTTTCAATTCACTTGATTTCCCCTTCTCCTCCTCCTCACCTACCACACCTCACGTTGTGTGCTTATTTATTAAAAAAAAATATAGTGTTCACAATTTTTTTTATTTTTAAAAAATAATACGTTAGGAAATCAATTGACTGAAATTGCCTAAAGATACCGGTTATATACCATACTTATGAACCCTAATGGGTACGTCCGAATCCTCATAAATATGTTGGACAGTATCCTAAGTGGGGGTAATGTGCTGTCTAAGTATTCCACCACTAGCAGTGGTTTACCTACTTCACACCGCTGGCGAGTATTATATATTGTTGAGGTTATAAAGATGACCATTTCATTTCCAACTGTTGAGTATTATATTTGTTGAGGTTATAAAGATTACCATTTCATTTCCAACCTCCGTTTTGATTATTCCTCATTCAGTAACCTTTTCCTAGGTTACAATACCAAAGGTTGAAACCAAAGTCGTGTAATTGGCCAATTTCTTCATTTTTCTATACTTAAAAGTCAAATTTTTTATCTTTTTATATGTGTATTGATCCTTTTTTAATACTACAGTTTCTTGGTCTCGGTCAACTCTGACCATTAACTTCTTTATTATTATTATTATACACACACACACACATTATATATATATATAAATATAAAAGTGGACATGGAAGTCAGCACTTAGAAGCGACAGTCTGTTTCATGCTAGTGCAATCGTTACACACACTATCTCTGATATTGAGCACTTTATCCCATAAATATAGCACACTTTAAGACTATATTTCTGTATATATATATATATATAAAAAAACAGAAAAGTATCAGTGCATAGCTGCATAGAAAATCCAAAGAAAATACCTGGCTTTTGTAGGGTATATATACTCACAGATTGGATTTGAGTCTGTAGACGATCTGTATGCATAAAGACAGAACGGCGTTCGGATTCAGCATAGGTAACCCAAATTTTGGAAGCAGATTCTTGAATGAGTGGTCTGAAAAATTGGAATAGATTAAATGGTCATGCATGAGAGAAGGCTGACTATTATTTTACTATTACACGATAGGGTTAGGGTGTAATAGTAAAAATTTACCAAAGTGTGTACAAGTCTTGTCTGTATATTTTTTGATTTGATTAGCAGTTTTCAGTTTTAATATATGGGTACACACAACTTGAAAAGCAATGTAGATTATATATATATATATATATATATATATATACATACACATTAGTTGACTCAATATAGTGTTGAAATGACCAAGGAGGAAATTTTGGGACTCATGAATGTCCGAGCCTCTATTTAAAAAAAAACTTGAAAGAGGCGGTTTAATGAATACAAAGGCTAACCAAAATTAACAAAAAAAAACAAATGAAAACTACAAAGTGCACTTTCATCAGAGACAGTCATTCACTCCTGTAGGTGACTGCTACTAACAAGCAGGGAATTTTTTTCCTCCTGATGATGGCCATGGTGGCCAGCCGAAACTAGTCAAGGAACTTAATTTAAATAATAAAACAAAAAATATTAATATACATCTCAGTGTGTCTGAAATTTTAATTTTTTTAACATTTTTTATTGTTCAAGATATATATATATATATATATATATATATATATATATATATATATAAGAAATAATGCAGCTTAATTAATATTATAAAATAGTCATTCAAAGAATAAATCAATAATGTTAATGTAATTAATGGCAAATTCACTTTGCTGACAGATTAAGAAGGCATTAACTTACTGACCCCTCGATGAACGACACGATCCTTGTTTTTATTAATTGTACTATAGATTAGATGTAATCCATTGTACAATTAATAAAATCAGATTAGATCTAATCCATTGGTATGACGTTTGCCTGATAATGTAACTATTTGGGTTTCAATTCTCGGTAGTGGATGCACACTGCTGATGAGCCCCAAATATAGAACAAACTGCCGTCCGTTGCTTTCTGCATTCTGTTGAGGTTTCTTCTAGACTCAATGAATTACTTAATTATATATTTATTGAATTTTTTTTTTTTACTGCAGACAGAAAACTTTTTTTAAAAATGATTAAATAATGCAGCTTAATTAATATTATAAAATAGTCATTCAAAGAATAAATCAATAAAGTTAATGTAATTAATGGCGAATTCACTTCGCTGACAGATTAAGACGGCATTAACTTACTGACCACTCGATGAATGACACGATCCTTGTTTATTTAATTGTACTATGGATTAGATGTTCGGTCCATATAGTTTTCAAGCCCTTTCGGTGAATACATGCACCATCTTCAGGAATAGATGTTATTTTTTCCCTTAATTTCAGGCAATTCTAAGTAAAGAATTCAAAAATATTTTTAACTGTTAATAACAACACACTTTTAATAAAACATCTTTCAACAAGTAACACATTCATTTTTGTCTTGGAATTCCGAGCCATTATCCATTACTGTTGCCACACATCCAAGCTTACATCCCCTGGTATTCCTAGGTGGTCACCCATCTAGGTACTGACCAGGATCAATGTTGCTTAACTGGTGACCATATGGGAATTGGTGTTTCAACGTATTGTAGCCTTAAGCTCTTTATATCCAAACATATCCAACCTTACAGCACTTGGTAGTCCCAAGTGGTTACCCATCTAGGTACTGTCAGGCTCAACATTGCTCAACTCCAGTGATTTCAATGTGATGTGGCTGTAAGCCTTGAGAACCAGTGTGTTTGATGAAAGCTGTCAAGGCCAGCTCAGTACAGGATGCTATCCCATATTTTTAAAAAAGATAGATTTTGTGCACTCACCTGACAGTTATGAGATCTGGTGTTGTGATCTTAGAGGAATCAGAAAGATCTATATTATTTAACTGGGTCCGAAATATTTCCTCCAAAGCCTGTAAAAATAAAAAATAAATAAATTTTAAAATGCAATGTTATTCAAATTAAAATTCTCAGTAAATATTTTGCTATTTTTTATTCAATGTTTTAATTATGATGTTAAGAATTTACCAAGAAAGAGAGACATTGGTTTATTTTACGGCATATCAACACCTCAATGGGTTATTTAATGCTGACAAGATTTTTATTATCTGTCTATATTTCTGAGATGAGGTATTATGTACACTATTTACATTGTTCGGACTAGAGGCAGTGATATGTGTGTTTTCTGTTGTAGTTTTGTTATTCTGCTTTCACAATTGAATACATAGTAGATGATACTCAGCTTTTGTGCATATACATGTTTCTGTGGACATAATTACTAGAGGCAGTGATATGCGTGTTTTCTGTTGTAGTTTTGTTATTATGCTTTCACAATTGAATATATGGTAGATGATACTCAGCTTTTGTGCATATACATGTTTCTGTGGACATAATTACTAGAGGCAGTGATATGCGTGTTTTCTGTTGTAGTTTTGTTATTATGCTTTCACAATTGAATACATGGTAGATGATACTCAGCTTTTGTGCATATACATGTTTCTGTGGACATAATTACTAGAGGCAGTGATATGCGTGTTTTCTGTTGCAGTTTTGTTATTCTGCTTTCACAATTGAATACATGGTAGATGATACTCAGCTTTTGTGCATATACATGTTTCTGTGGACATAATTACTAGAGGCAGTGATATGCGTGTTTTCTGTTGTAGTTTTGTTATTCTGCTTTCACAATTGAATACATGGTAGATGATACTCAGCTTTTGTGCATATACATGTTTCTGTGGACATAATTACTAGAGGCAGTGATATGCGTGTTTTCTGTTGCAGTTTTGTTATTCTGCTTTCACAATTGAATACATGGTAGATGATACTCAGCTTTTGTGCATATACATGTTTCTGTGGACATAATTACTAGAGGCAGTGATATGCGTGTTTTCTGTTGTAGTTTTGTTATTCTGCTTTCACAATTGAATACATGGTAGATGATACTCAGCTTTTGTGCATATACATGTTTCTGTGGACATAATTACTAGAGGCAGTGATATGCGTGTTTTCTGTTGCAGTTTTGTTATTCTGCTTTCACAATTGAATACATGGTAGATGATACTCAGCTTTTGTGCATATACATGTTTCTGTGGACATAATTACTAGAGGCAGTGATATGCGTGTTTTCTGTTGCAGTTTTGTTATTCTGCTTTCACAATTGAATACATGGTAGATGATACTCAGCTTTTGTGCATATACATGTTTCTGTGGACATAATTACTAGAGGCAGTGATATGCGTGTTTTCTGTTGCAGTTTTGTTATTCTGCTTTCACAATTGAATACATGGTAGATGATACTCAGCTTTTGTGCAAATACATGTTTGTGTGGACATAATTACTAGAGGCAGTGATATGCGTGTTTTCTGTTGTAGTTTTGTTATTCTGCTTTCACAATTGAATACATGGTAGATGATACTCAGCTTTTGTGCATATACATGTTTCTGTGGACATAATTACTAGAGGCAGTGATATGCGTGTTTTCTGTTGTAGTTTTGTTATTCTGCTTTCACAATTGAATACATGGTAGATGATACTCAGCTTTTGTGCATATACATGTTTCTGTGGACATAATTACTAGAGGCAGTGATATGCGTGTTTTCTGTTGTAGTTTTGTTATTCTGCTTTCACAATTGAATACATGGTAGATGATACTCAGCTTTTGTGCATATACATGTTTCTGTGGACATAATTACTAGAGGCAGTGATATGCGTGTTTTCTGTTGTAGTTTTGTTATTCTGCTTTCACAATTGAATACATGGTAGATGATACTCAGCTTTTGTGCATATACATGTTTGTGTGGACATAATTACTAGAGGCAGTGATATGCGTGTTTTCTGTTGTAGTTTTGTTATTCTGCTTTCACAATTGAATACATGGTAGATGATACTCAGCTTTTGTGCATATACATGTTTGTGTGGACATAATTACTAGAGGCAGTGATATGCGTGTTTTCTGTTGTAGTTTTGTTATTCTGCTTTCACAATTGAATACATGGTAGATGATACTCAGCTTTTGTGCATATACATGTTTGTGTGGACATAATTACTAGAGGCGGTGATATGTGCGTTTTATGTTGTAGTCATATTTTAGAATACAGTAGGATATAATTGGATTAATGTCATAAAAAAGATCTTACGTTGGTTCTTTGGTTGGTTGATTTTGTTTAGTGGCATATCAACACCTATATGGGCTATTTAATGCTGAAATCTAACTATTTTGAACACAATTGTATGCCTTCAAATACATAAATATAAACCGTAAATAGGTATTGACAGTAATTTTATTATAAATATGTATTGTTGGTAATTTTTTTAATATAAAAATGTATTGCTAGTAATTTTTTAATATAAAAATGTATTGCTAGTAATTTTTTAATATAAAAGTGTATTGCTAGTAATTTTTTAATATAAAAATGTATTGCTAGTAATTTTTTAATATAAAAATGTATTGCTAGTAATTTTTTAATATAAAAATGTATTGCTAGTAATTTTTTAATATAAAAATGTATTGCTAGTAATTTTTTAATATAAAAATGTATTGCTAGTAATTTTTTAATATAAAAATGTATTGCTAGTAATTTTTACTATAAAAATGAATTTTTTTTACTTTCATAATTTTTTGTGTTTTGTTTGGTGGCGGGGTCACTATAGCTGGGTTCCCTAACAGGTGCTATCATCCTGGGTCAGGAACAACAACAATTAAGAGATGGTTCCACACTCCTGAAAACCTCTAATTTCCTGATTAGAAGCCTTTCTGCCAGACGTAGTTTATTGTCATACCCAGGACTGATAAGACATTAATATATAAAGATAGCATTGCCACTAATGTCAATGTGGGAGGTTTTTCCTCGGAAGTTTTATGTAGGAAGGCATTTCTGCCACACCCTGTACAATGAGTTTAAATGAGAAAAATTCAAATGTAAAAAATTCAAAAATAGAATATTTATTTATACAATAAAATTGATAACTTACAAATTTATGCAATTGCCTCTCAGGTTGATCTAAAATTTCAAGGATTGTTAAAATATAAAAAAGTTGCAATTTTCATTTATTAAATGATGACCGTGAATCTTACCGTTTCACCAGAATACAGTTGCTATCAGCTTCTTCACTAAATGAAACAGTAAAACTAGTTGCTACTGAAACTTCCGTCCTAACGCTTTCCAGCCAACTTCAATCTTCAAAAATTTAAATGCAATGTCAATCATTATCTTTTGTCTTCTTAATTCCTTTGTTTGCTATCCTTAACAATGTTTTTTTCATTTTCTCATATTTTTTATTCTCAGTAACCCCTTATGTCTTAGTGGCTTTATCGCCTTGCTTGAGTTGAAATGATTAAAAAAAAAGTTGCTGTAGCATCATGTTTTTGTGACTATGTTCTATTGGGAGTTTATAGGTAGAGATTTATTTATTTCAAATTCATGTCTGAATTCGATGGTAGGTTCACCTTATCGATAAGATGTCAAGGAAAGGTAGAGATTTGTGTATCTGAAACTCTTCATATAGTTGAACCTACCATCAACTTGACACATGAATTTGAAACAAATGAGTCTATAAATTTAATCTAACAATGATTTAGTTAGGTTTGGTACACAGCATCCAAGTAAAAATTAGCCTCCCAGATACATTGACATTGCATATAAATCTCACTTAGTTAAATTTCACAGTATTATAGGGTACAAATACTAATAGTCTATTGCATCTGAGTAAATATTAGTCTCTCCAATACATCAAATTCATGTACACTTTAAGACATTTATTTTCTGAAAACAGGATAGATTTATATGCCATCAAATATACTATCTCTTTCCCCTGCTCTACAAAGCAGATAACAATGTATTAAAGGATAAATTACATAATTATTTAAGGAGGGTGGTTGAAGTAGCAGCTGCATAATGGAAATCAGTTGTAGAAGGTTTAAAATGAAAGAACCAAATTTTACTTACTGGTTTCTTGCAGACATAAAGTTCTTCCCAAACCCTTTTGGCAGCAGATGCCACGAGATAAAGCCCTTCATGCAAACTGGCACTTTTTGTAAGGTGATTCACAGGGCACATGTCCCCGTCTAGGAGTTGGGTATCAACGTGCCAGGTAGTTGCTCGTGGACGAGATTCATTTAAATTGGTCCCACTGAAACAATGAGCAGAAATAAACACATTTGATGAGAATTTGAACATTTCATATATATATTTTTGTTTATTATTATAATTCTGCTTGTTCTTCAGTTTGTGCGTACATTATTCCCTGCCAATGCCAATAATGTCAAATATTCTGTTTGGATTCGGAAAGGGAGATAAAAGAGATGATAACACTCTGACGTGTTTAACATCTGCTTCCTTGTGAAACAGAATACCTTGTCAATTTCAAATCTTTTAATTTGTACCTGCGTACTTCTTTAAATAATGACCTCCATTTATACTGATTGTTTGTTTGTCTAACGGCACATCAACACCTTATGGGTCATTTAATGTCGAAATTTAATTTTCTTGGTAGCTTTGATTTGATTGTTTAACAGCATATCAACACCTTATGGGTCATTTAATGTCGAAATTTAATTTTCTTGGGAGCTTTGATTTGATTTGATTGTTTAACGGCATATCAACACCTTATGGGTCATTTAATGTCGAAATTTAATTTTCTTGGGAGCTTTGATTTGATTTGATTGTTTAACGGCATATCAACACCTTATGGGTCATTTAATGTCGAAATTTAATTTTCTTGGTAGCTTTGATTTGATTTGATTGTTTAACGGCATATCAACACCTTATGGGTCATTTAATGTCGAAATTTAATTTTCTTGGGAGCTTTGATTTGATTTGATTGTTTAACGGCATATCAACACCTTATGGGTCATTTAATGTCGAAATTTAATTTTCTTGGGAGCTTTGATTTGATTTGATTGTTTAACGGCATATCAACACCTTATGGGTCATTTAATGCCAAAATTTAATTTTCTAGGGAGTTTGAGTAAATTTTTTTATTTTTACAAACATCTATTGCTGGTAATTAATTATTTTTTTTTTTTTAAATCTATACTTTCAATTTTTTCACCCGAGTTTGGGGGTTCACTATTTGCCTATAGCTGTGACTCTAACAGGTATACTACTCTGGATCAAGGTGGACCTGGGAACAACAGCAATTAAGAGGTGGTTCCACGCCCTTCAAAAGATCCCGATCAGAGGTCTTGCCGTTGAATGTTGGTTATCATTATATTCAGGATAGCTGGTAATTGTTATTGCAATATTTTCTTAAAGTTATTAAGTTCAAAGATTTAACAATGAAATAGAGTGATTCCCACAGTTATTTTATAGTTATGGAACTCGTAAGGAGCTTATTCAATCATTAACTTAGGAATTATGATTCATCAGAAAATTGAAATAGCAAAACTGAAATTTTCCCAATAGTTATTACAAGACCAGCCCTAAACCTGCTGGGTTTCTTTTAAAAGCTGTTCATTAAACAAAATGATGGGGTAACAATATTATCAATTTTATTATTAATTACACATTTTAATTTTTATTTAAAGATGGTGTAAGATGGTTTATTGTTCCACTGGATATAAAGTGGAGGATCCAGTCTACATAACAATCAATATATAAACTAATCCCTCACTTTGGGACCACCGTAGTTTCTATACATTTATATTCCAGAGAATGTAACTAAATCTAAAGACATGCCTGTGTAGCTAATCAATATTTCATTGATTGATTGATTTGTTTTCTACGACTTATCAAAACCTTTGTAGGTTATTTAAAGCCAGAAAATATTTTAGATTGTAAGATTTTTTTTTTTTTTAGATAATAATAGTTTAGTGGTACAAGACTTACTAATTAACCCATAACTGGAGGGAGAAGAGGTGGAATCATACCTTTCCCAAGGTGATTTTTGCATAAGTGAATATAAAAAACCCAACTGGAATTGGAGCTCGGCTCTCCAATTAACAATTCTAAGCCATTATACATTATATAACCTGGTATTTCCAAGGGGTCACCCATCTAGGTAAATACCAGGCTCGATGTTGCTTAATTCAGGAATATAGTGTTTCAACGTGATGTGGCTGTAAGCTTGCCTTCTTCAGGTGTCCATTGATCTTATTAACCATCAGGAACTTCCAAACTGTATCCTTTATACAGTCTATGGGAACAGATTGTTCTTGCTCTGCTATGCACGTCTCAGGATATCCCCTGTCTTGTTCTTATTTAGTATTGCTCTGTTATTGTTGGCCCTGTTCCCACTGAGCATAGGCCTGATCTACCCAGCTCAAGAATCCAACACACAATTATTATGTCACCAAATTCACAAACTAACACTTGAATCCACTAGGCTATTGTCTTGTAGGACAATCCTGAGTCTAGAACTTGGAACCTTAAACCTAATGCTCTTCTCATTTGCCTGCCTGCTGCTGACACTGCTGCTTCTCACACACTTGACTACATTCACCAGTTTCTCTTTTGCTGATGCTTTTGCGATTGAAGCCTAGCTGTATAAATCTATATTAAGTTGTAATGCCAGCAATATTAATTTTTAAATGTGCAGTTAATGGTGTCAAATTGAGCTTACCTTCGGCCAGGGTCATCAGTCAGCTGTAGTAGACAGTAGCTGAGGCAGCCAAGGAATTCTTGATCATAATTACCAGGTCCAAACACCAGACTTCTGTTGTTGGTTAATTTATGAAGAGCCTCCAAGACACTGGCCTGAGCAGCAACATTATCAATGGTACGAGATAATTGGAATAAGATGGTTCTGTTCAAGCATCTATAAATTGGATCCAGTGAAAGACCTGATGCTTTGAAGCAAAATGAAAAAGACATTGTTATTTTCTTTTAAAGAGTAATTAAGTAAATTTAAAAAAAAATAATTTCACCCCCAATCAAGGCAATAATGATACTAATATGACACTCTAAGAGAAAAAGAAAATGTGAAGACTTTAGTGTGGCAAAAGGACAATAAAAGAACAAATTCCAGGAAGACAGAAGATGGTGATTGATGCTGCATTGAAATTTTTGAAGATCGTAGGTGGCAGGGAAGCAAGAAGCCGGGAGCGTGTCCCATGTGTGAGAAAAGAAACTATTAGAATAGAATTTATGGTTATGTCCAGTTATTTCAACAGTAAAATGATGAGACCTAATAGCCAATCTAGTAGTATGATTAGATTCATTAGAACAACTACCATGAACATATTGGGAAAGTGAGTGATGTCGAGATGCCTGGTCAAGACCGATAACATTACAGAGCCTTCTTCGGATTTTGTTGATTACTTTCAGATATCTAACAGGAGAATGATATAGGGTGAAATGAAGTGATTAGGTGTGGTGTATTGGAGCAATCAAGCAGTTCTATTTTCTTATTTTTAATCATTTCACCACAAGTAAGGCAACAAAGCCACTAAGAAACAAAGGATTATTGATTTTGAAAGAGAATGACAAAACTTTCGAAAGTAGAAAGGACAATAAAAGAACAGATTTCAGGAAGACAGGAGATGCTGATTGACATTGCATTGAAATCTAAGCAAGATTGATTCATTTTTTATGGTTTATCAAATCATTGCAGGTTATTTAAAAGCAGAAAATATTTTTAGATTGTTAGAACTTTTTTGTGGTGGGAGGAGGAGATAATAATGTTTTAGTGATACAAGTCTTACTAAATAACTCATAGATAGGAGAGAAGAAAATAATGTTTTCGTGATACAAGTCTTACTAATTAACCCATAGATAGGAGAGAAGAAAATAATGTTTTAGTGATACAAGTCTTACTAATTAACCCATAGATAGGAGAGAAGAAAATAATGTTTTAGTGATACAAGTCTTACTAATTAACCCATAGATAGGAGAGAAGAAAATAATGTTTTAGTGATACAAGTCTTACTAATTAACCCATAGATAGGAGAGAAGAAAATATTTTTAGATTATTAGAACTTTTTGTTCTGAGGAGGAGATAATAATGTTTTAGTGATACAAGTCTTACTAATTAACCCATAGATAGGAGAGAAGAAAATATTTTTAGATTATTAGAACTTTTTGTTCTGAGGAGGAGATAATAATGTTTTAGTGATACAAGTCTTACTAATTAACCCATAGATAGGAGAGAAGAAAATATTTTTAGATTATTAGAACTTTTTGTTCTGAGGAGGAGATAATAATGTTTTAGTGATACAAGTCTTACTAATTAACCCATAGATAGGAGAGAAGAAAATATTTTTAGATTATTAGAACTTTTTGTTCTGAGGAGGAGATAATAATGTTTTAGTGATACAAGTCTTACTAATTAACCCATAGATAGGAGAGAAGAAAATATTTTTAGATTATTAGAACTTTTTGTTCTGAGGAGGAGATAATAATGTTTTAGTGATACAAGTCTTACTAATTAACCCATAGATAGGAGAGAAGATTTGGATTCATAACATTTCCAAGGGTATTTGCATGTGAGTGAATATAACCAACCCAACTGGAATTGAAACTTGGGTTTCCAATTAACAATTCCAAACCATTACACATTAAACCACCTGCAGATCCAAGCTTACAGGACCTGGTATTTCCAAGCAGTTACCCATCTAGGTAATGACCCGGCTCAACATTGCTTAACTATTTGTGATTGTACAGGATCCAGTGTTTCAATGTGATGTAGCCATAAGCCTAGGAGAGCAAGAAATCAGAATATAGATCCAGAAGCAAGAAAAGGAACCATGAGACTAGAACCCATTAATACCTACCATAAATATCTATTAATAGAAATTCATTAATAATTAACCAATTAATACTATTAATAATTAACCCATTACTACCTACCATTAATAATCAACCCGTTAATACCTACCATTAATAATCAACCCGTTAATACCTACCATTAATAATCAACCCGTTAATACCTACCATTAATAATCAACCCGTTAATACCTCCCGTTAATAATCAACCCGTTAATACCTCCCGTTAATAATCAACCCGTTAATACCTCCCGTTAATAATCAACCCGTTAATACCTCCCGTTAATAATCAACCCGTTAATACCTCCCATTAATAATCAACCCGTTAATACCTACCATTAATAATCAACCCGTTAATACCTACCATTAATAATCAACCCGTTAATACCTACCATTAATAATCAACCCGTTAATACCTACCATTAATAATCAACCCGTTAATACCTACCATTAATAATCAACCCGTTAATACCTACCATTAATAATCAACCCGTTAATACCTACCATTAATAATCAACCCGTTAATACCTACCGTTAATAATCAACCCGTTAATACCTACCGTTAATAATCAACCCGTTAATACCTACCGTTAATAATCAACCCGTTAATACCTACCGTTAATAATCAACCCGTTAATACCTACCGTTAATAATCAACCCGTTAATACCTACCGTTAATAATCAACCCGTTAATACCTACCGTTAATAATCAACCCGTTAATACCTACCGTTAATAATCAACCCGTTAATACCTACCGTTAATAATCAACCCGTTAATACCTACCGTTAATAATCAACCCGTTAATACCTACCGTTAATAATCAACCCGTTAATACCTACCGTTAATAATCAACCCGTTAATACCTACCGTTAATAATCAACCCGTTAATACCTACCATTAATAATCAACCCGTTAATACCTACCATTAATAATCAACCCGTTAATACCTACCATTAATAATCAACCCGTTAATACCTACCATTAATAATCAACCCGTTAATACCTACCATTAATAATCAACCCGTTAATACCTACCATTAATAATCAACCCGTTAATACCTACCATTAATAATCAACCCGTTAATACCTACCATTAATAATCAACCCGTTAATACCTACCATTAATAATCAACCCGTTAATACCTACCATTAATAATCAACCCGTTAATACCTACCATTAATAATCAACCCGTTAATACCTACCATTAATAATCAACCCGTTAATACCTACCATTAATAATCAACCCGTTAATACCTACCATTAATAATCAACCCGTTAATACCTACCATTAATAATCAACCTGTTAATACCTACCATTAATAATCAACCCGTTAATACCTACCATTAATAATCAACCCGTTAATACCTACCATTAATAATCAACCCATTAATACCTACCATAAAACCTAATAGTATAAAATAAAAATCTAGTATTAATTTTAAGTCTCTTCCATTTTCAAATGGATCTTTTTAATCCATCTATTTCTTATTACTATAAAGATCATTTTTAATGGGTACATGTTTCAGCTGACATTCCTTATGTTTCATTTCTTAAATATCGAAATTAATATCATGCCATTACTTAATAAGAATGGTGTTAGCAATGGGACTAAAGGAAGTCATCATGATAAAGTAAAGCTCAATTAGTTATTTAAAGAATGCACATCTCTCAGATAAAAAAAAAGTCCATTATGTTTACATTTTGGGTACAAAAATGAAATTAGCAGATTGTACGAGAATTGGTCGGAGTCACACACACACACACACACAATAAAAAACAAAAAAAAACTATATATAGGTCCAATAGGTAAATAAATTCCGCAATTACCTCCATTCCTCAATCTCAAGTATGCACTACTCCTCAGAAACGAGACTCTTTTTGAATGAGAGTACTGTGCTTTACAGTACTCACCCAGCCATCACTCAGCCAATGAGCACCAAGAACCAGCTACAAGTGACACCACCAATTTTGTCCACACAAAATGCTGCCCGATTCACCTTTAGTCCAAAGTTCACCAATTCACCATCTCCACACTCAATTGCAAATCATACATGCGACTCTGGCCCTGTTGGGTCACCAAGTCTCTGATACACAGATACAGGTTTAAAGAAGTTCTAATAGAAGATTTATATTCCTTAAATAGAATAAATAGCTAATTGAGCTTTCATGATGGCTTCCCATGACCAAATTGGTAATGGCACCTTTCAGCTATAGGAGTAGTTTGCCTGATAGAAAAAGGGGATATGGGCTGGATTCCTGTTGGAGGCTGGTTGATATTAATTTTACTATTTAAGAAAAATAAAAAACACGGATGTCAGCTCAAGCATACAGAATGTTAATAGTAATAGAAGCCTATTAACACCTGTAGCTATTTTGCCCTCTATGGATAATCTGGAGATTTTTTTACAATAACCTTCACCCTATATGAGACCAAAGAGCCACTCAAAGTAGAGGGTTACAGAATAATAGGCACAGTTTATGGGGATATGTGAGAAAGATAATGGTTAAACATGGACTTGAACAGGTTAAGATTGTAGCGATTGTGGAAGCATCTTCTTGAGAGTAGGTTCCACAAAGCAGCTGTTTGTGAGAAGAAGCTGTTTGAGAGGAACTTACATCTCAGTGGAATACGAAGTGAATGAGGGTGGATCGCTGCAAAGTATGTGACATGGCGGGTCTTAGCAGTGAAGCTTAAAACCGGGGGAACTAAGGAATGTAGTTTGGACAATTTCCATGGAAATAGTGATAAGACATTTGAAAAATGAAGTAAATGAGAGAAAAAAAAAAAGAGAAACTCATCTACATCAGGGCTGCACAATTTAAAAATGTGAAGGGTCACAATAGGATGGGGGGAATGTGAAAGCCGCAATGGGCAAAGGAAAATTTGAAGGGTTACAATGGTAAGGGGGAAAATGTGAAGGGTCACAATATGGTGGGGGGGAATGTGAAGGGTCACAATGAGCAAAGATAAATAAGAAGGGTCACAATGTGGAGGGGAAAAGGAGAAGGGTCACATTTATCCCCAAAAATTAGCCACAGGCCACAATAGTAAATTTTTAAATTGCTGGTTATGAGTGAGAAAGAAACAGATATATAGAAAGAGGGATGGCTTCTTTTTTTTTTACTCTTCCCTTAGAGAGTTAAAAAGGATTAATTTGATACAAAGACAGTGAAATATTAATTAAATAAAATCCTTCTTCTACAAAAATGAATTTTCATATGCGATCAGTTGTTGAACTTATTCTAACAAACACAATAAGCTATTTCAAAAACTATTTGAAAAACGACTCACAGTCCCCAAGGGCGACATACAGTCTGTATTTTGGGAATGTCTAATCTACAAAATTACTAGGAAAGAAAGAAAAAAGGAAAATTGGCACTTTTTATTTAAATATCAGAAATAGAACAGTATAAAAGAGGGGTGAGTAATGGCAAAAAAGAGGGTGAGAGAGAGAGAAATAGAGACCAAGGGTCGAGGTATGAGAGAGAGATTGAACAAAGCAAAGGTTCAAAGTTGAGTGCAAAACAAAACAAGAGAGAGAGATCAAGGAGTCAATCAAGAGAAAGAGAGAAAACAAGGAGCCACTTGAGAGAGTGAGAGAGAGAAAGAAGCCAGTCGAGAGTGAGAGAGAGAAAGAAGCCAGTCGAGAGTGAGAGAGAGAAAGAAGCCAGTCGAGTGAGAGAGAGAGAAAGAAGCCAGTCGAGTGAGAGAGAGAGAAAGAAGCCAGTCGAGTGAGAGAGAGAGAAAGAAGCCAGTCGAGTGAGAGAGAGAGAGAAAGAAGCCAGTCGAGTGAGAGAGAGAGAGAAAGAAGCCAGTCGAGTGAGAGAGAGAGAGAAAGAAGCCAGTCGAGTGAGAGAGAGTGAGAAAGAAGCCAGTCGAGCGAGAGAGTGAGAAAGAAGCCAGTCGAGCGAGAGAGTGAGAAAGAAACCAGTCGAGCGAGAGAGTGAGAAAGAAACCAGTCGAGCGAGCAAGGAGACAGTCAAGAGAGCAAGGAGACAGTCAAGAGAATGAAAGCAAGGACCAAGAAGAGGAAGAGAACAAGGTTCAAACAGAAGGAAATGTAATACGATAGAATTAGAAATCAGACAAAACAAAGGAAAAAATATATAGAAATATGTTTCAAAAACTACTCACCCTTCCTCTTAGCCTGGGAAATCAGCTTGCTCACAAATTCAAATACTTCCTTAGATTCCCGTGTAAAAACACCTGCAAACAAAACAAAATAAAAATAGATTACAATTCTTTCTTCCAAAACCTCATTTTTAATTAAAAGCAATAATATCATCACTAAATATCATTTAGTCACTAATAAACAGTATGGAGAAAACATTGCCTGTCTGTTAAAGGTAAGTCCAGGAGTGTCTTGTTATGCCTTTAAAAAATAAAAAAAAGGAAAAGAAAATGCTATGAAATGCTTTATTACATTTTCTATGAAACTGATCATTGTTTGGCTTTTTCTACTTGCCTATCAATATGACAAGAAACAATTGATAATACTTCATGAGTATCAACAACAGAGAACAGTGCTGTATCTTATTTTTTTTATTCTTTATATTAAAATTTATCCTCAATTACCTGACAAACATCTATGTATGAAAAATCACCATATTCTGTCCAGGTCAATAGTAAACTGCTTCTATGTGATTTTCAATTTATTTCTACAATAAAATAATTTGGAAAGCATTTACATTGTTCGCATAATAGCCATTTTCTATCAGTAATGCATGCATTCATTCCTGACCACTGACAATCCCATTCTTCATTATTTGCAATGCGTTCCTATAGTAAAACACTGCTACAAAATAATAATTCTACATATAATAGCCCTATTCTATCAGTAATGCTTGCATTCATTCCTGACCACTGACAATCCCTTTCTTCCAAAATAATGATTATACAGCTTGTGTTGAGTAAATTGTCACCATTTTATATTTTTGGGTCAGAGATAGTTTCACCCAATGCCTCAAGTTGCTACAGAAAGAAAACATTAACCAAAAATCTTGAGTCATGTTCTTAATTAGTCCCATCAGATAAAGTCTTTCATATAGTTATCATGTATGGTGCAAAACATTTAGAAATATATTAACTGTACAGGGTGCGATGGGTAAATTGTTACCATTTTATATTTTTAATTTTGCACACGCATATTGTTTGTTTTTGATTTTGTCAACTGCACAGTATAGTAGGGTCGTCGGGCACCGTCTGTGAAAAAAAGAGCACCATGACTGTGGTTTGGTTTGTTTTACGGCATATCAACCTCAATGGGTTATTTAATGCTGATAAGATTTTTTTTGCTAATTTTTTTTTTTTTTCAAACAATGTATTGTTGGTAATATTTTCCCAAAAATGTATTGATGGTGGTAATATTTTTCTTTTTCAAATAAAGTAATGCTGGTAATAGTTTTTTCAAAAAAGTATTGCTGGTATTAAAACCTATTTTTAATACTTTCATAGTGCTTTGACTCCTTTTGGGTATTTAACTATTTGCCCATAGCTAGGACCCTGAGAGGTTCTACCACCCCCAGGTCAGTATGGAACTGGGAACACTACCAATTAAGAGGTGGTTCCACGCTCCTCAAAACCTTCTGATCAGAGGCCTTGCTGCTGGACGTAGTTTATCATCTTACCCAGGATGGACCGAGCAGTGTGAAAAGGGATTGTTAATGGAGTCCTGACCAACCACGGGGGGTGGGGCGAAGAATGATGAAGAACACGATTCGAGTTTTCAGGTTAATGTTTTGGTTTTATAGGAATTTGTGGTGTTGAGCGAAACTACCTCTGATGTAGTCTATTCTATGTTCAATTTATTTTTCTCCTATACTAAGTTTATAATAACTGATCCATACGTCAAGACATTTAAATACTAGTGTACAAATTGGTCTGTTTATGATATATTTTTCATGATACTGTCTGTTGGAGGCGTGTCATTTAGCTTAGTCAGTACTGTGGAGTATATGATCGAAGCCAAAATGGTGATGCACATCATGAGAAATCAGCTTCTTTCTAGTTATTTCTTTCCAGTAAATGGCAAATTTTATTTTTTATCAAAATGGGCCAGTACAGCCAGGCAACACCACCATTACAATGTAGCAGTAAAAGTGTTAAAAATAGAGAATTATGAAATCAAAGTAAATGTTTTAAAGGTTTATTAACAGATTGTATTACAAAACCTGTTGAAATTATGAAATAGGCAGTGACTAGAAATAATGTTTTTTTTTCAATTTTCTTTTTTTCATAAACCATTGATTAAGCAGATTATGAATATTAAAAAAGAAATTAAATTTTATAAAAGGGGGTCCAGTTTGCTAGGCAAATTAATTGTAAATTGATGTAAACAAAACAAAAAAAAAACATGTGATTTCTTAAAATGTAAAAAAAATATAAAAAAATTAATATTCAGAAATTCATAAGTTGGGGTTTCTTTTCTTTCTTTTTCTCTTCTTTTTTCCTTTCTCTTTTCTTTTTCTCTTCTTTTCTCTTTTTTTCCTCTTTTCTTTTCGTTTCGTTTCTTTTAAGCGCTGCAGAAATCAGGTCATATGAGCACATTTGTTTTGGCTTCTGCAGTTTTAATCAACTTAAATTAATTTTTATAAAATTTAAGTATTTTTTTTTAATTATTCAGGATTTGCAGTGATTAAGCTACAGTAACATGAAAAGATATAGTAAAAATATAGAAAAAAAAATCATTATTTCTGGTTGCAGCGCATTTTGCACAACTATGTCAAATACTTTTAATATTTTTAGATCCACCAAATGTAAAATCTTACTGTAGAAATGAATATGCGAAACTGTACTGTAGAAATGAATATGCGAAACTGTACTGTAGAAATGAATATGCAAAACTGTACTGTAGAAATGAATATGCAAAACTGTACTGTAGAAATGAATATGCAAAACTGTACTGTAGAAATGAATATGCAAAACTGTACTGTAGAAATGAATATGCAAAACTGTACTGTAGAAATGAATATGCAAAACTGTACTGTAGAAATGAATATGCAAAACTGTACTGTAGAAATGAATATGCAAAACTGTACTGTAGAAATGAATATGCAAAACTGTACTGTAGAAATGAATATGCAAAACTGTACTGTAGAAATGAATATGCAAAACTGTACTGTAGAAATGAGTATGGAAAACTGTACTGTAGAAATGAGTATGGAAAACTGTACAGTAGAAATGAGTATGGAAAACTGTACAGTAGAAATGAGTATGGAAAGCTGTACTGTAGAAATGAAAATGCAAATCATACTGTAAAAATCAAAATCTTAGTATAGAAGGCACACATATAATTCCTGAATGAAAATTTGTCAACTTACAAACAATCTGTATTTTTACCATTTTATTCTGGATAACATGAATGAAATTCATTGTAAAAAAAATTAAATAAAACAGTTAAATTCACATTATATACAAAATTTTGGTAATGAGAAGTCAGTAAGCACTACTGTAGTCAAAGAAGGTTAATTAAAAGCTCAAACTGATTGTTACAGTTTAGTTAGTCATTGTATCTTGTTAGTAGAAACTAGTATGTACTGGTAGAAGGGATTTGTTAAAATTAGTATGGAATTATTTCAAGGGTTTCATTTCACAATTTCAAATAGAAAAATGGCTAAAGGAAAAAAGAAAAAAGAAAGAAGAACAAAAAAGAAAGAAAAAAGAAAGGAAAAAAGAAGAAAAGGAAGGAAAAAGAAAAGAAGAAAGGAAAAAGAAAAGAAGAAAGGAAAAAGAAAAGAAAGGAAAAAGAAAAGGAAGGAAAAAGAAAAGGAAGGAAAAAGAAAAGAAGAAAGGAAAAAGAAAAGAAGAAAGGAAAAAGAAAAGAAGAAAGGAAAAAGAAAAGAAGAAAGGAAAAAGAAAAGAAGAAAGGAAAAAGAAAAGAAGAAAGGAAAAAGAAAAGAAAGGAAAAAGAAAAGGAAGGAAAAAGAAAAGGAAGGAAAAAGAAAAGAAGAAAGGAAAAAGAAAAGAAGAAAGGAAAAAGAAAAGAAGAAAGGAAAAAGAAAAGAAGAAAGGAAAAAGAAAAGAAGAAAGGAAAAAGAAAAGAAGAAAGGAAAAAGAAAAGAAGAAAGGAAAAAGAAAAGAAAGGAAAAAGAAAAGGAAGGAAAAAGGAAGGAAAAAGAAAAGGAAGGAAAAAGAAAAGAAGAAAGGAAAAAGAAAAGAAGAAAGGAAAAAGAAAAGAAGAAAGGAAAAAGAAAAGAAGAAAGGAAAAAGAAAAGAAGAAAGGAAAAAGAAAAGAAGAAAGGAAAAAGAAAAGAAGAAAGGAAAAAGAAAAGAAGAAAGGAAAAAGAAAAGAAGAAAGGAAAAAGAAAAGAAGAAAGGAAAAAGAAAAGAAGAAAGGAAAAAGAAAAGGAAGGAAAAAGAAAAGGAAGGAAAAAGAAAAGAAGAAAGGAAAAAGAAAAGAAGAAAGGAAAAAGAAAAGAAGAAAGGAAAAAGAAAAGAAGAAAGGAAAAAGAAAAGAAGAAAGGAAAAAGAAAAGAAGAAAGGAAAAAGAAAAGAAAGGAAAAAGAAAAGGAAGGAAAAAGAAAAGGAAGGAAAAAGAAAAGGAAGGAAAAAGAAAAGGAAGGAAAAAGAAAAGAAGAAAGGAAAAAGAAAAGAAGAAAGGAAAAAGAAAAGAAGAAAGGAAAAAGAAAAGAAGAAAGGAAAAAGAAAAGAAGGAAAAAGAAAAGGAAAAAGAAAAGAAGGAAAAAGAAAAGAAGGAAAAAGAAAAGAAGGAAAAAGAAAAGAAGGAAAAAGAAAAGAAGGAAAAAGAAAAGAAGGAAAAAGAAAAGAAGGAAAAAGAAAAGAAGGAAAAAGAAAAGGAAAAAGAAAAGAAGGAAAAAGAAAAGAAGGAAAAAGAAAAGAAGGAAAAAGAAAAGAAGGAAAAAGAAAAGAAGGAAAAAGAAAAGAAGGAAAAAGAAGAAAAGAAAAAAAAGGTTAAAAAAGTTTAAAGAAGCAAAAGTCTGTTAAGAAATGTGTTAAATTGGGGACCAGTATTCAGCTTGCTTAATTTTGATGCAAAAATTTGTACTCAAGTTCCTTCAAAGGTGGCTTAATTTTTTTATGCTATACTCAAATAAATAGAAATTACATTTCAATTTAACTAAACTGGTAAAATTAGTGAATATACTATAAAATAGCATATTTACAACTCTTTCTTTACTCTCATGAGACAATAGCCTAATGCAGGATTGGGCAACCCTTGGCATGTGTGCCAAACATAGCAAGATGATGACTTGTTTCTGGCATGAAAAATTTATTCATTAGATTTCCTCTTTGATTCTTTCTTCTCTTTCATGTCTATCATTATCTCATGTATTTTTATTTTCTTCCCTTTACAGATTGGGCAGAATGTCACTATCATCAGCTAAGAAACGATGTCATTCAAATGAAAAGGATATTAGAGAATTTAAATACTGGACAGAAAAATTTGGCATGATCGAGAAAGACAATAAAGATTTATGTATTTTCCGTCTTGAAAATCGTTTGTAGGAGAGACTGTAAAGAGACATTTTGAAAATGTTCAGAAGAGGAACAAAGAGAATTAATTTTTCATGAAATGAGCAAGGTAAAAAAACATGCTGATACTTTTATGAACTTTATCTCAGGTAGGCACAGTTGCAACTTAGTTGCTGCTAGTTTTGAGGTTTCAAAAGTTATTGCCCAACATGGAAAGTCACTCAGTGATAGGAAATGTATTAAAGAAGCATGGCGAGAATGTGCACCTTTTCTTTTTGACAACTTTTCAGAAAAGAAAAAATTATTCAGTATATTAAACAATTAAGGATAGGATGCTTAAGTTGGAAAGGAATATTTGTCTTCATGTAAGTATTTTTTTCTATTTGTGTTGATGAAAGTATGGACAATATATCATCAACTAGGTTAGGCGTATTTTCTCGATTTTGTAGGGGGTGATGAAGTATGTGAAGAGATGGTTGCCATTGTAACACTACCTGGGTGTACCTTAAGGCCTGAAATAAGTAAAGCAGTTGTAAATGAATTATCTACTTGAAAAATTCACATTTCAAAAATAGTATCTGCCACAACAGATGGTGACCCCAGCATGACTGGTGAGAAGGCAGGACTTGTAGATATATTTGCAAAAGATGTTGGTTTTCATTGCATCATTCATTTTGTGCCCAAAAGCTGGCCTAAAAGAACTTCAGGAAGTGATGCAAACAGTTACCAAGGTTGTTAATTACATTTCTACTCAGGCTTTAAATAAAAGACAATTTCAAATTTTACTGAATAAGGTAGAATCTGTATATAAAAGACTGAAAATGCACAACAATGTCTGTTGGCTTAACTGAGTTTTTGGTTCTGAAACGATTTATTGAATGGTTAGAGGAGATAAAACTCTTTTTGTATGGCCAACAAGTGTCTTACCAAGAATTGTCTGACATCATGTTTCTTTGCAAATTTTTGTGAACATTTAAATGACTTAAATATTACATTACAGGACTCTGGTAAGACATTTGATGTTACATTTGATTTCATAAAGGCTTTTCAAATGAAACTAGAAGTTTTTAAGAGGGATGTAGATAATAGATTTAGATACTTCTCAAACCTAAAGGGGTATATCAATAATCTCCCAAAAGATGGCAGAACAGACCACCAATGTCTTCAAAAGCTGTTTGTAAACATCATTGAATCAGTTCTTGAGCAGTTCTTTACAAGATTTGAATAAGATTTCAAAGAACTGGAAGAGACATCAAAATTCATTAAGTTTCCAAACAGTATCAAACTGGATGAACTAAACTTGAAAATGTTTTCATGGATAGACATGGATGATTTTGAAATGCAGTTGACTGAATTTCAGAGTAACTCAATTTGGAAACAGAAATTTGTTGACCTTAGGAGTTGGCTTGGAAAATATTGAAAAGGAGAGATTAGAGATGGGAGTATGAAAAAGAAATGTAGTAAACAAAGTATTAAGGACTTGGAATACCATTCCAGAATATTTTGTCTCTTTAAAAAAAAAACTTGCAACGGCATTACTGTCCGCGTTTTCATCTACATATGTTTGTGAATCTTTGTTGTTCACAGTGATGAACATTGTTACGTCTTGTAACAGGAGTAACCTGACAGATGAAACTAGTAGTGCATGCATATATCTCAAGTTTACTAAATATGAACCTCATATAAAATCTGTGTCATCAGTGATGCAGAAGCAGAAATTCAATGAATAATATATAAAAAGTGTCAACAAGTTTTCTGTCTTTTGTTTTATCTGTTCTTTTTTTTTTAAAGTGGCAAAGGTTCAGGGCTATTTAAATATAGTTTTGAAGGTAAATAAATACATTTTGTTTTTTTATACATCATTTATAAAGGATTTAAAATCAGCAAAAGATTTTAATAAATTTTACAATGTTTTAGTCATAAAAATGTATAACTGGGAAAAAATGATGATTGATTAACCAAAAAAAATAACTGTTAACCTTTTGTGTTGAGGCTAATAACAGTTAATAGTACCTTTAAATTGTGTGATATGTATATACTTACAAGCTAATAAAAATATTAGAAAAAACATTTTTGTAAAAACCTGTCAATTTTTTTCATTCAGTCAGTTTTACATGATTTACATAATTTCTTACAATACCCCGTCTTTACTGATCTGGGGGAATTCTTTTTCATTTAAAAAGATGTTTTTCATATACTTAAGAGATATCAAATATCTTCTCAGAAAATTTTTGTTGGCATGTGGAATGATTTTGTGCCAGAGATTTAGCTGGTTTTGGCACACACTCTAAAAAAAAAAAAAAAAAAAAAAAAAAAAAAAGGTTGCTCACCCCTGGCTTAGTGCAATGTTTCTCAACTGGTGGTCCCCTGAACCCTAGGGTTTCGCAACAGGAATAATGGTATATAATACTTTTATGCAGGGGTTCCCTTAGACATGAAAACTATTTCAAGAGTGGCACAAGGGTAAAAAGGTTAAGAAATGCTGGTCTATTCTATTTTCAATTTCCTTACAGCCTATACTAAAATCTTTGGTTATTATAATAAAATAGAAAATAGATATTACTAATGGTATATAATCCTTTTTATGAAGGGGTTTCCCGAGACATGAAAACTGTTTCAAGGGTTCCACAAGGCTAAAACAGTTGAGAAATACTGGTCTAATCTATTCTAAATTCTCTGTAGGTTATCTGGATTGACATGCACCTGATGAAGGCCAGAGGGGACAATGACTGAAATGGTGTGATAACAAAGATTGCCCATTGCAAATAATAATGCTACAAGTTCTGATGAAAAAGTATCAGCGAAGTTGCTATGGCAACAGAGCTAAAGTATGCAGAGTGAAGTCACTTGGCACACACTGACCTTGAACACTGTCGCGTATGTATACAAAGTTATGTTCTCCCTCATTTCCATTGCTTATGGCAGTGCTTGGAAGGAAAGTGTGTAGAATGCGGTTGTCTCCTCACACCACAAAGGTTCCCTCAATGACCATTCCAGAGAAAATTGAGCAGAAAATTCACGCTGTAGTTATTGGTACAGAACGTATAAACAAAGAGCTGTGATCAAATCCCAGCTTAGTCTGTTGCATACAAATTGCATCAATGCACGTGGGAAAGGCATGAAACTTTCTTTTTCCTTTCAGTTACATGTTAAATGTCAGGGCAAATTCAGCTCCCTAGTCTTCAATGGCAACCAGTCTAAAAGAGAAACTTTGAGTTCAATCCCACGGAGAAGCTAACAGGAATTCATTCTAATATCTTTCCCCAGTAATTCACGGATAAGCAAGAAATGGAAGCTATGGAGAGCTATGATCACCTATATCTTCAAGAAAAATGGAATCAAAATAAGACAAAAAATTGTTTTTGCATACTGAACATTATTTAACAGCAGAAACAGAGCAATAAATGTTTCTGCATTTTAAATAAAGTTCCAAACAAATAAATAAAAAGTATTTTTTGAATATTAAAAAAAGCAATGTATAAAAAAGTGTGTACAGAAGTTCTTTGCTTCCCTCATTTGTGAGTAACCAGAGACAGTAGAGAAATAGTAGAAAATCCCAACACCAGTATAAAATTTTTTAAAAACTTCTGTACACACCTTATGATTTTTGATGTTATATCTTAAATGTGCATTATGTTGGATCAGGTGAGGAATCCTCATTATGATAGGATGGATGAGGAATCCGCCCTATGATGGATTGGGTGAGTAATCTTTGCTAAAATGGATTAAATGAGGAATCCTCACTATGATGGGATGGATAAGCAATCCTCATTATATTGGGATGGGTGAGGAATCCGCCCTATGATGGATTGGGTGGGTAATCTTCACAATGACGGGATGGGTGAGGAATCTTCATTATGACGGAATGGGTGAAGAATCCTCATTATGATGGGATGGGTGGGGAATCCTCACCATGACGGAATGGGTGAGGAATCCTCATCATGACGGGATGGGTGAGGAATCCTCACCATGACGGGATGGGTGAGGAATCCTCACCATGACGGGATGGGTGAGGAATCCTCACCATGACGGGATGGGTGAGCAATCTTCAATATAGAGCAGAGTCACAGTCAAAGTTGAAAAAAGAATTGTTAATAAAGAGATTAATATACAAAATCCAATTTTGCATGTCTTACCAGTTGTTCTTGATGTAGTATTGGATGTGTGTTGTCTCATAACATTTGAATCAGCTAAAAACGTAAAAAGAATGGTCCAAATATAGCAACTTTATAAGACCTAAAGGACTGGATTTTCCTCCTTGGACCAACGAATTAGTAATAAAGCATGAATTGGTTAACTTTGTTCAAACACTGAAAGTTTTATAATTATGTCTTTCATGATCTTGTTAATATCTAAATGTGCTTCTTCAAAGCTGAAATTACTCATTTCAAATAATTTAGAGCAACAAAAGAGAGGAAGCTGTAAAGAGCCATGACTATCCATGTCCTGAAAGCATGCAACATATAGAAAACAAATACTGATAATGGGATTGGGTGAGGAATCATCTCTTATGTTGGATTAAGTGAAGAATCATCACAATGTTGGGATAGGTGAGGAGTCCTCACAATGTTGGATAAGCGAGTAGCACTCCATTGTTTATTTCTCGTCAAATTGATAAAAGGACACAGGCGTGTCTGAAAACAACAACTTTAAAATATTTCTCTTTGTGCTTCAGTTTAGTCAAAAAAGGCCTACTAATATATAATAAATATAATCAGTATTATTGGCAATGTTTTTTATCATTTTGTTGTCTTATTCCTTGAATTTCATTAACTGGCCTATTAAATATATATATATATATATATATATATATATATATATATGAGTTAAAGATCAAATGCAGATCAAAATCTGACAGGATGATAAAATAACAAATAGGGAACGTATATCAATCTAACATGTTTTACTTTTAATAAAGCTTCATCAGAGTTTGAGAGAATTTTTTTATCTTTTCTCTCAAACTCTGACAAAGCTTTAATAAAACCGAAACATGTAAGATTGATATACATTTCCTATTTGTTCTTTATTTTATCATCTCTATCTATAAAAGGAAGGATGTGTGTGTGTGTGTGTGTGTGTGTGTGTGTGTGTGTGTGTGTGTGTGTGTAACGAATGCATGGCCGCAATTTTCAACGGATTTGCACCAAAATTTACATGTACATGCTCCAAGTTAGCAAGAAGGCCAAGACTGACTTTGCATTTCCCAATTCCCATCAATAGTGGAAATAATCATTTTTTCATGCTTCTACGGCAGTTTGCATGTAGTTTGCGGCCATTTTCTACTGGCCAGAGTGAGAGACTATAGCTGGCGGCCACAAATAAGCAGGAAGATTCTATTGGCCAGCATGAGAGCCAATAGCTGACTGACACAAATGTTAACTAGCATGCTAGCATGCAAAAAAAATTGATAGCTGCATTCTTCACAAGTGGGAAAAATTTAAATCTGCATGGCACTTTACTCTAATTGCCTCATTCACTTGCTTAAACTCAACGTTGATTCTGATTCCGCAGAACTGGGTTGGGTGTGAAAAAGTATTTGTTGTTAACATTCTTTTTTCATTCGGTTTTTCCAGTTACGAGTCCTTTTTTAAAGCTGATCGTTTTGTGTTCATTTTGTTTAGTTCTTTTTTCGTAACAGATTTAATGTTTAGTATAGAGCTTAGAAAAAATTTGCAGTGTGAGATAGTCAAGAAGTAAAGCATGTAGCACAGCAAAGGGCACTCCTTTAAAGGCAAGGAAGGGCAAAAATATTTTAAGTCAAGTGATAGCGATTGCTGTATGAGTCGTTCGATTTTTTAATCAAGCACGGGCAACGCCGGGCCATGCTGCTAGTATACATATATATATATATATATATATATATATATATATATATATAATAATGTCTACTACTTGGTTCTAAGAACACCCATATGCCAGGGTGGCTAAACAAATCGCTACTACAGACGCTTGCTCTATTCTTTATACTGTAACTATGGTGAGCAGACAGTAGTTACAGTTTAATCTGGCATGATCAATATTGCCTTATGTAGGGTAAAATTTAAAAAAAAACAGAAGTGGATGATTTAAAATGAAAATAAATAAATAAAAAACAAAACAAACAAGAACCTGAACCATCAGCACGTCAAAAATTTGACAAGATCTTGGCTCTTCAAGACATCAGATGCAGAACATGACATAAGCTTTAAAAAATGAAGGGTCCTCCACGAATTTAGAGAAAAAAAAAAAGAAAGAAAAATGAAACTATTTTCGATTAGTATAATAATTCAATAATTAGGGCAAATTATTAAATCAATCAAAAAGTGCATGGGTTCAAATTTCTTGTAATGACAACCAGTCAAAGGCAGGCCATGGGTTGTTTAAATATTGCATGCTGTCGTGTACAGGTATGTATCATTTCAATAAAGTATTATGAGAGGTTTTTTTTTTATGAATCAGACAATGTATAGCAACCAATAGAAATTGGTTCATAGCTTCTTAAAAATCCTGGACAGATGTGAAGTGTTCCAGGGCACATTTTTTTCTAATGTACAAGAATTCAAAAAAAAAAAAAAAATAAAAGCATAAAAAACCTGAAAGTAAAAAGTGCCACTCTAGAGTGACCCTTAAATACTAAGTTGGCTGATTGAGCAAAAGACTATATATATATATATATATATATATATATATATATATATATATATATATATATATATGTGTGTGTGTGTGTGTGAACATTGAAGTCAACACTTAGAGGCGACAGGCTGTTTCATGCAAGATGCAATTGTCAGGCCATGATTGTGTCTAGCATGTAACAGCCTGTCGCCTCTAAGTGTTGACTTCAATGTTCACTTTTATATTTACACACACTCTATCTCTGATATTGAGCACTTTATCCCATAAATATAGCACACCAAAATCACCTCATATGGGGAATAGCCTATTTTGGCAGATGAAGATACTGTTTTTTTTGTTGTTTTTAGCTTTCACAGTTAAATTTATATTTATTTGTATTGGAGCTTCCAAGATGAATGCCAAGCAGTACGGCAGGTCATTTCCAAATTTCTGGCAGAGTGAATTGCGTCATTTTGCTCTTTTTCTCACAGATGCTACCCAACTGGCCCTATGATACCATGCAGTCAAACAATGCACATACACAAAATGAAGAATATAAAATGGCGACAATTTACCCATTGCACCATATATGTGTTTGTGTGTGTGTGTGTGTGTGTATGTTGCAGCAAAAGTAAGACCATTTCTATTAATTAACTTTTATTGAACAAAAATAAATTACTTTAGTTTGAGAAAATTTATAAGTATTGTCACATCGAAATAAGATTTGTTATGATTAACAAGCTATTTAACATGTTCAAAATACTCCACTTCCTGTTCAATACAATGTCGAACCCAATCAGCAACACTTCTAAAACTATTTGACACATTTTGACATGAATCACAGAAAATTTATCAGAAATTGCTTGTTTTCAGTTTGAGCCTGTAAACAAGATCTTTCAGTAGCTTCCCTGTGCCTTTTCTATAAATACTTTCAGGGTAATTCCTTTGATGAACTTTCATGTATGGTACATAGAATTTATTTAAACATCTAATAAATTGGCATCAAGGTCTCATCATTTTACAGTTGATACGGCTTCTGTAACTGTAGTTTCTCTGCTAATAATTTCTTCTCTTGCACTTCTCACTTGTGGAACTCTCTTAAGGCTTCTTGCTTTATGATCAACTTTGATCTTCAAAAATTGAAATGCAATGTCAATTGTTATCTTCTGTCTTAAGTCCTGTTATTTATTTTGTTCTCTCTCCTTAATAATATTTTCTTTTTCTTATATTCTCTAATGCTTAGTAACCACTTGTATCTTACTGGCTTTATTACCATGCTTGAGGCGCAATGATTGAAAAAAAAAGGAAAGAAAAAGGAACGTACACACCACAAGAAAAAGTCTGGTGGTGTTAGGTCTGATGTTTGTGATGGCCACTCAATTCACGTCGTCCCATCCACCTCAGCTCAAAATTAAAAATTTAACCATTCCCAAATACATAAGCCATCTTAAACTACTGTAATTTATTTTTGGTCAATAAAAATTAATAATCAAAAGAAGGAATGCATTTTTTTATTTATTAATCTGACAGAAAAAAAAATCTTTATAAATTGCTTTGTTTACGTTTGGATATGATTCTTTTGAGGAATCTATGAAGAGAAGGATTTTGCTTAAAGACACTGTTCAGATCTTGCTAGTTCAAAAAAGCTTCTTTGTGGCAGAGTCGGCTAAGGCACGTTGGATCTAATAACAGTTTCCCTCTGTCCATGGGGATTCAGGTTCAAATCCTGCCAGAGAGCATAGATTTTTCTTTATTAAGATCTCGAATATTCAGGCCAGTAGATGAAAATAAATAAATATACTGCTTAAAAAATAAACGAAGCATCTACTCAAATATGAGTATCCACTAAAAATAATGTTTAAAGTCATTAGAAAGTTATTAAATAAAAAAAACATGGCATTGCTTTTGACTCACACTGTTTAGTGTATGTCTGTGAATGTCTGTATACTCAAAAAGAGAACTTGTCAGCAGGCAAATGAAAGCATTAACAGATGAATTAAAAGAAGTCAATAAAAAGTACACGAACCCTGCCATAATTTGTCAACAACTCTACTGGCAAAGTAGAACACGTTGTTGGCCATGTTGGCGTAACTTCCTCCCATTGCTATGGGTAAGGCAGCCTGCTCTCCCAGGAGTACGTCTGCAGCCAACAGGTGGTCCATGAGAGTTTTGATAATCTCTGTTTGATATTCCCGTTGCTGGGCCCTCAGAGCATGATCGGGCATTGCCTGAAAAGAGAAGAGAAAGAAAATCCAATTTGTATTTTCAGTCAGCTACATTTAATAGCATTCAGGAATAACATTATAGTTAACAAATCGAAGCATGGGTCTCTAATTAATAAGACGTCAAAACTTGGAATTAATCTGGTAATAATGACATTAAAACAATTCCCGAATCCTGAAATGTAGTCACGTCCTGGGTATGACGATAAACTACATCCGAGTCCATGGGTATGACGGTAAACTACATCCACATACTGGGTACGGCGATAAACTACGTCCAACAGAAAAGCCGTTTTTGAAAAAATAAGGTTGTCGGCTATACGTTTCTAGAAAAATAGTATTACCAGCTATATGTTTTTGAAGGAATAATGCTGCCAGCAGCGTGTTTTTGAAAAATGATATTACAAGCTATACATTTTTGAAAAATAATATTGCCAGCTATATGTTTAAAAAAAAAAGAAAAATATTACCAGCTATACGTTTTTTAACAAAACCTTATTCAATGGAATTGTAACTGGGGTCAAAACACTATGAAAGTGTAAAAATAGGTTTTAATATCAGAAATTCTTTGTAAAAATTTATTACCATCAATACATTTTTGAAAACCAAATGTCAGCAATACGTTTTTGAAAACCAAATGTTGCCAGCAGTACATTTTTGAAAACCAAATGTTGCCAGCAATACATTTTTGAAAACCAAATGTTGCCAGCAATACATTTTTGAAACCCAAATGTTGCCAGCAATACATTTTTGAAAACCAAATGTTGCCAGCAATACATTTTTGAAAACTAAATGTTGCCAGCAATACATTTTTGAAAACCAAATGTTGCCAGCAATACATTTTTGAAAACCAAATGTTGCCAGCAATACATTTTTGAAAACCAAATGTTGCCAGCAATACATTTTTGAAACCCAAATGTTGCCAGCAATACATTTTTGAAAACCAAATGTTGCCAGCAATACATTTTTGAAAACCAAATGTTATCAGCAATACATTTTTGAAAACCAAATGTTGCCAGCAATACATTTTTTGAAAACCAAATGTTATCAGCAATACATTTTTGAAAACCAAATGTTGTCAGCAATGCATTTTTGAAAAACAAATGTTACCAACAATATATTTTTGGGAAAAAGAAAAATATATATTACCAGCTAAACATTTTTTGAAAAAAAGAAAAAATATTACCAGTGATACATATTTGAAAGAAAATCATTACCAGAAATGGAATTTTTGAAGGAAAAATATTACCAGAAATAGATTTTAAAAAAAATATTGAGGTTGATATGCCATAAAACCAAACCAAAACAAACTAAACCAAACTGAAATGTAGTCCCATATAATTTCTTACAACAATGTGAAATAAAAGAAATGTAAAATTTATAAATATCTATTTGATAATCTTGGTTGTTAATTAACCCTTTGAGCCCTGACCACCGCTTTACCGGTAGTGGAGAAAAATGACGTAATGCCCAGCCACCAGTTGAACGGTAGTTAAACACTTGTGTTGTGTTTTGCTATTGGTTGTCTTATTTTCAAGAGCCAATCAGGAAAGCCGTAATATTCTGATGTCATCAAATGTTATACCAACATGTTCACACCTTTTCATTGTGTTTTGTGCATCTGTTTTGAATAAAAAAGATCATTTTTACTATGAAGCATGCAGAGTCTCAACCTGGACCATCAGGGAAGCAATCAGGATGTTATATTTTTTGTAACTATTTTTATATCTACTGTGAAACATTACATATCAATTATTTGCAAATTCTAACTCAGGAGCTCAGGCAGAAGGGTTAAAATTGTTCAGGAACACAGGGATCAAACGGCTAAATTTCTTTTCTATTGTTATGAGCCAAATATCAATCCCACAGAAAGAACAATAAGTTATAATAGTTCCCTGATCTCTATAACACCATTGATTTAAAACTCCTCCAAATCTTTAGAACAGGATTAGAGGTTAATTCGTTGTTTCTGATTTACACTATATACATTGTTTTCAAACTGGTGTTCTTATCTTTGTTGCCATATTCACAATGTTTCAGCTGTTGTACACGTCAGGTGATTGGAAATTTGAAGCATCAACCGGGATAAATTGTTCTAGTTCCAGATGCCATGCCTCTTCCAGATATCTCAGTACCATTATTTTCCCTTCAACTCAGCAAGTTTTTGTTCACCTCTGCTGTAGCCAGGTATTGAACTCACAACTCTTTGGTTAAAGTCACTGGATTACTTCAACCAATGCTTTTATCCACTGGGCCATGTGTCCTTGATGCAATAAAGGGTTCAGTTTGAAAAAATTCTAATCACCTGAAGAAGACCTGAGCGTACAATGGCCGAAACATTATGAATATGGCATCAAAGATGAGGACAACAGCCCGAACAATGTAAACAGTGTAAATAATTACAATACATCATCTCAGAAATATACACATATCCTTGTATCCTTTTTATCATTGGGTTTTGTAATGTCAACGAACACTTGTTGCCACTTTTGTAATGTCAACAAATACTCGTTGTCACTTTCGTAATGCTCGTTGTAGTAGAGACTTTGTAATCGCAGATACAACTATAGTAACACCGTTGAACAATACTGGTGTCAGACGCCTTTGAACAACACTCGCACTAACAGTACTTGCTCGATAATACTAGCTCAAATAGTAACCACCGAATAGGAATCCAATAGTAATCCATATAGTTATCACTTAGATGCCACGTTAATTCCCATATATAGCTTTCCTTTACCATCATGTAATCTACAAAATGGGATCACCTGTGTTTGCTCTCTGGTGATCTGTGTTCAAACTCCAGTGTCGGCGGCGACACTTTATTCCTATATAAGTTCCTTCTATGTTTTTTTTACGTTTTTTTTTAATGATACATGTTTTCTGCTGTTTAGTTGTTGCAGTCTGAGATTAACTGGAGATAAAGCAATGTTTATTTATAATGCAATTATTAACATTAATATACAGATGATGTATTGTAACTCAGAGCCACAACATCAAGTGTCCAAATTATTACTATGCCAAGGGGTCCACACACATTGAATGTATGTAGGGAAGTAGTTCCCATGATACTGTTACAGTAGCTATTTGTGTCTTAGTGGCATTATCACCTTCCTTGGGATGAATTGATTTAAAAAAACAAAAACAGCCAATATCTATTTTATAAATTTCTTTTTGCCATTTTGTTATGTCAACTTAAATTTCCCACTCTGGATATCGCAACATTGTGCTGATGAAGTGGGAAAGATTTGAATAATTTTCTAATTTTTATACAACTAATAATTAATACTTGCATTAATTCCTGACCACTGACAATCCCTTTCTTCCTCATTTGCAATGCATTCCTATAGTAAAACACTGCTACAAAATAATAATTATACATATAATAGCCCTATTCTATCAGTAATGCTTGCATTCATTCCTGACCACTGACAATCCCTTTCTTCTTCATTTGCAATGCATTCCTATAGTAAAACACTGCTACAAAATAATAATTATACATATAATAGCCCTATTCTATCAGTAATGCTTGCATTCATTCCTGACCACTGACAATCCCTTTCTTCCTCATTTGCAATGCATTCCTATAGTAAAACACTGCTACAAAATAATAATTATACATATAATAGCCCTATTCTATCAGTAATGCTTGCATTCACTCCTGACCACTGACAATCCCTTTCTTCTTCATTTGCAATGCATTCCTATAGTAAAACACTGCTACAAAATAATAATTCTACATATAATAGCCCTATTCTATCAGTAACGCTTGCATTCATTCCTGACCACTGACAATCCCTTTCTTCTTCATTTGCAATGCATTCCTATAGTAAAACACTGCTACAAAATAATAATTCTACATACAATAGCCCTATTCTATCAGTAATGCTTGCATTCACTCCTGACCACTGACAATCCCTTTCTTCCTCATTTGCAATGCATTAGTAAAACACTGCCATACATAGAATAGCCCAATTTTATTAGTAATGACTACGTTTTTTTTATATTGATATGACTCTTGTTAATAAATCGTATAGATGTCTAGTTGTGTTAGTGTTGCTGAAACAGGAGATCTACTCAACCAATTAAAAAGTACTAGGACATTCTCTCCCACAAAAAATTCTGATGAAGCTTAAATAAAAGAGAAACCTGTTAAATTTATACATGTTTCTCATTCTATCATTGTCAGATTTGAATCCAGATTTGATTCTCATTCAAGAACAGGTATCAGAAAGAGTGGTTGCAAATGAGCATGTACTGTTGAGACGAAGAGCAGACGGGAAGCTGTGGAAAACCATGATCACTCTTATCATGAAAAGACATAGCATATCGAGAGAATCCAACTTAGAAGTTCCTGCACCCCAACAAGCATGTCAAGTACCAACTGTGACGAAAACTTTAATATTATCTTCACAAAACAAACATTAGATGTCGTACTGAGGCTTACCTCTAAAACTAAGTCCACTACGGCACCGGATTTGTTGGTGTTGAGCTGAGAGAAACTGTCCACAACAATTGTTCTTAAGAAATCGATCACAAATTTTCGAGCAGAGTGACCCGTTAAAAAACCTGTTGGATAAAGACAAAAGAATTTGGAAATTTAAATAATTGGTACATGTTAATTTAAATATTAATATATTTAACATCTTAATTTAAATCTTCTAAATTAAAATCAATTTACAATATATTTCAGTTTCCAATTCAGCACTTTTAGTCTCTGGAAATCCTTTAATGGAGGTGTAATACATTAATTCTATTCAGGGCCCTGTGAAAGTAGTTTATGTGCCTAGTTCTCATTGGCTTCTCGCACCTTCTAAGTACTTGATTAATCTCTCCTTTTTTTTTCTTTTTTTTTTTACAGCTTTTGCAGATTATTTAAATCCAGAAAATATTTTTAGATTGTAGGATATTTCTTTTAGTTAATAAATATTCAGTGATACAAGTTTTACTAATTAACCCATAGCTGGGGGTAAAAAAGGCGGATTCATACATGATCAGAATTTGATATAGAAATTATGTGGATATAAAGTGGGGGATCATTTTTTATATTACAACAATATACAAACTGATCCCTCACTTTGTGGCAACATTTCTTTCTGGTACATTTATACTCCAGAGAATATAGACAAATCTAAGACATGCCTTTGCAGCTAATCAGTATTTGATAGATTGTTTTTTGGGGGTTTTTTTTTACAGCTTCTCAACCCTTTATTTAAATCAAAGAGATCTTTTTAGATTGTAAGATTTTTTTGGAGATAATAATCATTTAGAGGCAAGTCTTACATATCTGGAGGGAGAAGGGATGGATTCATATCTTTCCCAAGGGTATTTGCACATAACTAGATTTGGAATATAGTTCTCCAATTTCCAATTCTGTGCAATCCATTACACAACCCAAAATCCAAGTATTTTACAGAAAATTAAAGCCAATTAGACAATATTTCAAGCTCAATTTAGGTTTATAGTTCATAACCCTGCAATGAGATGAGGTAACATAAACCGTAGATTTGTCTGCAGAATATCATTACATAATTATACAGCGAAATCATTAAGGGGTTTTTTTTTTGTCAAAAATATTTTATTTTTGGTCGTATATTAATTTAAAATATTCCTTTTTACAGGCTTTATTTTTGAAATGGAATAAGATCATTCTAAATTTCAGAATTTTGCTATTGCCCATCAAAATGACTGGAAGAAAACGATCTAAAAACAACAATGGAAAAGAGAGATAAAGCGTGAACAAAATAGTTCCAGTTTGTTCAACTTAGGAAACTTAGCATTGCAGCCAAAGTATTCTAAAATGCTGCCAATAACAAAAGAGAAAATGAAAAATACCTAACAACAAATAGAATATAGCATCAAAATTTATATTATTTTTATTTGTTATGTAATTAAATACATAATTGCCAACAATGTTTTCATAAAACTTGATATTTCCTGTAATAAATTATTAATAACTATCATTATTATCATTATTTTAGTTAAGTGTAAGGTAGTCCTACATTTACAATTCTTTATGGCTAAACATGACAAAAAACGCTGATCAAAACTGCCAGAAACCTTTAAGTGCATATCGCTGCAAAATTATCAAATGTTGAATACGCCCCTCCTCTGCCGAACGTGTGATATAGACTAGTCAATTTAATTTAGTTACTTTTTGTCTATATCATTATCACTTCTGTTATTAAGTATCCCACATTGTGATAACAGAAGATCTGTCAAGAAAGGTGAAATGCTGTATGGATTTCAAAATACTTACTGTTGTAATGTTTTTCTGGAGTTTTTACATAAACAATGCTTGTGTCCGACTCTGGGAAAGGCTGGAAAAAGTAAATTTAGAGTTTATTCCTAATAATATTCTGCGATGATTACTATCATACATGAAGAGAAATACATTGAAAAAAATGTTAACTTCTTCAATCCCCTCCCCATATCACTTCATCCTTAACGCTAAGAAACAAGTATAGAAAATTCACAAGACACAACATTTATCATTCTACCCTTCAACTGAGAAAGGATATTATTTCTTTTCGAATTACGTGGGATTACTTTCTTGATCCCATTTATATTGTATTGGTTTTGTGCTATAATAAATACATATAGTCGCCAGCTATTTGCAGCAATATATATATTTTTTTTTCATTGAATACAACAGACAAGCTGCTTTTATATATTTTTTTTTATACAATTTCTCATGCGATCTAATAATTTATATAAAAACTGTTCAAATGTTCTTTTTATCCGAGCGCTTTCGGCTATACATTTAGCCATTTTCAAGGATTAAATATTTTAACTGCTAAATAAACTAAAGCCACTATACAAAGTTTAGAACGGCTCATGATTAAACATAACAGACATTCATTGCCTGTTATATTTAACAATATATGTTTGAATAATGATCTGCTACACCATACACACACACACACACACACACATATATATACATATATATATATATAGATATAAATAAAAAGAAAGAACAGTAAGATATATAATCCGGTGTTCTTATAGATATTTTTATTTTTACACAATAGTGCTCAATGTAAATTTACAGAGCATTAATATTATAAATTAACTGATTTAAAATATGTTTTTTTTTTGCTACACAGTAATAACCATGTTTCAAAAATGGAAGCTAAAAGCTTCAAATTTAATTTTGTTATTAAATTAAAGACATTAGTTCCATTTCCTCCTCAAGCGAATTTTTATATATATATATATATATATATATATATAAACACACACACACACGTTTCTCTGTTTAACTAGATATCAACAGATATTCAGTAGCCTACCAAAAAGCTAATGAAAGCCATTCTTAGGAAATTCTGTCTTACCTTGAATTCTTCCACTGGTGTAGTGACATCACTGTCACTGTCAGGGAGTTTATGTGGGAAGAGTGTAGCCGCAAGTGCAGAGATGAAATCAGCTGAACTACACACAGAAGCAAAGTCAGAGTTGTTATTGTATAAAAATAGCAGGAACTGCATTAGTGTGACAGGGTAGTCATTGACCCAGGAGCCCGTTTCCTCAGTCTGCAAAGAAATACCAAATTGGGTTAGCAAGACTGATATATGCTATTGTGTATGCCCCCATGCATATTCTACCAAGACGGATATGTGTCATCATGCGTATTCTACCAGGACGGATATGTGTCATCGTGCGTATTCTACCAGGACGGATATGTGTCATCGTGCGTATTCTACCAAGACGGATATGTGTCATCGTGCGTATTCTACCAGGACGGATATGTGTCATCGTGCGTATTCTACCAGGACGGATATGTGTCATCGTGCGTATTCTACCAAGACGGATATGTGTCATCGTGCGTATTCTACCAAGACGGATATATGTCATCGTGCGTTTTCTACCAAGACGGATATGCGTCATCGTGCGTTTTCTACCAAGACGGATATGTGTCATCGTGCATATTCTACCAAGACGGATATGTGTCATCGTGCGTATTGTACCAAGACGGATATATGTCATCGTGCGTATTCTACCAAGACTCATATATGTCATCGTGCGTATTCTACCAAGACGGATATGTGTCATCGTGCGTATTCTTCCAAGACGGATATGTGTCATTGTGCATATACTACCTAAAATGATAAGTGCCATTGTGCATATGCTACAAAGAGAGATATATACAATTGTGTATCTGCTATGACAATCAATATGCATCGTGTGTATGACAAAGTTTGGTACACAATCTTGTGTAAACTATGACAATATGCAATTGCATGTGTTCTTTGAAGATTATTGCACAAGCATGAATATATATAGTATACACACGATTGCATGAATACTATAAAAATCAATCCATGATTGCGTGTATGCTCTAAAGATTAATATAGAATCATTCATTTTGCTTTAAGACTGTCATAAAAATTTATAGGTAGGATCATAAAAAAAAACTATAGTAAAAATGTGTCAAACTTCTGTAATTGTCAGTGATGTGTTGTAATGAGAAAAACATGAGAAATTGATATTCTGTGGTTAAGAGAAGCTCTCAGTTAATCTTATTGCAGATGAGAAGGAACACAAATTCTAACAACCATGACATAAAAAAAACGCTCCCCTTCTTCCAAATTGACCCCCTTTTCAACATTAATGGATCTGTGGATCAAAACAGGAGACAAATAACAATGTAAAGTAAATGTAGAAAACATTACATGTATCATAAATAGGTAGGTAAATGTAAACCTGTATCTAAATTTGACTGACAATAATGGAAATATTTATATTCCATTCAGTGTTAATCTGATCATTAATAGATCTGTGAGTAGTAAGGCAATATGTAGCAACAGTTTAATGTCAAAATCAGACTATTTCTTTATTTTACTTAAGCCTATAAGCATTTATTTGTTTCAAGGATAAGGTAAATATTGGTCGATTATATTTGAGTCTATAAATTTACTTGGTTCAGGGGATAGGTAAGTATGGATCGATTAAGTTTGTGTCTCAAAGCATTTACCTTTTTCGGATATAGGTAAATATTGGTTGTTTATATTTGAACCTGCAAGCATTCTCCTGATTCAAAGATAGGTAAATATTGATCAATTAAGCTTGAGTCTACAAGCATTTGTTAGTTTGGCAATAGATCAATATTGATCATTTATATTTGAGTCTATAAACATTTACTTTTTTCAAGGATAGGTAAATATTGGTCGGTGTATCATTTAAATTAGAGACCAAATACTAAAATATTCCTTTAAATTAGAGCCCAAACTCTAAGACATCCATTTAAATTAGAGCCAAAATGCTAAGACACTCCTTTAAATTAGAGCTCAAATGCTAAGATGTTTCTTTAAATTACAGCCCAAATGCTAAAAGTTTTCTTTAAATTAGAGCCCAAATGCTAAAAGTTTTCTTTAAATTAGAGCCCAAATGCTAAAAGTTTTCTTTAAATTAGAGCCCAAATGCTAAGACACCCATTTAAATTAGAACCCAAATGTTAAGACACCCCTTTTAAATTAGAGCTCAAATGCTAAAATGTTTCTTTAAATTAGAGCTCAAATGCTAAAATGTTTCTTTTAATTAGAGCTCAAATGCTAAGATATCCGCTTTAATTAGACCAAATACTAAGACACCCATTTAAACTAAAATCAAAAAGGTAGACACGGTATCTTATACCCACCCAGCCATTACCCATTACATCCCAGAGGTGCATCCACAGGTAGATAACAAGAAGGATATATCATGAATCATAATGATATCCTCTTGCAGATTGTTTCATACGTACTTCATTCAGCATTGATCTGACCATTGATAAAATCACCATCGACGCTTCTAAACAGATTTCAATTTTGCTTTCTTTATTTGCCATAAATACTGGTCTGCTGGCAGGAACACCAAAGATTACTGTCCAAATCACATCTAAATTCAGCTGAAAAAGCAAAAAGAGAAAAATATAGGTATATATATATCTCAACACATGATTTCTACTATGGCTACCTCAGTATGTTATTTAGCATGTAAGTGTATATCTATGTGCATATTTACAACAATCATGGCATGCCAGTGACAAAACAATTTGTTATACTAATAGCTTCTTATCCCTCCTACCTTGGCAGATAAAATATTGATGGAAGACTGCTTTATCCAACTGCTCATCCACCTACTCTTTTACCAACCATCATGGCATGCCAGTGACAAAACATTTTGTTAGACTAATAGTTTCTTATCACTCCTGCTTAGCCAGGTAAAGTATTGATGAAAGTGTAATTTATCTGACTGCTCATTCAACTACTCTTTTCATTGTTGCACCACACACATCCAAGTGGTTACCCATCTAGGTAATGACCAAGCTAGGCATTGCTTAACTGTGGTGATCAAACGAGAGCCAGTTTTTCAACATGATATGACCGTTATTATGGTGGGACAGTGTTTTATCCACATGCTCATTCACCTACTTTTTATCGTGGCACCCAAGAGTATTTGTACGTTAGTGAACGTAATGAACCCAACTGGAATTTGAACTCAGCTCTTCAATTTCTTATTTCAAACCATTAACCATTACACCACACCATAATTTATAGAATCATTGTCAAAAATGTATTTCATAAAAAAGATTTGATATTCCAGCCACCTCTTTCTCTCAGATATGTTTGCCTATCATCCTGTTCATACTTCTCCCCAGGCTTTCAAACAAGGGTAGAGGTTTATCCCCTGTTTCCAGTTTATGATTGGGTTTCTGGTTCCTTCTAAAGTCTGCTTTAGCTCTGTCCTCCTAATGTCTGTGCCAGAATTCTGAAACTCTGTATTTATGGAAGGGTCATTTATCTGACTGCTCATTCAACTACTCTTTTCGTTGTAGCACCACACACATCCAAATGGTTACCCATCTAGGTAATGACCAGGCTGGACATTGCTTAATGTTGCTGACTGAATGAGAGCCAGTGTCTCAACATGATATGGCCGTTATTATGGCGGGAGTGGTTTATCAGCATGCTCATTCACCTACTCTTTTTATCATGGCGCCACCCGCACATCCACATGATCACTCCTCTAGGTAATGACCAGGATAGACATTGCTTAACATTGGTAATCAGACGACCTCCTGTGTCTCAAGATGATATAGTGATAAGCCCATCTATTGTGGAAAGAAATCTAAGGTGTAGTTCATGATAGCAAGCCAGAAACAAATCAACTCACCTGTATGTCAGCAGCTAATTCATTGATGCGTTGTCCCAGAAGTAATGCCATCAGTAAAAAGTACACTTCACATACATTGTTATGGTAGGGCAGAATCCACTGTAGTGCCAAGAAACCAGGAACATGGCAGACGTCTGTATTAATTTCTCGTTTCTGGTTTTTGTTTCCGCTCACATTCAATCCTAAAAGAAATAATATTAGAAAAAAATAATAAACAAATTTGATCATTAACACAGAAAATTAAAGACTAAATGATTCAACCTAGGAAAGGTTACTGAACAGAATAATCACACGAAGGTTAGTAATGAACGATGATACTTAGGACAAGAACAACATATATAAGATTCGCCAGTGGCACATAAAAGAAGTAGTCCAACTGCTAGAAGTGAGTGAAGTGAATTCGACAATGAATCTCCAACTGCAGACCAACATGCAGCATTTACTACTGTATTTAAGTGAATGGGGACATACCTATTATCGTCTGTAGATATGCTATGATAGATAGATAGTGAAAACCTTGAGAGAGACTGACAGATAGATAGTGAAGGCCTTGAAACAGATCGATAGAGAGTGAAGACCTTGAGATAGATAGTGTTGTAACCTAGGGAAAGTTACTGAATAGAATAATCACACAAAGGTTGGTAATGAACGATGATACTTAGGACAAGAACAGCATATATAAGATTCGCCAGTGGCGCGTGAAAGAAGTAGCCAACTGCTAGAAGTGAGTCAAGTGAATTCCACTATGAATCTCCAACTGCAGACCAACATACAGTATTTACTACTGTATTTATGGGAATGGGGACATACCTGTTATCATCCGTAGGTACGCTGCAACACTAAAAATAACAAAATTTAGAAGCAGAACATTATAATGGTCATTACTACTCTTTTGATTCATGACCGACTAGGCCACAAGTTTCTTTCTGCATTAGACTGGTTGCCAACAAAGGCTAAAGGACCTAGTCTGACCTGCTATCCAACCTATACCTGGGTGGGGAGGAGAGAAGACATGAATCCATGCCTTTGCCAAGATTATTTGCGCATAAGTGAATGTAATGAACTCAACCAGAATTCAAACTATACCTGGGTGGGGAGGAGAGAAGACATGAATCCATGCCTTTGCCAAGATTATTTGCGCATAAGTGAATGTAATGAACTCAACCAGAATTCAAACTATACCTGGGTGGGGAGGAGAGAAGACATGAATCCATGCCTTTGCCAAGATTATTTGCGCATAAGTGAATGTAATGAACTCAACCAGAATTCAAACTATACCTGGGTGGGGAGGAGAGAAGACATGAATCCATGCCTTTGCCAAGATTATTTGCGCATAAGTGAATGTAATGAACTCAACCAGAATTCAAACTATACCTGGGTGGGGAGGAGAGAAGACATGAATCCATGCCTTTGCCAAGATTATTTGCGCATAAGTGAATGTAATGAACTCAACCAGAATTCAAACTATACCTGGGTGGGGAGGAGAGAAGACATGAATCCATGCCTTTGCCAAGATTATTTGCGCATAAGTGAATGTAATGAACTCAACCAGAATTCAAACTTGGCTCTCAGATTCCACAATCTGTGCTGCAATCCATTACTCCACCATGCCTCTTCATGCCAGAAATATTGGATTCATGCCTTTCTAAAGGGTATTTGTGCATAAGTGAATGTAATGGAATTTGAACTCAGCTCTTCAATTTCTTGTTCCAACCCATTAACCATTTCACCACACCACAATTTATAGAAGCATTGTTAAAAATGTATTTCATAAAAAAGACAATATTCCAGCCACCTCTTCCTCTTCGATAGGTTTGTCTATCATCCTGTTCAAACTCCTTCCCAGTCTTTCGAACAGCTGTAGAGGTTTATCCCTCATTTCCTGTTTCGGATTGGGTTTCCAGTTCCTTCTAAAGTCTGCTTCAACTCTGTCCTCATAAAGTCTGTGCCAGAACTCTGAAATTTTATTATCCCTATTGTCAGGTTCACACTCCTCCCTAGGTTTTCGAAAAGGAGTAGAGGTATATACCGCATTTCCTGTGTAGGATTGGGTTTCTAGTTCCTTCTAAAGTCTGCTTCAATTCTATACTTCTAACATCACCACCTAAAACTGTTAACTTTTACTTGCTATTTATTTATTTCCTAAACAGTCAGTCAGTCAAGTGCCGTATATGATACATGCTTGGGCAATCATATCTGTTTTGATGCAATAGGCTGTTGTTTTTTTTCTGCAGTAGAATGGTTGCCAAACAAGGCTGTAGGACCCATTCTGTCCAGCTATTCAACTCGGAGCTGGGGGTAAAAGAGTTGGATTCATACCTTTCCCAAGGGTACTTGCTCGTAAATGAATGTAACTAACCCGACTGGAATTTGAACTCAGCACAATGATTCCTCAATCCAAGCCATAATCCATTACTCCAGCGTGCCTCTTCAGACCAGAAGAGTTGGATTCATGCTTTTCCCAAGGGTATTAGCACGTAAGTGAATGTAATGAACTCAACCGAAATTTAAACACGGCTCTCCGATTCCTCAATCCGAGCCACAATCCATTACTCCACTGTGCCTCTTCAGGCTAGAAGAGTTGGATTCATGCCTTTCCCAAGGGTATTAGCACGTAAGTGAATGTAATGAACTCGACTGGAATTCAAACTCAGCTCATTGATTTCTAATTCCGTTATCCATTACAACCCTATCACTCAGTCTTTATTACCGATTAGTAAGTGTATATTCCAGGGTTTGAAATTAACATTGCCCTTATTAGTTTGGGATGACTCATTAATTTCTTTTTGAATGATCCCAGGACAACAGATAATTTTTCATTCAAAAATTTTTATATTTTTTCTAAAAGTAAGATATTTCCTAAAATAAAAAAAATTCTTACATTTCACCAATAGTGGCAGGATTTTAATAAAATGCATGCACGGAGATGCTGAAGTAAAAATAATAAATAAAACTTAAATGTAAAATGGTGACTAAAACCGGAGTAAAAA
>OZ038514.1:42828124-42955624 GCA_964036315.1 Acanthosepion esculentum | reverse complement strand
ATAACAAAAACTGTAAACAAGCTTCCTTCACTTCATCAAAAGTGTTGAATGATGGGTTGTGGAGGAAGTGTGCCATTGAGTGAAATAGGCCATAGTTACTCGGGGCAGCATCAGGACTGAATGGTAGATGTGGAAGAATCTCAGCACTGTCCATCTGTCTAAAGTTCTCCTTAGTCAACCTGGCAGTGTGTAGGCTTGCATTGTGTAAGCTCACATTGTCTTGCTGAAACAAAGCCCAATCACGATTAACCAAAACAGGCTAATTCTTCATTAGTTTTCAAAATGCAGTACTCCTTGGAAATTCCACCAGACAGAGATCAAGATTTTTTGTTTTCTTTCTGCTTGCTAAGTGAGTCAAGACTTTCTGGCCAACCGAGTGTGTGTGTGTATATATATATATATATATTAGTGGAAAATATACACATACATATGCAATCATATACCTAAAATATATAAATAAATACACATACATACATACATACATACATTTGTGTATAAAAAATAATTCCAAGAGGATAGAATCCAGGTAAACGTTCCTCACTCAGCCTGTTTTTAATATTTTTAGTATTCTTAACTTTGTCTTCCTCAATGTTCTTGAGGTATAAAGTAATTTAATTCCACCCGTATATTTTTATATATTAAATGTATATATGAATGGATATGGTCCCTAAAAATTTTTTAAATTTTTTAATTAATTTTTTGATTTTGAGAAATTTTTTTTTTCCTTATTTTCCAAGATATTTTTGGTGTGGTGTGCGTTTTGTTTATTATTTCCCAGATATACTTAGAAAGCATTGTGCTGTTTGCATATTTACTATTTGTGAAAGATGTTTTGTGTACATAATTTCTTTGTTTCCAGGGTCCTTCAGTTACTCCTATTTATACTTTTTCTTCATTATCTGGTGATTTTTAATCAAAACAAAAAATCGGACGGTAAATAGTTATAACTCTTATATAACGATTAAAAAAAAAAATAATATACTGCGTTACTTATAAATCGAAAACCAAAAACAGAAAATATACAGTGTAACAAATAAATAACAACAAGTATAATAAATTGAATTAAATACATCCAAATATATAAATAAACTAACAACCGATATCGATAAACTACCCATTTAGAAAAAAACAAATAAAGATAATCAATCCAAATAAATAAATGAAAAACTGTTCCCACCAAAATAATAGCCAGAACAAACCACAAAATTCAACCCCAAAATTCAACAAATAGCTTTAATCAATAATAAATAAACAAATATATAAGATAAAAAATAAAAATGAAAATAAATAAAAACAAGCAAAACAATTTGACCCAAATAAATAAGCAAATAAACGACTTCCGGTAAATGACCGCCATAATAGACTACCAATAAGAAGCTATATAAACAAATTTTTATTACGTTAATAAAAAACACAGATAAAAATAAAAAATAAATAAATATATAAAATAAAATTAAATAAAACAAGCAAAATAATTTGACATAAATAAACAAAAAAAATGACTTCCGGTAAAAGTAACCGCCAAAATAGACTACCCACAATGCACCACTGACCCATATATATAAATAGCCAAGAAAAATAACAGAACTAGTTGCCTGACGATTGCATCTAGCATGAAACAGACTGTTGCCTCAAGTGTTGACTTCTATGTTCACTTTTTTATATATATATATATATATATATATATATATATATATATATATATATATATTTACACACGCTCTATCTATGATATTCAGCACTTTATCCCATAAATATAGCACACTTTAAGACTATATTTCTTCATATATATATATATATATATATATATAATTATAATAAAAAGAAAGAACCGTAAGATATATAATACGGTGTTCTTATTGATATTTTTAAATTTACAAAACCGTGCTCAATGTAAATTTACAGAGCATAAATATTATAAATTAACTTATTTAAAATATGATTTCTTCGTTACACAGGAATTAGCATGTTTCAAAAACCGAAGCTAAAAACTTCAAATTTAATTATATAACCAAATTAAAAGCATTAGTTCTGTTTCATTCGCTTGAAGATGAAACAGAACTAATGCTTTTAATTTAAACATATAATTAAGTTTGAATTTTTTTAGCTTTGGTTTTTGAAACATGGTAATTCCTGTGTAGCAAAGAAACCATATTTTAAATCAGTTAATCTATAATATATTTTGTGTATTTGAGCAGCAATCCCTCTTTTATACAAGTTTTATTAAAGACAACTGACAAGGTACTCAGATTAAACTTTTTATATAAGTGGTTTTCTTTTCTGAACATAAAGTGTGTACAAATTGTCCAAATGTTCTATATATCCAACCATTTTCAGTTATTCTATTAGCCATTTTCAACAATGTTTTTTGTATTTGTAATTGCATGTGTAGATTTTTATATATGTTTCTAGAATGATGGGAATAATTTTTTATTATCCAAACATGGTCAGTACATTGTGGCCATGTTCATAGTTGATGTTATTGAGTGTTGGCTTTTTCTTTTTTTATTATTAGTGCTTCCATTATTTTTAGTCTTTTGTTTTTGAACATGTGGCTGAGGCTATTATACCTGTATCCTCTACAAGTATGTTGCAGATGGAGTTTGGTAGATTTCTATGTGTATTTAGATGAATCCTAATTAAGCAATGCTCAGAGGTGTAACATGAGCCTTCTTGATAGGCATGTGGTGGTATGTCCAATATAATTATTCATGAATTAGGTTGACCTGGAATGCAATTCCTTTAAGGACATGTGAATTCATAATATCAATTCTCTGTAATTTAGATCATGCAGGTGAGTTGTTATTGGCAATAAGGTGAGCTGTTTTAAATTTTTTATAGTAGATAATTTAATTTTCTTGTTCTGATCAACTGGGGTTGTGTATTTCTTTATTATTATTATTATATATATATATATATATATATATATATATATATATATATATATATTAAAAAGAAGAGAGGTACCACAAACTTTTTTGGTTGTAATGTGGATTTTTTTAAAAAATATTATCCTTTATTTTTCATAATTTTACAACACGTGTTTCTGGTCTCGCGACCGTCTTCAGGTAAAGAGTGGAGATTTCCACATATTATTAAAAATAATTAATTTTTTCTTTGTTTTTCAATGTTAAATATTCTCGATACAGGACATTCTCTATTTTTGTGTTAGTAATCCGAATGTCTTTCTTGAAATGGCAGTGAAGAGTTCTGAGCGAAGGGTCATAAAACAATTAAGGTTGGTTTGAGAAGTGATGAATTAGTTGTCGGTATCTTATCTTTTAATGTTTTAGTGACTCCTGTGTGTTCTTAGGTCTATTTTCATTTTCGTGTGTTCCTGTCAGCATGTGTGTATATATGTGTGTGTATATTCCCCCTCAATACATACATTGTCTCACTATGAAGAATTACTAAACACATTTGTACACATACACACACACATAAACATACACATACATGCACACTGTCCCACCACAAGGAATCCGTACACACACACACACACATATATATAAGTGTAATGATGCAAAAGGTGATTATCCCCCTTTGGTGGAGATAAGTCACATGGCTCATGTGACAACTGCTTAGAGATGTATCTCCATGCAGTGATGAAAGCACCAGTCAAATTCAGTTTTGTTTGTAGCAACTAAACCAAAAGGTTGCTTTCTTTAGCCCTGGTTCCCCATGGCCATGTCAGAGGCTAAATCTGCCTCCCCAGCAGCTTACAAGTCCATGATGCTGTTTTCCTTTGGGAATATATCTTTTGCAGAAACTCCAGCTCACAGTCTTTGTTTGGGAAAAGCCAAGACTCGCCATTTCCTGTTCATAGAATATGTCCTGCTCTGGAACATAGATGTATCCGGCCTGTTTGAATCAGGAGTTGTAAACATGGCTTTTCCAGATACAGGAGTATCTCCATATTATATGTAGGTCCCTTTCTTTTTGTTTTCTCCTTTCACTCTGCTTTGTGATAAATTATTCTCTTTGTGAAGCATGTGTACATATAGTTTTGTGAATGTCTTAGTCGTATAAAAGTCCCTCCGAGAACAAAGCATGTTTGTCATTCCTTTTACTTTCAGCCATTTCCTTTCGTCTGTGAACTACAGTATTATTATATTAGATATAATAATGCCCATAATAGGGGAATTATAAATGGAAGAATAAAGCCTTTCTTTCATAGCTCTCTTCTGTTACGTAAGGCAATTATGAGGTCTCGAGCCTTGAGTGCAAACCTTCCTACCAATGGTGTCATGATAAAGATACTAAGTGTACTTGGTCTACTGTGAGCATCTAAGTTGGGTGTCAGGAAGAGCATCAAGCCTTGTAAAACCGTGTCTGAAATCATTATGACAAAGTTCCTCTGTCAGGCAGGATCCACCTTGCTTTGTGTGAGATTAATCATGGGCCCATTTCAACATAAAAACATGGCTATGTATGTATGTATGTATGTATGTATGTATGTATGATCAAAGTTCATAATGAGGTTTTTGTTCAAGCAATTTCGACCATTCCCGATTCAGTCCAAAACATTATGAACTCTAGTCAATTTCTTTGTAAACTTTATATGAATGACTGATTGCTTATATGCATACTGAAAATGTATAATAATAAAAAAGAAAATGTTCAATATTTTCTTTTTGTATTTGAGGGATGTAATGGCTACAGCATCTCATGTCATCAAAGACAAACTGTTTGCTAAAGGTATTGGTTGAATATGAGGCGGCAAAAAGAAACCAGAAAACTAAAAAAGAACTTACACATAATTGTATCCACTGGAACCCTGTCCCAGTAATTTTAGAAGAATTTCCAAGCAGGTGTTCCGTAATCTGATATTATGAGATGATGGCGTATCACATGACTGAAACCCATCTGAAAAAAAAAAAAAAAAAGATACATTATATACTCAAGTTTTATGACTTTTTTTTATACATAAAAAACAGGGGGTTGCATTATACACAGCTAAAATTTTTCAAGAAGTTAAAAATCATGCATTTTTGGTGACTGGTTACAATATAGATAGGATCAATATATTCATATTATTTAAGATCAATGTCAATCGTTATCTTCTGTCTTTTTAATTCTTGTTCATTTATTGTCAAGAGAATATGAATAAAAAATATCACTTTATTAATGAGAGAAGGCAATAAAAGAACAGGAATTACAAAGACAGAATATAGTTGACTAATGAAATTTAAAAGGGTTTCTTCAGGTAACAGATTTGGTAAAAACTTGGGTCAAAGCCTACCTGAATGTTCCTCAGGGCTATCAGGCTCACTGGTTACTGTACTTGAGCCATTGAGATTGATTGCCTTCTCACTGGCGGAAAACGGGGGAATGGTGGACACGAGGAACTGTCCCAACCTGAAAATAAAAACATAATGGTTTACCTTCAATTCCAACAACGATCATACTTCAAAACTTTGTACAAATTAAAGACACTTGATATTACATTATTGCCTTTTCAGAATTGCTTAAATTAAAGCAAAGAAAAAGTCAGGATTGAAGAGAGACAAATGGCCAGTACAAAGTTGCTCATATGTATGGTCCTAGGATCCTTATTTGACACAATGTTGACAGCAGCAGTATTCACATCTAGAGGGACCAATTTTCCGTTTCAAATTTTCTGTTTCAGGTTTTAGGGAATTACATTTTTTTCCATTTTCAGTATAGATTTTTGATTTTGCCTCATTATAATACTTGGTGAGAAAGGCTAACAATATATAAATGCTATTAAAACAAGAAAATAAAAGAAAGATGAAAGATTTTGGTAACTGGAATATCCACCCATTGGATAAGTTGCTCCAGTTTGATAGGGTTTTGTACCTCATACTTCAGCCCTTAATCTAACTTGATGAGTTTCTGGGACAGCCCTTTTAAAGAGTTCTATGATTCTAAATAAGAATTAAGTGAAAGTGGTAACACCTACAGAAAAGTAGCACCACAAAGTCGTCTCGAAACAAAAACTACATTATCGTTTGCTGACTTTATTAAAAATTATTAAATGAAATTTTGGAAAAAAAAGTTTCATTTGTAAATCTTGGCTTTCTGAAATAAACTGCCTCTCACCTCTGTCACCATGTGATACAAAAACAAAAGGATAAAACAAAAAGACAAAATCTCCCTCCCACCATTACCACCCACTTTTTTGTTAAATCAACTCAGCTTTATAAAACTTGGTTCCTAAATACTGTAAATTGTAGGGAGAATGGAGGATGTATTAAAACATTACTGACTGTATCCATTGATGTCTGTCGGATGAATGACTTATGAAAGGCAAACATAGTAACAAATTAAAATGGCAGTTGAAACTGTTAGATGTAGACGTCTCTTCTACTCCAATAGCTTCATGTCTCGCACCTCTCGCCTGTGGAACTCCCTTCCTTATTCCCGTTTCCCTGACAAATATAATCTTCAACTATTTAAGTGTAGCATCAATCGACATCTCCAGTTGCCTTGATCTATCCACTTCCCTTCTCCACATCATTTCCCCTTTCATTCCTATCTGCTCTCGCTCCAAATCTTCTGTAACCCCCTTGCCTTGATCGATCCACTAGCTTTCTCCACATCCTCTCCGTTACCACTCCTATCTGCTCTTCCTCCAAACCTTCTGTAACCCCTTGCGTGCTAGCGGCCTCCAGCCTTGCTTGGGGTGAAAAGCTTAAAAAAAAAAAAATCTCATTGCCAGAAAAAAATGTCCATTTCAAAATCACCATTTTCGTTTCAAGTAGGTCAGTCCGTTTTTCCATTTTCAAGGAAAATAAGCCCCTCAATATATCTATATAGTGACATTACATTTCAAAGTCAAAACTAATGATGTTCTATCATTAGAGAGTGGACCCTGATTTTTTGCTTTTTTGTAATGAATGGAGTTTCCTCAGGCTCTGTGCCTACAGCGATTATTTGGACTTAAGCTCAACTCAGACTTAAAATGGAACTGTGGAGAAATAAAAAGAAAACGGCCACCAGCGAGTAAATTCGAGCTCTCCCAACTGGTAATGCAACCTCTAGTCGTTCCTTCTTAAGTTCGGTCTCAAAATCGCACGTAAAGACTTTTCCAGCCACCAACTGTGAACGTCACTCCAAGCCTTTTTTCGAACTGGGAAAAACTAGTTGCTTTTATATTTGTCCATATACCCATAATCCCTTGCGTCTTCATGCGATCCCATAATTCATTGCGTCTCTGTCCCATAATGCATTGCATATTCATTGCATAAAAAGGCAATGCAAGTCCCCCCTTATTCTTTTACGTTATCTGGCTGAGGACGCAGAGCGGTAAGTGCTTTTTTTTCCTCCTTCATTTCAACTGTGGTAGCCTTACATGCTAAGCAAATACGGGCTCTTTTTTGGCGGGGAAAAGGCAAGTCGCAACCAGTTGTGCTCGTCCCAGGTTCTGCCTCATCGTGTCTGCCACAGGAACTCGTACATATGATCAACTGTTAAAGATACTAGAAAAATGGCCAATTCCCTGTACCGCTCCATTAAATTCCAGACGCCTCCCCTCTACCTTTATAAGACCCAGATCAAACCAAAAATGGAGTACTGCTGCCATATGGTTGTAGCATACCTACGGACGATAATGGGTATGACCCCATTCACATAAATACAGTAGTAATTACTGTATGTTGGTCTGCAGTTGGAGATTCATTGTGGAATTCACTTGACTCTGGCAGTTGACTATTTCTTCTACGCACCGCTGGCGAATCTTATATGTGTTGTTCTTGTCCTAAGTTCATTACCAACCTTCGAGTGGTTATTCTATTCAGTAACCTTCCCTAGGTTACAACACATATATAGGCTGGAGCTGCACAGTCTTTACTTTCCAATCTTGATAGAGTCCAAAACCCTCATCACAGCATTGTGGGTGAGGAATTATTTTCCACCTTAATATCCTTTCTCCACAGACGAATCATTGCAAGCCTCTCATTACTTTATCATTATTTCCATCGAAAGTGCTCAGATGAACTACATTCTGCGGTTCCACCAGTTCTAACCTTCATGACTAAAACCCGTCATACCACACACATTGCAGCGAACCAGCCTCATTCCCTTCGTATTCCATTGGTGAGATGTATGTTTCACTTGAACAGCTAATTCCCATGATTGGCTGCTTTGTGGAAGCAACTCCCAAGAGGATGCTCTATAAATCCCTATAATCTTAACCTGTTCAAGTCTAGGGTTAACTGTTATCTTCTACACATATCCATATAAACTCTGCCTCTGTAACCCTGTACCTCCTGTTGTTTTGTACAGGGTGAACATTATTGTTGAAAAACACCTTGTTTGGCATCTCAATTCATCTTTCTTTGGACACAAAAAGTGTAATTTGTAAACTAAGCAGCCATTAGATTTTTCTTTATTCCAAAGGGTAGGGTTTCATTCCAATTCAAAACCACAGTTTCTGTTTTGGAAAGGCTTAGCTTAAGGCCCAATATGTCAGCTGTTTCTTTTGACAAAGCTATATCTCTAGCCCAGGAGTGGGCAAACTTTTCAGTGCAAGGGCCACATTAAAAAATTTCACAATTTTATTGGGCCGCATAGTAGAGTAACCCAAAATAATTATTATTTAAAATAGACAAAAAAAAAGACTTTTAAAGAAAAAAATGCAATTAATTTTTATTAACTAATATTTTAAAGTACTGTAGAAGATTTACATGAAACGCATTTATTTGAAAGACAAAGTAACTCAGTTTAAATAAAGTACTTTAAAGAAAAAATAGTAATAAGTATTTTTTAAGTTGAAGATTTACATGAAGCACATCTGAAAGACAAAATAACCTTGTTTTAAGAAAAAAAATATTTTTATTAATTAATAAAGTAGAAAACATTTATTTGAAAAACAAATTAAGTCTGAGTAAAAAAATAAAAACAATTTTTACTAATATTTTAAAGTAGAAACTTGAAATAAAACAGATATAAAGTAACTAAATTTAAAGAAAAAATAATTTAGATTTTAAAGTAGAAACTTCACATGAAAGAGATTTGTTTGAAAACAAATTAATTCAGTTTAAAGAAAAAGAATTTTATTGATGTTTTGAAGAAGAAACTTCACATGAAAGATTTATTTGAAAAACAAAATAACTCAGCAACAGAAGGATCGCAATGACTCAATGAGAAAAATGTATCAGACCGCAGTCATTTACCAATTTGTTAAAATTAGGCGTCAAATTGCTTGTAACAATTATTTGGCATTGCTTGGTAACTTTCTCTTTCAAATTTACTAACATTTGGTGGACCGCATGAATTCTTTTGGTGGGTCGCATGTGGGCCATAGTTTGCTCACCTCTGCTCTAGCTAAATCATTCAGCTGTCTTTGTGTGAAAAGCTTCCCTTTTGCAGTCCTGAAAAATCTCCCCAAAACAAATGATAAATAATACAACTGCCATTGCTGCTGCTGTCGGGAGATTCATCCATTGCTTCTGCTATATTCATAATGTCATCATCTTCATCAAGATCAGGCAAGTGGGGCATGGTAATATTTTGGTGGGGCATGCGTAGGATGTGCACCACTCGGTGCCAACAGAATACCACCCATCTATACCAACAGAATAAGGGGGCAATTTGAGAATGAGTTATTAACAGCGAATTGCTTTCTAGTGAGTCTGAGTGTGTCAATGCTAATGCATGTCAATGCATACGATGCATACGATGCATATCCAGTATGCATACATAAAACTATTTTGTGCATATGTACGTACATGTGTAATTGGCATACATGTAAGAATTAAATATTACAGGTGGGGGCACCAGAATTTTAGAAATACCAAAGTGGGGCATGGCCCAAAACTGGTTGGGAACCACTGGTTTAGAGCTGTCAATAAATAAACACCACTCAGCTGGATTTTACTTAGGCAGTTCCCATTGCTAAAAGAAATTATGTGGCCACAGCTCTTAAACATACATGGTTCTGGTTTTCGAAACAAGAAGGTTTTTATGGGATGGAGTTGCTAGCCCCTGGTTTTGAATTCAAAGTATGATTTTATGATATATTTTCCACAAATAATGCCACTTCTACACAAGGGGTTACTAGGAGTGAAAGCGGAAGACTTTAGTGAGGAGAAGAGAGGAGAAAGGACAATAAAAGAACAGGTTTCAGGAATACAGATGATGGTGATTGGTTTTGCATTTAAATTTTTGAAGACTGTATGTGGCAGAGAAACAAGAAATCAGAATGAAGTGACAGAGGCGAGAAGTACAAGAAAAGAAATTATTTGAATATAACATACGGTTACATCTAACTAGTTCAATAGTAAAACAGTGAGACCTAGTTGCCAATCAAGCAGCAAGCTTAAATTCATGCAATAGAGGCACCAAAGAGGAAAGCTCATCAGAACAATTACCATGAAAATATTTGTAGAAAAGACAGAGGGAAGCCACATCATGGTGGTTGTAGAGTTAGGTAATAGCAACAGACTGTAATTGACTACAATGGCTGCTAGGCAAATTGGTAGGTGGTTTATATAACAGCCTGGGAGATTCCATTCTGTGACCCGGGCAAGTCTATTCTGTAAGTTCTGATTGGTTGATGATTCCAGTGTGGATATTGTGCTCAATAAATATCCAGCACAATATCCACCCTATGATTTATTCAACCGAGTGACATGTATTGAGTTACAAACCTGTTTATTTTTGTCGGCCAACTGGACGCTAGTTAGAAATGTCCTTACGAAGGCAAGTCTCACACTCTTGATTGTTCAGTGATGAGAAAGTGACTGAAGCCAAGATGACAGGTCAGGATTGATTACTTTACAGAATCTCCTTTGAATTTTGTGAAAAATCTCAAGATATGTCGTAGGAGCACCAGTCCAGATATGGCAACAGAATTCAATGCACAGACAAATGGTAGATTTATAAATGTGCAAGATGGGAAAAATTTTCTGGCATGACACAGAGAACCAACTTTCCTAGCAATTGATTTAATATAATCAAATCCACCATGTCAGTGGGAAACAAGCCCAAGAAGTCACAAACAGCTGCTCTCCTGAAAGTTAGGATCAACCATTCTGATGGCAGGCAGAAAAGATTCATCGTGATTAAATGAAAACAGTTTTATTTTGGCGACATTAAAATTCAATTCCAACTCCAGATCATGGTTTTTGTTTTGGAAAAAGGTTTATTGTCAGTCTTACTTTTTGGAGAACTTGGTCAAGAATGTTGTTTTTTTATTTTTTTTTATTTATTTATTTTTTTATTCTTCAAGATCCATCTTCCTGTATTAAGAACCAGTATGAAATGGAAGAAAGGCGAGCAATGCTACATGATCACCAGTGCAATGAAATAGTAAAGAAATGAAATTTACCTTAAAAGTGAATTGGAATCTGAAGCTCCTTGTAGCAGTACAGATATAACACTGGCAATTGTCTGAATTGTCTGGTGCGATAATTTGTGGTCTTTGAGAATATGCAAAAGACGAGACACCAGGCCAACTTCACGCATTAGGTGCACATTGCTCTTCAGGTCACTGTAAAAAAAAAAAAAAAAATAAAATAAAAAAAAAAAAATAATAAAATAAAATAAAATAAAAAAAAAAAAAAAAATGTCTTAATATATATATATATATATATTAAATAAAAATAAAAACAGTCCACTTTAAGGTTCAATGTAATAAATTATTTCACCACAGCCCTTTTAAAGGACAGCGGATCATCAGACTTTACTTCCAAAGGTTGAAATGAAAAATGAAAAGAAATTTACACATTTTTGACGGGCAGTACTAAGTATATGTAAAGTGAGGAAGTGAGGGGGGAGAGAGACATGATGGCGTTCGATGTAACATTTCTATTCTCTCAAATTTAAATTGTTTGAGTAAGTCCAGACATTGACACATTAAATCGGTTAACTTAACGGAAGTTATATATTTATATAGAAGGGGGAGAGGAGAAAGAAGACATAAAGAGAAAAAGAGAGAAAGTCATGAGAGAAAGTGTCACTAACTTTCTCTGGAGTGAAAGGCTCGAAATAGACGCTGTTGTTTTGCTTTACTTTGAGAGTTCATAAATATTATAATGTTTGATATAAGTTTGAATGTTTAAACAGTCTATAAGGAATTTAATTATATGGTTGTTAGCGATTTAAGTTTTTTTTTTAAAAACTTTATTACAGAAATATTGGGGATTTAATATGAAATAGTCGATTAGAAAAATATTCATAGAATTTACATTAAACTACTAAAATTTTATTTTAAAATATAAGTTTACTTCTAGTTATAATTGATTATTAAGGTGATATCGCTATCAGTTTGAATTTTATTCATGAATTTAATTTGCGACTATTTTTAGATTGGTAATTTCTCTTTCTTGAAGTTTAGTTTTTAAGTTAATATGGAGTGATATTTGAAGGTAATATTAGAGATCTTGCTCGATCATATATTGTAAACACATCCATGCAAGTTTCACATATACATATGTTCCTTTACATGTGCAGTCACTCATACAGGTACAACACATGTACCGATATACACAGGTAATTTCATGTATTAATACCTACATATATCTTTTTAAATGTTTACACATACTTACACACACACACACATATATATATATATATATATATATATATATATATATATGTGTGTGTGTGTGTGTGTGTGTGTGTGTGTGTGTGTGTGTGTGTACTTAGAATTCCCTATGAATGGCAAAAACTGTAAGGAAAATGTGTTAGGATTTTTCAGGATAAGTGGGCTAATAAATTAAATTCCTTTTATCAGAGCCATCAATCAGAAAAACCTTTTTTATATATATATATATATATATATATATATATATATATATATTTAGTTAGATTGATGTGAGTTTGTGACCCTGGGTTTCATGCTATTTGCAATTGTCAGACGAACTGATTAATTTTTAAATTTTGGATTTATATATGGTTGCATATATCAGTGTTTTTATGGAAGTGGGAGGAAAAAATTGTCGTTGGGACGCCACTCATACTTACGCAAACGTATACACACACACACATACACTAATTGATGTACGCAGACACACACACGCTTACTCACTGGAGCTCACATAAACATATATGAACAGTGTGAGACTGGGCATATATGCGCATATATGTGTCGTTGCACACATACGTACACATTTGGTCACTATATTAAATGTTGGATTGTGTAGCGAATATTTTTTTGTTTGTTGCGCTGCCATATATATATATATATATATATATATATATATATATATATAGTGTGTGTATGTGTGTGTTAAAGTTCTCAGAATAAATCTGTAGAGAAGAAAAATTGAATAAAATAAACAATCGGAAAATAGTATGTAGTCCTTGTTGACGTGTTTTGTTATTCGACTTTATCAAGGCAAGTGATGATAAATATGATGTATATGTTGGGCGACAGCCTGTAGGAGTAAAGTTGAAAACATGGGCAATTTTATTTTGAAACACTGTAATTTTTTCATTTGAACGTGAGCTACTGAAAGTTAGAGACTTGTGTCCCTTTAATTGTTTTCATCAGCCAAGATGGTGGCATCTGAAAACAATCGCAGTAATGAAAACTTGGGAATCCAAAATTTCCGGATTGTGGGTCCGGATCCAGCAGAGAATGTTTTTATTTGCTCACAGAGTCTGCCTGATTCCAAAATGATATGTTGGGCTGTAGCCTCTAAGAGTAAAATTGAAAAAGTGTGACACACTGACATTCACATTTATTATATAGAAGAAAAAAATAGCTGATGGACTTTAAAAAAAAAAAACTGTTAAATACAAAATCTTCTATTATTTAAAATATATGATACATAAATTAATCTGAAACTAAAAAAATATAAATAATTACATTATAAAAAAAAAATTTTGTGTGTGTTTATTTAATAAATGCTAATGTGTAATACCCAATAGGGTGTTTTTAAGCTAATTCATATATATATATATATATATATATATATATATATATATATATATATCGGGTGTAACAGCAAAATTGTCCAAATCATGTTACAGCATAATTGTCCATCCCACAAAATGTTTAATATCTAAAAACCCACTGAAGTAATTGAGCTTCTTTTTTCCAGGTTTTCAGATAAAGATGTTCAGCCATCTTGACAGCATCTGTCATAAGAATCACTGAAAAACCCTTTGAGTTATTCAGCTAAAAAGAGAACAGGTTAAAAATCACTGTGTCAGACCCACTGTTTCCCCAACTGAGCAATGGTGAGAGGAAAAAGATCATTCAGGCCTTCAGTAATGGTACGAACATTCATACACTGGCTTACATCCATTCAAAAATCATCATGGTAACAAGTTTAAAAAGAGAGAACAGTAGAGAGGAAAACTGGATCAGGAGATCACAATAGTAAGAGGGATCATCATTTCAACTTATAGCTAAAGAGATCAATTAGAAAAGATCCAACTCAATTCATAAGATGTCTATATATATATATATATATATATATATATATATACATATATATATAAAATGTGGAATTTTTTTCTTTTTTAAATTACTGTTTAATTTAATTATGGTATTACAGGTTAGCATTTATTAAAGAAACACACACCAAAAATTAATTTGCTTAAATTCTTTGATATAAAGTGACAGTGAACACACAAAAAAGAATACACATAATTTTACATATGCATTTTATTTTAAGAATGATTGGTAAAAAATATACAAATGACTTACCATATTTTATTATTGGAATGCATTGCCAAATGTAAAAAGCATTAGCAATGCATTTCAAACTATAGAAATCCATTGCAATTGATTGTTACCTTAGAAATGAACTACAACTGCACCCCCTACACAATTTATGCGGAAGGGGAGCAACTCATCTTTTACCAAGGGTAGAGGTATTACAAATATATTACAAATTACACTACAAATTATTTTTCTGGTCGGGTGGTGTTAATGCACGACAACTGATTTTTAACACAGAGAGGGAAAAGCACTGCAACTTATTTTTACATGTGGATGGAACCATTGCAACTGATTTTTAACTGGAGCAAGGAGAGAAATACTGCAACTGATTATTACAGTGTGGGGGAGGGAAGCACTTCAACTGGTTTTTAATGGGATGGAGAGGAGCCAACTTATTTTAACCAGGGGAAAAGCACTGCAACTTATTTTTACATGTGGATGGAACCATTGCAACTGATTTTTAACTGGAGCAAGGAGAGAAATACTGCAACTTATTTTTTACTGAGGGAATGCATTACGGCTGATTATTACCGGGGGAATGCATCTCAACTGATTTAATAATAAATATGCAAAGTAAATTATTGAAATACCAACTGTTTACATAACCCATGTTATTCCAGATTGGGTTTATTAAACAAATCCATCAAAATTTTCACTGTAATGACCTAAATAAATCCCTATCCATCCCGATGTTACACCTGGAGAATCTGATACTCACGGGTCAAATAGAGGGAAAGAGAGACAAGGGAAAAACAATGCATGGCATACCTGGCGGGCTTAAGCAAGTGGATGACAGAACATGGTCTGGGGGAGGTAGCAGAGGGAATGAACTTGTTGAGAGCTGCATGGGATAGAGGAAAGTGGAGAGCCATGATCACCTATGTCCTGAAAGGACATGGCACATAAAAAGAAAGAATCTTTGCCCTGACTTCTGGAGGTTGACCTTTGAGGTCAGATGGAAGCCATAATAAGGGAGTTGATTTTGATTGGATGAGCTGGGGTGGGAATGACAGAGAAAGGTTTTTCAGTGAGTTGGTTCTTACACATCAAGGAATGTAGATGTGTGCACTCTTGTGTCGTCTGAAACAGCTCTCCAGTGGTGGGGGAGTGACCCAACTGGGTAGTTAAAAAGTCTATACGTCGACGTGAATAAACTAGATAAGTTAAAATTCTCCATGTTTGATGTCCTTTCATCTCTGGACCAAAACATCTAGCAAACACCATCTGAGAGATATGCAACATTACAATTAAATTGGTGCCACTGACCTCTCAGAGGGGTCTTTACAACACCGAGAGATGAATTGGCTTCTTTCACAATGAAACGGTGTGTGTTCCTGAGTGGACTTATAGGTGAGTAAGGAGTTGCCGATGCTCTTGTCGTCCCACTTCAGGATCCATTGGCAAGGTGAGGACCTGGAACAGCTGGTGGTTCACTTGCACGTGATCCACCGGCCACAAAAAGGGTTTGATCTTCATGGCAATAGTTCGACTTGTTTACCTTCTGATATCAAGTCACACTGTCCAGTTATATCGCAACTAGTTTTGTCTTCATACCCGATACAAATTAAAGCCAAAGAGAAAAGGTTCACAGAGCATAATTCCAGTTCATAAGAAATAAAATCACACGTTTAGTATTGATAAAATGAAGCTTACCTTGACTCCGTGAGAAGTTCATAAAAATGTTCATAGAGAGATCGCTGCAGATCACCAGGGGCCTCATGCCACACCTAAACAGAAATATTTCAATATTTTTAGAAGCACATAACAATACATAAAATATATTTTATTTTACAGTAGAAATGAGAAAAAATTTAAAAACATGAATCATCATAAATATGCTTTTATTCCATCTTATTATTGTTGCTTTTTATCCCAACACTCTGGCTCTATACACAATTTATTATTACTAGTTTTCATCCATCTTATTATTGTTGCTTTTTAAGGGCAACACTCTGGCTCTATACACTCTTCCTTATTACTATTATTTTATTACTAGTTTTTATTCCATTTTATTATTGTTGCTTTTTAAGGGCAACACTCTGGCTCTATACACTCTTCATTATGACTATTATTTTATTACTAGTTTTATTCCATCTTATTATTGTTGCTTTTTAAGGGCAACACTCTGGCTCTATACACTCTTCATTATTACTATTATTTTATTACTAGTTTTATACCATCTTATTAATGTTGCTTTTTATCCCAACACTCTGATTCTATACACTCTTCATTATTACTATTATTTTATTACGTTTTATTCCATCTTATTATTGTTGCTTTTTATCCCAACACTCTGGCTCTATACACTCTTCATTATTACTATTATTTTATTACTAGTTTTTATTCCATCTTATTATTGTTGCTTTTTAAGGGCAACACTCTGGCTCTATACACTCTTCATTATTACTATTATTTTATTACTAGTTTTATTCCATCTTATTATTGTTGCTTTTTAAAAAAAAAACTTAATGACAAGTAACTTCCAATTGTTATGTTTTCTTCTCAGATTATTCCATTTCAGATTACTTTTGTTTTAATTTTCTGTGCAAGTGTACGTATAGGATGTATATAAGTTATGTAAATGATAGTTGTTGCCATGTCAAATGGTTAGACAGGGAAGATCTTTCTATGCTAACCATAGCTACTGTTTCCTGAAAATTTGTTGATGCTCCCAAACCGTCACATTTTCATATCTACCTTTGTCTTTTTACGTATCTATATATAATTTTTGAAGGTTTTACTTACCTCCAGATCGCAGAGAAGGTCCTCAAAAGCTGACCTATTTGGGATGACACAGCTCTCCCGCCCACTATCCACTGTGCCAACCAGGGAGAAGGTCAAGTGAAGAATGTGGCTGTTTAGTAAATGTCTTTTTTTCTTGAATAACATCGCCAAAGTCTGAAAAACAAGAACAGATCGCAAAAATTACAACTGTAAGGCAACCAATCATGAAATTGAGAAAAAAATAGTATATTCAAAATTTGATTAGTTCTGTTAAATTTTCTAATTAATATTTTCGATATGTTGACATTATTCTTCTATGTCTTTTCAGGATGCTGGGGTCATGGCTCTCCACAATTTCCTGTCCTTTGTAGCTTTCAATAAATTTTGTCTTTTTGTTATCATACCTAAACCTGGTTCTGCCATCCATTTACTTATGCTCATTCTTCTTCTTTTATGTGTCGGGTCCCTTCAGGACATAGGCAGTCATGGCTCTCCACAATTTCCTGTCCTTTGTAGCTCTCAATAAATTTTGTCTTTTTGTTATCATACCTAAACCTGGTTCTACCATCCATTTACTCAAGCTCACCAGGTAGGTGATGCATTGTTTTTCTGTTCTGTGAGTATCAAATTCTCTAAGCCCTCTTTCCTCATTATGTTCCCTAAGAATTTGAACTATCTCTTCCTGTTTTCAGGGAGAAGATTCCTTTTTGTTTCCATTTACTCTAATACTTTCTTGTTGTTCACATGTTCGGTCCATGGTATTCTCAGCGTCCTTCTGTAGATGTTCCTAAAACTTATTGTCAGATGCAAAAATCAGATTCGCCAAATTTTGGCAGTTTTACTTACATTTATTTAAATTTTTTCTACATAGCAAGTTTAACTACAATTTATTGCTAATTCCATATAAACAATTATATTTTAGCTCATTTGTAGCAGTGAGCAGCAGCAGTGGGCTGGATGAATTGACATTGCAGGCCGAATCCCACCCACGGGTCATAATTTGGTGACCCCCTGCTTTAAGCTTTCAGACTAAAGTGATGTTTCTGCTGATGCAACTACATTTGTGCATAACAGAAAAGGGATGCTGAAAATTTTAAATTTAAGTCAATTTTACTTTTTTTAAATATATGTTTTGGGTATATGTTCGAGCCAATTTCATTTAGATACTTTTTATTTTTGTTTAGGTTTCCATTACATTTGTAAATATCCTACATTGGGATAATTGGGAAGATCCACCAAGAAAGGTATGAAGGTGTCAAGGATGTAAGCACAGCTTCAAACCTGTCATTTGTTTGTTTTTTATGGCTTATTCACCTTTTAAGGTTATTTAAAGCCAGTACATTTTTGAATTTGAAGAATTTAGGGAGATAATAATTTTCTGATAGAAGTTATACTATTTAGCCCATAGCTGGGAGGAGAAGAGTGGATTCATACCTTTCCCAAGTGTATTTGCACATAAGTGAATATAACGAACCTAACTAGAATTCGAACTTGGATCTCTCAGATTTTTCATTCAGAGCTGTTAACCTGCACATCCAAGTTGTATTCCCAAGCAGTCACCCACCTAGGTACTGACCAGGTTTAATGTTACTTAATGTTGGTGATCAGATAGGAACCAATGTTTCAACATGATATGACTGTAAGCCAAACTTGACATTTGTAAATAAAAACTAAGTACAGATAACTCTTTAACTAGTCAGGGATCAATTTGTATTTATATATCAACAGGAATGCATTTCTGAAATATTTAAAAAAAAAAAAATTTTATTCCAACAAATGTCATGGGAAGAGCTCATTTTTAAAAGAAAAATATTCCCTGATTTATTTATTTTTACAAGTGGACCACTTTACTTAAGTAGTGCATGATGCATCATCTAGGTTCTTCACAAGACTTCTTTGCCAGCTCAACCATCTTTAACATAGTGAAAGTTTTCAGATGTTTCAAATTTAAAATCTGTGAAAATAGGGTTCTACTTGCCTGGTATCCTCGGATGCGATCCATATCCCACATGGCTGACTTGTTACTTCGGACAACACAAACCAGCGCTTTGACAGCAGCATACAAACCCTCGACATCAGTTGCCATGGCAATCAAGCCCAGGAGGGCTCCTGTACCACCAACATTCTCAAGCATTTTGGCCACAGGACGAGGGCAAAAGGTTCGCACACCTGAAATTAACAGGATAGAATCTTGAATAAATAAATCATATATATATATATATATATATATATATATATACATACATACATACATACATACATACATACACAGATGGGTGGAAAGACAGAGAGATGGAAAGAGAGAAGTGAAAAGAGAGGGGCAGAAAGAAAGAGAAAAGACAGAGAGGTGGAAAGAAAGAAAGAAATGAATGAAAAGGCAGAGATGGAAAGAGAAAGGTGGAAAGAGAGAAGTGAAAAGAACGATGTGAAAAGACAGAGATGGAAAGGCTGAAATTAACAGGACAGAATCTCGAATAAATAAATCATACACACACACACACACACACACAGAGGGTGTTTCAGAACAATTGATATAATTTTGTAATCTAGTAACTTGACTAATTCTCGTTCAAATGATCTCAAATTTTAACAGAAACAAGTCAAAATTCTGTTTAATTTTTTCTTTTCTTTTCAGGTATGGAAATACCGTTCACTGGAAAAGAAAAGGCATTTTGTGTCCTAGAGTATGCTCAAACACAGTCAAACAAGATTGGACAGAATGCATTTTTGGATATGCCACTAAAGGTGCAAAGAGGGCAGCTGTCTCTGCAGAGCAAAGGCATCTGGACAACCACCAGTATCGGAAGAGATGGAGGAGTGGATTTCAGAAACATTTTTCAAAGCATCAGGAAATACAGAAGAGCAAGTCTGGAAAACTAGACTGGCTTTTGTTGCAAGGAAACACTTGCCACATTCACCATATTTCTTATTCAAATTTAGACAAATAAATATTATTTTGCTCAACAAGAAGCCTGTTTAGTTTCAGTCGCTGACACTAGTTACTCAGATATTTTACATCTCAAATGATATCAAATTTTTTGAACACTATGTATAATAGCAATGGAACCACTTTGATGATTCAAAGTCAAAGAAGATAATTAAACATTATAAGATTTGTACTGTTTATATATATATATATATATATATATATATATATATATATAAAATTATTTACATTTTTTGGACTGTTGTCCTTATCTTTATTGTCATATTTACATTGTGAATCTTAATATAAAATTGTGAATTTTGTATGCTTGTGTGTTTGACAGAAGCCATATATAGAGAGTTGGTGAAAGAAAACTGTAAATTTATTATCATGTAGGAAGTGGGGAGAGAAGGAAATGGTCTGTGTTCATCTCAGATGGTGACCTAATTTAACATCCGGATAAATGGTTACTTCTCACCTCACTCTCTCTTTCCACCCCTCTCTTTCCATCTGTTTTTTCACCCCTCTCTTTCTCTCTCTCTTTCCACCTTCCTGTGATTGTGTGCGTGCTTATTTATATTTCAGCTTTCTTTAAACAAACAATATTTTAAATATTTAAAAAATATTTTTTCCATATTTAAAAAATATTTTCAATTGAATGATTTAAAAATATTTTTTGCCATATTAAAAATATATTTTTATGTTAATGTAATTTTTAAAAATATTTTAAGTGAATAAGATTTAAAAATACGAGTTGTTTATACAGTAAGTATATTTATTTCAACTTTCTTCAAACAGACAATATTTTAATGTTGACAATAAAGATGAGGACAGCAGTCTGAACAATGTTAATAATGTAAATTATTACAATATCTCATCTCAGAAATATAGACATATATATGAGATAATGATATATTTTTATATATCAAGAACAGTATTGGTGAAATTGTATGGCAAAAAGGTAAAATTTTACTTGTAATGCATTTCATTCTTCAGGACTCCATCGGACGGGATTTGATATGTTGATGTGGCTACATATGCGCATGACAGAGGGATGCTGGGAATTTTAGAATTTTTTTTTTCAGTCAAATTTATTTAGAGTCTTTTTCTTTTTCTTTCCATCACTTTTGTAAATAGGTATTCCACACCATTCCTGGAAGATCTAATACCACAGTGTAGCCCAGTAGAGCATGTTTTTTGCTAGGCATGCCCATCCAAGTGGACACTTATTATGGCAGTTGCACTTCTTGTCAATGTTGGTTAGGTTGTCATTGGCTGCCTTTAGGCACGTTGTTCCTCTTGGCTTTATTTCTAGAGCATTTATAACTAACCTTTAAATTGTTTCTGTTAAACAGTTATGCGGTAGCTTATCGCCAAGTGTGTATCTATTAAATCTATAATGCTAAAATTATTCAACTATTCAGCAATGCAAAAAAAATGAATATGGGGGCATTTTGGCTGCCCACCTCTTGAGAAGTATAAAAAGAGTCACAAAGATTCTGCAAGTAGAAAATTAATGAATAATAATGAATTTAAAGGATCAACATGATTCCCACACCCAGATTCCTTAGGCAAGGCAGCATGTGGCAATGAAATCCTAGCCAAGGCCCAGCATGCAGCAATGAAGTCTTAGCCGAGGGCTGGCATGCAGCAATGAAGTCTTAGCCGAGGGCCGGCATGCAGCAATGAAGTCTTAGCTGAGGGCAGGCATGCGGCAATCAAGTCCTAGCCGAGGGCAGGCATGCGTCAATGAAGTCCTAGCCTAGGGCAGACATGCAGCAATGAAGTCCTAGCCAAGGGCAAGCATCTGGCAATGAAGTCCTAGCCAAGGGCAAGCATCTGGCAATGAAGTCCTAGCCAAGGGCAAGCATCTGGCAATGAAGTCCTAGCCAAGGGCAAGCATCTGGCAATGAAGTCCTAGCCAAGGGCAAGCATCTGGCAATGAAGTCCTAGCCAAGGGCAAGCATCTGGCAATGAAGTCCTAGCCAAGGGCAAGCATCTGGCAATGAAGTCCTAGCCCAAGCCAGGCATGCAGCAATGAAGTCCTAGCCCAGGGCAGGCATACAGCAATGAAATGTTTGCCGAAGGCCAGAATGTGGCAATGAAATCCTAGCCAAGGGTAAGTATGCAGCAATGAAATTCTAGCCAAGGGTCAAGCATGTGTCCACCGGATCAGCTCCTTCCCGCTTCATTCCAGATTAGATCCTATGACTACTGTCACTCATATAATAAATCAACATAAAAAAAAAACTGTCCATTGTTGATGTAGTCTTTGATGTATCATTGCCGTGTTACAAATTTAACCCAGAAACAACACAAAATATAACAAGAGGCAAGTAAAGAAGAGGAAGGGTCTTACCAAGATATCCCATGAGTATAGCACCAAGACTCCGTGCTGGTCCACTTAGATGCCCTGCCGAGTTGTGAATGATACGAATTGGTGTCGCATTCTCATGAGAGCCCATTGCCAACTGTAAAGAAAATGCAGAAATATAATAACCTTGCCAGATTTTGGTGCTAAAAAGACGTTATCTAAACAGTAATTTTTATTACGTCAAACGTTAATTTTAATGCATACACAGATTTGCTGCTGAACTTTGGATTTTTTTTGTATTCACACTATATATACATGAGATAACAATATATAAGTTTTTATAAATCAAGAACAATATTGGGGGAAAATTGTATAACAAATTGGTAATCTTGCCAATTTTTACACACTCCATTCTGGCTGTTGACTTCAGTCTAGGAAGCTCTCCACCTGCGCTGTCTATATATATATAGATACCTGCGCTGTCTCTCTCTCTCTCTCTCACTATATATATATATATATATATATATATATATATATATATATATATATATATAAAAGTGAACTTTGAAGTCAACACTAAGAGGCGACAGTCTGTTTCATGATAGATGTAATCGTCAGACCACCTGATGATTGCGTCTAGCATGAAACAGCCTGTCACCTCAGAGAAATGATTGTATATTTTAAAGAACACATATGTATACAAAAATAAGTAAATTTTGCTTATCTGTTGGTGGCGACAAGTTTTACTGAGAATGTCCAGAATATCTGCCTTCTTTGGCAGTTCAAAACAAAGAGAGAAAGTTTTGGTTTTTGTTTTATTTTAACAGTAAAACACTTGTTCTGATGCATCATGGGAGTATTCTAGATGTTATTTAACTTTTTCATGATCTACCTTTATCTTTCTTTATTGATAATTACCATTTTTATCTATATTTTAAAGTATTTTTATTACTTAACTTTAATTTTTCTCTTATCATAAACTATTTTTGGTTCCAGATGACTACATAATTTAGTAATAAAGGTTGGGGGTTATTTAGTAATTTAGTAATCACTATAAATTAATAGCACTCTGGCCTTCAACCTAGATATGTGGGGGAAACTGGCCACATGCTCAGTTATGCAATGAACTTCCAGTTACACCAGGTGAGGGAACTGATAATGATAACAATATTAAATACCTGCTTGGCAATAGACTTGCTGTCCACTTTGTTGTAAACTTTCCTGATCTTTGTGATGGTCATCTGTGAGATGGCATGGGAATGGACACCAAACACAACCTTTTCTTCAGACACAAGGGAGGGTAGCACTTCACTCTCTAAAGAAAAGAAAACATTTTTAAATAAAAAATGGTTCCAAAATTAAAATCTGGATTGCAAATTTATTCAGGAGAGTAACTTATTTTGTAAATTTAACTTTCTGTGTATAAGATTGATAAAAAAGTTCCCAGTGTTCTCTTCTGCACTATGTTAGAGAAATTATAGAAGTGTCTTTAAAGTTTATTTACCATATAAGTTGACTTCATGTATAGTGTGACCATTGAATTTTTTTGCATGAAAAAAGAAAAGAAATTTGCCTGTGTATAGTGCAACGGGTTGCCAAAAATGCATGATTAAAATAGGAACAGCAGGAAATTTTCATGTGTCTTACTAGTTTTGTTAATGTTGTTAAGCTCAAATATTTAAAAATGTGATAGGGGAATTTCTACGGATATTTGTCATAGAACTTGCTATCATTAACTGAAGAATTATGTTATATAGGGATAAAGTGTCACTGCCAACACTCGAGTTTGAACATAGATCACCAGTGAACAAACACAGGCGATCCTGTCATTGAATTAAGTGAATCATGTGACCATAGAGGAAACACACAAGTAGAAAGTATCGTGACGACTATCTGCATTTCTAGTCTATCCTCTATTACTATTCAGATCTCCATTTCTACTCTATCCTCTATTACTATTCAGATCTCAATTTCTACTCTATCCTCTATTACTATTCACATCGCTATTTCTACTCTATCCCCTATTACTATTCAGATCTCCATTTCTACTCTATCCCCTATTACTATTCAGATCTCCATTTCTACTCTATCCTCTATTACTATTCAGATCTCCATTTCTACTCTATCCTCTATTACTATTCAGATCTCCATTTCTACTCTATCCTCTATTACTATTCAGATCACGATGTCTACTCTATCCTCTATTACTATTCAGATCTCCATTTCTACTCTATCCTCTATTACTATTCACATCGCTATCTCTACTCTATCCCCTATTACTATTCAGATCTCCATTTCTACTCTATCCTCTATTACTATTCAGATCTCCATTTCTACTCTATCCTCTATTACTATTCACATCGCTATTTCTACTCTATCCTCTATTACTATTCAGATCTCCATTTCTACTCTATCCTCTATTACTATTCAGATCTCCATTTCTACTCTATCCTCTATTACTATTCGGATCTCCATTTCTACTCTATCCTCTATTACTATTCAGATCTCCATTTCTAGTCTATCCTCTATTACTATTCACATCGCTATTTCTACTCTATCCCCTATTACTATTCAGATCTCCATTTCTACTCTATCCTCTATTACTATTCAGATCTCCATTTCTACTCTATCCTCTATTACTATTCAGATCTCCATTTCTACTCTATCCTCTATTACTATTCAGATCTCCATTTCTACTCTATCCTCTATTACTATTCAGATCACGATGTCTACTCTATCCTCTATTACTATTCAGATCTCCATTTCTACTCTATCCTCTATTACTATTCACATCGCTATCTCTACTCTATCCCCTATTACTATTCAGATCTCCATTTCTACTCTATCCTCTATTACTATTCAGATCTCCATTTCTACTCTATCCTCTATTACTATTCACATCGCTATTTCTACTCTATCCCCTATTACTATTCAGATCTCCATTTCTACTCTATCCTCTATTACTATACGGACCGCTATACTCTACTCTATTCACTATACTATTTCTCTATTCAGATCACTATACGGTGGTTACTTTCGAGTGAGTATTATCAAGCAAGTACTATTAGTGCGAGTTCTATTCAAAGGCGTCTGACACCAGTATTGTCCTACGGCGTTAATATAGTTGTATCTGCAATTACAAAGTCTCTACTACAATGAGCATTACAAAAGTAAAGAGTATTTGTTGACATCACAAAAAATTAAGTTTCATCATAGACTTAAAATAGAAAAACTGACATTTCCACGGATCTTTCTAGTTTAAATTAATTCATATAAAAGCAACAAGTTTGTTGATAATTCAAAGTACAAAAAGATTAATAATCATTATTTAACCAATTCATAATAATATAATAATGCCAGGTTACTGTACAACTGCAACTGGTACCATATAACCCAGTACTGTCGTAGGGTTGGGCCATCAGCAGCTAAACAGGTTTCCCTCCAGCACACTTTTTCTGGTCAGGAGGGTTGCTAGACACCCTACTGAATTTAAAAAAAACAATACCTATCAAAGAGTGTATGAGCTTTCTGGTAGAGTCTTTTTCTTCAAAAAAAGACCACCTATTTTTTGCGTAAAATAACTTTTCTTTTAGTGGGTGCATACTCTTTAAGAATTGTTTGCAGAAAAGTAATGATTTATTTCTGTGGCTCATTGCAGCTTATAATATGCTTGCAGTAGGTGCAAGCATGAGCCAAGAATGGTTTGCCAAAGAAGGAACATTTTTAGCTAAATGATAGAATGCTCTGGAAAAGCAATGTATTTAAAGAAAAGAACCTTTGAAGGAAGACACAGCATAAACAACACAAGATAGAAAGAAAGAGGAGAAAGAAAGAAAGAAAGAGGAGAAAGAAAGAAAGAAAGAGGAGAAAGAAAGAAAGAAAGAGGAGAAAGAAAGAAAGAAAGAAAGAGGAGAAAGAAAGAAAGAAAGAAAGAGGAGAAAGAAAGAAAGAAAGAAAGAGGAGAAAGAAAGAAAGAAAGAAAGAGGAGAAAGAAAGAAAGAAAGAAAGAAAGAGGAGAAAGAAATAAAGAAAGAAAGAGGAGAAAGAAAGAAAGAAAGAAAGAGGAGAAAGAAAGAAAGAAAGAAAGAGGAGAAAGAAAGAAAGAGAGAAAGAGGAGAAAGAAAGAAAGAGAGAAAGAGGAGAAAGAAAGAAATAAAGAAAGAGGAGAAGGAAAGAAAGAAAGAAAGAGGAGAAAGAAAGAAAGAAAGAGGAGAAAGAAAGAAAGAAAGAGGAGAAAGAAAGAAAGAAAGAGGAGAAAGAAAGAAAGAAAGAGGAGAAAGAAAGAAAGAGGAGAAAGAAAGAAAGTGGAGAAAGAAAGAAAGTGGAGAAAGAAAGAAAGTGGAGAAAGAAAGAAAGTGGAGAAAGAAAAAAAAGGAGAAAGAAAGAAAGTGGAGAAAGAAAAAAAAGGAGAAAGAAAGAAAGTGGAGAAAGAGGAGAGAGAGAGAGAAAGAGAAAGAGAGAGAGAGAAAGAGGAGAGAGAGAGAAAAAGAAAGAGGAGAGAGAGAAAAAGAAAGAGGAGAGAGAGAGAGAAAAAGAAAGAGGAGAGAGAGAGAAAAAGAAAGAGGAGAGAGAGAGAGAAAAAGAAAGAGGAGAGAGAGAGAGAAAAAGAAAGAGGAGAGAGAGAGAGAAAAAGAAAGAGGAGAGAGAGAAAAAGAAAGAAGTTACAGGAAAACAGGGAAGAGAATTAGTCAACCTGTTTAACTGATACATTCAACCAGACAATATGTTTTGGCGGGTGACAAACAAATCAAGCAATGATGGCATTGCCTGCTTATATGGACAAAAGAGTTTGTCCAAAGAAATGCTGGAGACTTTCGCATCATCCTAAACTGAATAATGATGCTGTGAATTCCAAAAGTACTCCTTTGGTTAGAACGATATTCCCCATTGAAGCTTCTTCCCAAGAACGGCTACTTTGTGTAACACATTAGCATATGGATGCTTTCCCAAACTCTACAAACTTGTTCAAATCCAGGGTCAATTGTCACCTATCTTTCATACTCCCATAATCCCCTCTAATATTTACCCTCTACATTGAGTGGCTCTTGGGCATTATATTAGAAAGATTCTAGTATTAAGTAAAAAGTCAGGAAACATACTGAGAAGAGCTGCTTGAAAGCTTCCAATATAAACTGGTCCCAGTTGGTACATCGTCTGGACAGTGTTAGTAGAAACAATGTCTTCAAGGAGATGACATGGTCCTTGCTTCCAGGTAAGGCGAGATTGTCGGCGTAGCTGTGGGGGAGTTCCAATGTATGCAAACACCGTGGTGAATGCTGTGGGACTGGCCGTTCCCCCTGCACCAAGATTTGGAGAAACATAGTGGAGCTGAAATAAAATAAAAAGAAATTAAATTTTAATTTTTCAAAAATAAAAAAATACAAAGAAAAACATGGCCATCAGAATATTTTAAAGCAAAGAATAAAATTAAGAAAAAATATGCCTGTTAATCAATATTTGAAAAAGTGGGTGAATGTGTTATATAGAAATGGATAGGCAGTTCTGTCCAGAGAGAGAGAGAAAAAAAAGATGAGAGAGAGAGAGAAAAAAAAGATGAGAGAGAGAGAGAAAAAAAAGATGAGAGAGAGAGAGAAAAAAAAGATGAGAGAGAGAAAAAAAAGATGAGAGAGAGAGAGAAAAAAGATGAGAGAGAAAGAGGAAGGAAAGAGAGAAAGAGGAAGGAAAGAGAGAGAAAGAAAGAGAGAAAGAGGAAGGAAAGAGAGAGAGAGAAAGAGGAAGGAAAGAGAGAGAAAGAAAGAGGAGAGAGAGAGGGAGAAAGAAAGAGGAGAGAGAGAGGGAGAAAGAAAGAGGAGAGAGAGAGGGAGAAAGAAAGAGGAGAGAGAGGGAGAAAGAAAGAGGAGAGAGAGAGGGAGAAAGAAAGAGGAGAGAGAGAGGGAGAAAGAAAGATATGAGAGAGGGAGAAAGAAAGATATGAGAGAGGGAGAAAGAAAGATATGAGAGAGGGAGAAAGAAAGATATGAGAGAGGGAGAAAGAAAGATATGAGAGAGGGAGAAAGAAAGATATGAGAGAGGGAGAAAGAAAGATATGAGAGAGGGAGAAAGAAAGATATGAGAGAGGGAGAAAGAAAGATATGAGAGAGGGAGAAAGAAAGATATGAGAGAGGGAGAAAGAAAGATATGAGAGAGGGAGAAAGAAAGATATGAGAGAGGGAGAAAGAAAGATATGAGAGAGGGAGAAAGAAAGATGAGAGAGAGGAAGAAAGAAAGATGAGAGAGAGGGAGAAAGAAAGATGAGAGAGAGGGAGAAAGAAAGATGAGAGAGAGGGAGAAAGAAAGATGAGAGAGAGGGAGAAAGAAAGATGAGAGAGAGGGAGAAAGAAAGATGAGAGAGAGGGAGAAAGAAAGATGAGAGAGAGGGAGAAAGAAAGATGAGAGAGAGGGAGAAAGATGAGAGAGAGAGGGAGGGAGAAAGAAAGAGGAGCGAGAGAGAGAAAGAGGAGCGAGAGAAAGAAAGAGGAGCGAGAGAAAGAAAGAGGAGCGAGAGAAAGAAAGAGGGAAGAGAGAAAGAAAGAGGGAAGAGAGAAAGACAGAGGAGAGTGAGAAAGACAGAGGGGAGAGAGAAAGAGGAGAGAAAGAGAGACAGGAGAGAGAGCAAGAAAGAGGAGAGAGAGCAAGAAAGAGGAGAGAGTGGGAGAAAGAGGAGAGAGTGGGAGAAAGAGGAGAGAGTGGGAGAAAGAGGAGAGAGTGGGAGAGCAAGAAAGAGGAGAGAGAGAGCAAGAAAGAGGAGAGAGTGGGAGAGCAAGAAAGAGGAGAGAGTGGGAGAGCAAGAAAGAGGAGAGAGTGGGAGAGCAAGAAAGAGTGAGAGAGTGAGAGAGCAAGAGAGAGTGAGAGAGCAAGAAAGAGGAGAGAGTGAGAGAGCAAGAAAGAGGAGAGAGTGAGAGAGCAAGAAAGAGGAGAGAGTGAGAGAGCAAGAAAGAGGAGAGAGTGAGAGAGCAAGAAAGAGGAGAGAGTGAGAGAGCAAGAAAGAGGAGAGAGTGAGAGAGCAAGAAAGAGGAGAGAGTGAGAGAGCAAGAAAGAGGAGAGAGTGAGAGAGCAAGAAAGAGGAGAGAGTGAGAGAGCAAGAAAGAGGAGAGAGTGAGAGAGCAAGAAAGAGGAGAGAGTGAGAGAGCAAGAAAGAGGAGAGAGTGAGAGAGCAAGAAAGAGGAGAGAGTGAGAGAGCAAGAAAGAGAAGAGAGTGAGAAAGGGGGAGAGAGAGAGCGAGAAAGGGGATAGAGAAAGAGAAAAGGGAGTGATAGAGGAGTGAGAGAGAAAGAGAGAAAAATGAGAATGAAAATGAAAAAGAGAAATAAGAGAAAAGAAGAAAAAGGTGAAAGCAAAATGGGAGGAGAGAGAATAAAGAAAGAACGAGAAAAAAAGACAAAATAAAAAAATAGAAAGATTGCCAAAAGAAAGAAATATTGAAACAAAAAGGAAAAATTGAAAAGGAAAGAAAAATTGATTTTACAATGTAAATAAATTCACACAGACAGAGATTCCAACCTATTTAGCACTTTCTTCCTCAGTAACAAACTTTTTTGTTTTTGTTTTTACTTTTTCGGAAATAAAATCCCAAACAAGTTCAACATACCTTTTGAGTGTTCACATGATGGCTATCAAGAAATAAACTGACATTGCTGTTTTTCATGATACCAGCTCGATGAAAAATCAGAATTAGATGGTGCCACTGTCCTTCTTGGGTGAGATCCGGGCACCAAAAACGAACCGTATTATCTCCGAGGAGAGGCTCCTCCTCTTGATCACATCCAGTAACTGAAACATGACACATAGTGGAAATTACAAATACAAAGAAACAAACATCAAGATGGTTGGTGGAACCTCTAAAAGTGCCACTAACCATCTCCGGTGAGATCTTTACATTGACGTAACTACACAGGCAAATGAAGGAGAGAGGGTGCTGAAATTTTAAACTTGTACATTAAAATTTTTTTGTTAAATATGTGTTTGGATACATAGTCTAGCCAATATCATTTAGGTTTTTTTTTTTTTTTTTTTTTTTTACCATTTTGTCTATATTTTTATCACTTGTTCTTAAGTCTCTTATGAGATAACAGAAGAGCTGACAAGAAAGGTAAAATGTTGTAAGAACCTGGACGTAAATTTACAGTGGATGATCTAGCAATTTAAGCACTTTCATCTTAGAAAATTGCTTTCTCTTTTAATTAGGACGAAATGCATAACAAAAAAATTTTTCCATTTTGTCATTAATATTTGTAACATTGTTCTGGTATATAAAAATTTATATACCATTTTCTTCCATATAAAAAATGTCTTAAAATAATTGTCGGACTTCGTCCATTTCATAATGTGTGATGTCATTTGTTTACATTAGGATACACATCGAGCAGATATGAATGTATGAGAGAAAATCACGGAGAATTGTAGTTTAAAAACAGTAAAATCAACCTTGCTAACCGAAACACTCCTCTGTGGCTCAATCGGTAAAGCACGTCAGGCTATATGACAGTTCCGTATAGGATACAGGTTCTATTCCTGTCAGAGGATGCATATTTTCTATGAAAATTTCTCAGACATTCAGGCCAGTAAATGTCATTAACACTGTTTATTATAAGTAGAGCATTTACTTAAATATTTGTATAAACATAAAAACGTCTTAAAATACATACACATATATATATATATATATTCAACCATATTTGGTTGAATAATCTAGATATATTATGTCTGTCTATTTTTATTTTAATCCTCTCAAATTCTCAGATTAATTTCTTAGTACAGAACTGATCAAGAAAAAAAAGCTGTAATTATCCATTTGGTCATTATTTTCCCAGATACTTTCAATCTTGTCCAAGGTCATCATCAGGAGTGAATTGCCGAGACAAAAATTAATGTAAGTTATGAATGTGGATCAGCATGTACACTGTAAAATTCAAAAAAATTTGCCTAAATGTCAATAGAGGTAACTTAATTTATGTAAATTCTTATTAAAAATTGTAATTATTTGTTTTAAAATATTTTTGAATTGTAGTTTTTAACAATTACAATTTAGATATTTTAAAACCTTCCTGTTATAAACATTTTAGAACTTTGTTGCTATACTCATAATTGATTTTATTAATTTTGGGTTGTAATTTTTTTATATAAAGGGCTTCCAGAACTTGATGTTTTTTTTTTATATTCATGGTGGAGTATAGTTGTACTATTGATTAATATTTCTAATTTGTGAATGTGGACAGGAATGTACCTTTAAATGTTGGGAGATTGAACTATAATCATTCATATGAAATGTAAGTCTCCTTGACAAAGTCTTAGTTGTAAAACCGACATATATGTTTAAATTTTTGTCAGAGATTCAATCTCCCAAATGACATTTAAATTGATATAGAATGTTGGTCTTTTGCAAAACACTAATTGATGGAGGAGAATTATGGCTGATGATTAAGTTAGCTGCATTAAATTTAGTGTTGTATATAATTAGTTTTAGTTTTTTTACTGGGATCAGTGGGAATATATTAGTACTTATGAGCTTTTTGAATTTTTTAATCTTGTTTGTAGTTAGAATGTATTTGATTGCAGTATAGTAGGTTTATATGTTTAGAGTTATTTGAAGAAGTATTATGTTCTTTTTGATTTATGTTAATATTTCTATTTCTAATAGCTCATCTAGTTTGTTTATCAACGATGTAATTAGGAAAGTCATTAATAATGAGAGTTTGTTTAATGTTTTTTAATTCAATGCAGAAAGTTTTTTTTGTTGCAGAGTTAGCTTTTGCACGGTTTATTAAATTTTGTATAATTGCTATTTTGTCAAGGAGACTTACATTTCATATGAATCATTATAGTTCAATCTCCCAACATTTAAAGGAACATTCCTATCCACATTCACGATTTAGAGAAATATTAATAATTAAACAATACAATTTTACTCCTCCATGAAAATAAAAAAGTAGAGTATACATTTTTACAATTCACTGAACACCATTAGATCAGTTTTTTTATAAAGGACTATTTAAAAATTGAAGCTGTGACATTTGACTTGATGGTGAATAAATAAATGGATGCATACTGGTTTGTTGTCATTACGTATTTTGAAATAAATGCAAAGAAGAAACAAGTATGTATAATGATAAAATAGACTTATTATTTTGAAAAAGACTGCACCTGTTTTAAGGTATTACTCCCAATTTTCAAGCAATGTGTTAACTATGAAACCCAGTGGAACAATAAACCTTCTTTCACCGTCTTCAGTATTAATTATTAATTTTGTATTCAAAGTACATTTTATGGAAGAAATTTCTCCATCAATGTAAATAGGTAAAACATATATCAATTGATATTGGAAAATAATTTATTTTCATACTTTAAATCAGGATATGTTTGCATTAAGACATTTTTGGTGTTTTCATTCATTTTTGAACCAGAAAAAATTTACTTACTAGTATATTTAGCCCCCCCCCCCCACACACACACACACGAGGGTTGCATGTGGCACAAGGTCGCAAATACAAATAAAGTCATAAATTTTTTAAAGTGCACATGAACTTTATGGACACCCTGTATATAAAATTCACTACACTACATTAGAACTTGTTTTTATAAACAACTACTTGAATGAAGAGGATATATGTGACAAGTGACTTGATGAATAAATAAAGATTCATGCTAATTTGCCACCATTACGTCTTTTGAAATAAATGCTAGGGAGAAACAAATATGTATAATGAAAAAATAGACTTATTATTTTGAAAAAGACTGCACCTGTTTTAAGGTATTACTCCCAATTTTCACGCAATGTGTTAACTTTGAAACCCAGTGGAACAATAAACCTTCTTATACAGTCGTCAGTAGTAATTATAAATTTTGTATTTAAAGTACATTTTATGGAATAAATTTCTCTTTTAATGTAAATAAGTAAAACATATATCAATTGATATTGTAAAATAATTTATTTTTATACTTTAAATCAGGATATATTTGCATGATGGCATTTTGGGTGCATTTCATTTGTTTTCAGGCAGGAAAATTTTTATTTATTATTAACTAATAAATAAAAAATAGACTTATTATTTAAAAAAAGACTACACCTGTTTTAAGGTATTACTCCAAATTTTCATGCAATGTTCCAAGTATAAAGCTAAATGGAACAATAAACCTTCTTTCAAAATCTTTAAATAGAAATTAAAAGGTGTAATTAATAATAAAACTGATAATATTGTTACCTTATTATTTTGTATCTGATACTGCTTTTAAAAGGGACCCAAAGAGGGTTAAAGGTGGCCTAGTATATATTATGACACAGATATTCAACTCCTCAAGATGTCCATCCGCATCCTGGGTTAGACATTAAACTACGTCCAACAGCAAGGCATCTGATCAGGAGGTTTTGAGAAGCATGGAACCACCTCTTAATTGTTAATGTTCCCAGGTTCACCCTGACCCAGGGTAGTAGCACCTGTTAGGGTCCCACCTATGGGAAAATAGGTTGAAACACTATGAAAGTGTAAAAATAGGTTTTAATACCACAAATACCTTGTAAAAAAATTATTACCCACAATACACTTTTAAAAAAAAAAAAAATTTTACCAGCCATAAATTTTTGAAAAAAATATTACCAGAAATAAATTTTTAAAAAAAATATTACCAGAAATAAATTTTTGAAAAAAATATTACCAGAAATAAATTTTTGAAAAAAATATTACCAGAAATAAATTTTTGAAAAAAATATTACCAGAAATAAATTTTTGAAAAAAATATTACCAGAAATAAATTTTTTAAAAAAAATATTACCAGAAATAAATTTTTTAAAAAAATATTACCAGAAATAAATTTTTAAAAATAATATTACCAGAAATAAATTTTAAAAAAAAATATTACCAGAAATAAATTTTTAAAAAAAATATTACCAGAAATAAATTTTTAAAAAAAATATTACCAGAAATAAATTTAAAAAAAAAATATTACCAGAAATAAATTTTTGAAAGAAAAAGAATATTACTAGCAACACAAAAACAAGAAAAAATTACCAGAAATAAAAATTGTTGGCATTAAATTACACACTGTAAAACAAACCAAACCAAACCAAACCTCAAGATGTCTCTGAGACATTAGGTGGGACCCTTACCTGTAGTTGGCATACCAGTTTCCTGAGTGGACACAATGAGGGAGCGATCCTTGGCTGTCAGAGTAACACTCAGGCAGATGAGATTCTCATCGCGGCCCTGTAGATTGCGGACAATGGTCAGCAAGCGCACCGAGTGAGGGTCAGTTGATGCACAGCTGAATTTGTCAACACAGAACCACGTAGAGTACGTTAGTCCTGATTGAGGAGGAAACATTCTCTCACCTGAAATACAACAAAAGAAAAAAATGTATGAGAAACAGAATTAAAAAATTACATATGCACAAAGTAATTTTCTAAAGAAGGTAGTAAAGGAAAGGAAGAAGAAAGGACTAACCATCAATTGTAACAAAACAAAATGTATGGTTGTCAGCCAGACAAACAACCCAAGACGCAGGATATAAATTGGAGATGCAAAAATCAAGCAGGTTTGTAAATAGAGATTAATGCCATCATCAAGATGTTATTCCACAATACCCCAAACAAAAGGTTAGGAAGGAAACCCCCCCACCCTCAATACCAGAAAGAGCATTAACAGCCACTGGACTTGAGAAAAAAAATTATAAGGAAACGGCTAATATTACCATTACGGTTTAATAAAGGATGGCAAACATGATACTGCAGTCTGAAGGAACATTGGAATAGCAAAAGCTAAGCAAAGTATTAAGAAACAAGAAAATTTTGTTAGAAACAAAGAAAAGAGTGTTGAACTGCTATGTAATATCAACCCTTCTATATGGCAGTGAATGCTGGACAATTTCCTCACAGATGAAGAGGAGACTTGAAGCAAGAGAAACAAAGAAAAGAGTGCTGAACTGCTATGTAATATCAATCCTCCTATATGCCAGTGAATGCTGGACAATTTCCTCACAGATGAAGAGGAGACTTGAAGCAAGAGAAACAAAGAAAAGAGTGCTGAACTGCTATGTAATATCAATCCTCCTATATGGCAGTGAATGCTGGACAATTTCCTCACAGATGAAGAGACTTGAAACAGAAACAATGACAAGAATATTTTTTTGTTTTATTTAATCTTTTCACCCCAACCAAGTCAATAATGCCACTAAGACAGAAGGAGTTAGTGAGTATTAGAGAATATGAGAAAAATACAATTAAAGAGAGAGATGAATAAAAGAACAGAAATTAAGCCAGAAGATAACGATCAACATTGCATTTACATTTTTGAAGATCAAAGTTGACTGGGAAGTAAGAAGCCTAAAGAGAGTTCCACAAGTGAGAAGTGCGATAGAAGAAACTGTTAGCATAGAACTTAGTTACATCTCCTAGATGATATCAATCCTCCTATATAGCAGTGGATTTTGGACAGTTTCTGCAGATGAAGAGGAAACTGGAAATGACAAATTTGGCTTTACCAATAAATATTAAGAATACAATTGACCAAAATAAGAACAGCAAGGAAATTTATACTTACAATCAGAAATTTCTGAGGCGCAATGAGGAGAGAGGGCATGGAGAATCTAACATTCACAGGACATATTGGAGGTAAGAGAAACAGTTGGAAATAGCAAATAATCTACTTGAAGAATTTTGTCAACAGATGGCAGAACAAAAACAAAAATTACTTAGAGCAGCAAAAGACAGGAAGCTGTGGACAGCCATGAATGCACACAGCTTAATGGGTAAACTCACCTGTGCCGATGCCTCCAATAACAACAGGATCCGAAGATCCAACCACTCCTCCAACAACTGAAGGGGTTGGTGGACCCTGGGGAGCAATACTGGGTAAGTAAAGGCAGCCAAAGCCTTCAGTGCTCATGTCAAACTCGACAAATGCTGGAGTGACCGAGGACCCATGCATACGTGCATCTCTGGGGGTTGTCATGGAAACCAGGCATTTGACTCGAGTAAGGGGTACTGGCCCCCCAGCAGTTTTCAATTGGTCCTCGATCTCGAAGGGTGTGCGTTTCTCCTCCAGATTGTGGCCACGACTCTGTTCACAACCATTGTGCATGTGGCTACAAACAAAACCATTTCGATAGCCGTCATACAAATCATCAACTGACCAGCAGTTGAGTGGGGAGCCAAGACGTACAAAATCTCTGAAAAATAGCATGGAAAGAAATAAGATATTAATGTACAGAGAAATATAGAAAGAAATAAGATACAATTTTCATATCACATAGAGCATGGCAGAAATACCTCCCACATCAGGGGAAGACATTAGCAAGATGAAGATATCATTACACTAAAGATGAATTGAAAGCAAGGATTATGGCAGAATTTACCAACTTGAACAAGGAGACTGTCCAGAAGAGTTACAGGAGATTCTGAAGTTGTCTGGAGGCCATGGTTGAAGCCAATGGCGATTTTATTGAATAAATTTACTCTTTAGTATTTCCAGATATTTTTGTGTAATTTTGGTAAATATATCTATTAAAATGAAATGTCAGTGATATTTTCATTTTGGCCTCATTTAGACGACAATTTATCCATCACCCCCTGTATATCCTTTCAAATGAGATGCCAGTGTTATTTTCATTTCGGCCTCATTTAGACGACAATTTATCCCTCGCCCCCTGTATATCTGTTCAAATGAGATGTCAGTCTTATTTTCATTTCGGCCTCATTTAGACGACCATTTATCCCTCGCCCCATGTATATCTGTTCAAATGAGATGTCAGTGTTATTTTCATTTTTGCCTCATTTAGATCACAATTTATCCCTCGCACCCTGTATATCTGTTCAAATGGGATGTCAGTGTTATTTTCATTTTGGCCACATTTAGACGACAATTTATCCCTCGCTCCCTGTATATCTGTTCAAATGGGATGTCAGTGTTATTTTCATTTCGGCCTCATTTAGACGACAATCTATCCCTCGCCCCCTGTATATCTGTTCAAATGAGATGTCAGTGTTATTTTCATTTTGGCCTCATTTAGACAACGATTTATCCCTCGCCCCCTGTATATCTGTTCAAATGAGATGTCAGTCTTATTTTTCATTTTGGCCTCACTTAGACGACGATTTATCCCTCGCCCCCTGTATATCTGTTCAAATGAGATGTCAGTCTTATTTTCATTTTGGCCTCATTTAGACGACAATTTACGCCTCGCCCCCTGTATATCTGTTCAAATGAGATGCCAGTGTTATTTTCATTTCGGCCTCATTTAGACGACAATTTATCCATCGCCCCCTGTATATCTGTTCAAATGAGATGCCAGTGTTATTTTCATTTCGGCCTCATTTAGACGATAATTTATCCATCGCACCCTGTATATCTGTTCAAATGAGATGCCAGTGTTATTTTCATTTCGGCCTCATTTAGACGACAATTTATCCATCGCCCCCTGTATATCTGTTCAAATGAGATGCCAGTGTTATTTTCATTTTGGCCTCATTTAGACGACAATTTATCCATCGCACCCTGTATATCTGTTCAAATGAGATGTCAGTGTTATTTTCATTTTTGCCTCATTTAGACGACATTATATCCATTAGATTGTGTATATATTAGTCATCAATACTTGTTTGGTAGGCAAAAAACACTATTTTGTTTTGTCAATAATACACATTGGCAATAAAAAAAAACTTTTCAACTTAGTGTCATTTCTCCACTTTTTTTCGAATTGTTTTACCTACAAACACACACACACACAAATATATATATGGGGATAAATACATATACACTCAACATTTTTCCAGATTGTAAATAATTTTGTAAACCACGTAACATTTTCACACATCAACTTCAAAACTATACACAGATATTTTTGTGCAATTTTGGTAAATATATCTATTAAAATGAGATATCAGTGTTATTTTCATTTTTGCGTAATTTAAACGACAATTTATCTATCGCACCCTGTATTATAGATAAAAATCGTAAATATTATAGGAATATTATAGAAAGAAATATGATGCAATTCTCATATATGTTATACCAGAAAAACATATTACAGAAAGAAATAATATAATCATATATGACAAAAACGCAATTTTTTTTTTTATTTATTGCCTCGTTTGAATCCTTTGCAGGTTATCTTTAGCTATTAGTTAGCAATTTATAATAAGTGGCAGTCTATGAAAAACAGATAATTTCAGATTATTACAAGTTTAATTACATTATTTACATTATTCGAACTGTTATCCTCATCTTCAATGCCATATTCACAACGTTCCTTAAGGTCACATAGGCCAGTGGATAAAGATGTTGGTTAGATCCAGTGACTCGACCCAAAGAGTTGTGAGTTCAATACCAAGGCCACAGCAGTGGTGAACCAAAACTTGGAGAGTTGAGTTAAAGGGAAATAACTGAGACATCCAGAAGAAGCATGGCATGTGGAACTAGAACAATCTACCCCTGTGGACAAAAGAAAGGGTTCGGTTTGAAATTCCAATCAGCTGAAGAAGGCCGGAGCATACAATGGCCAAAATCTCGTGAATATGCCAATGAAGATGAGGATAACAGTCCGAATAACGTAAATAATCATATTACCTCATCTCAGAGATATAGACAGATATTACAACTTTCCCTGCATGTTACTTTTAAGCAAAGTGAAGCTTAAGATTATAACAAAAAAATGCTTTGTTGTAATGTGAAATGCACTTACTTGAGATCCTTTGGGGTGAGAGCTTGTGCAGCAAGTCTTTCAAACATATACTGCAAGGGTGGGTGTAATGAGTGGGACTCATCTGCCAGGGCGATGTTGCCATGGCTGAGTAATTCATGAGGGAAGCCAACGTCACACATGATTTGTTGATTCCGTTCAGTCCGCATGATGGACTTGAGAATTTCTGCTGTGTACACCTGAAGGTCGAGGGCAAGCTGAAAAGACGCCAGCAATAACAGATATACATTAATTCCTGACCACTGAAAATCATTTGCAATGCATTCCTATAGTAAAACACTGCTACAAAATAATAATTATTCATATAATAGCCCTATTCTATCAGTAATGCCTGCATTCATTCCTGACCACTGACAATCCCTTTCTTCCTCATTTGCAATGCATTCCTATAGTAAAACACTGCTACAAAATAATAATTATACATATAATAGCCCTATTCTATCAGTAATGCTTGCATTCATTCCTGACCACTGACAATCCCTTTCTTCCTCATTTGCAATGCATTCCTATAGTAAAACACTGCTTCAAAATAATAATTATACATATAATAGCCCTATTCTATCAGTAATGCTTGCATTCATTCCTGACCACTGATAATCCCTTTCTTCCTCATTTGCAATGCATTCCTATAGTAAAACACTGCTACAAAATAATAATTATACATATAATAGCCCTATTCTATCAGTAATGCCTGCATTCATTCCTGACCACTGACAATCCCTTTCTTCCTCATTTGCAATGCATTCCTATAGTAAAACACTGCTACAAAATAATAATTATACATATAATAGCCCTATTCTATCAGTAATGCTTGCATTCATTCCTGACCACTGACAATCCCTTTCTTCCTCATTTGCAATGCATTCCTATAGTAAAACACTGCTTCAAAATAATAATTATACATATAATAGCCCTATTCTATCAGTAATGCTTGCATTCATTCCTGACCACTGACAATCCCTTTCTTCCTCATTTGCAATGCATTCCTATAGTAAAACACTGCTACAAAATAATAATTACAATATTTCCTTTAAAGATAATTACTTGAAACAAAAAAAAAAAAACAACTTGATAGCAAAAAAACATTTTCATCTTACCTTTGGCTGCGGGCTGTACTCAATAGCTGGAAGCAAATGAAAGATAGACATCACAGCTCCTGGGTGTACAATTATCTGATCTTGGCAGCTAGCCAGGTACAAGTTAATGCTGCCCGTACTGGCTCTCTTCGGCAGGGAAACATTAGAATGTTGACCTTCAACCCGGAAGGAGATGTTGCGCTTCAGGGTGGAGCAGCTACCACTACCAGGTTCCCTGTGAAGAAAAAGAAGCAGACCCCATTGTTAGGTAGAAATATACTTACTTTGCTTTAGAATTTAACCATTACCATGCTAATTTCTTTCTAAAATTGTTCCCCCCTGTCACTGCTTTTTTTTGGGGGGGGGGTGCAAAAACATGAACATGTACTGTTTTAAAATTGTTATAACTTTCTTTATATTGTGCGTATAGATTTACTTTTTTGTACACTAATAAAATGAGTAATATTTTGACGTAATGCATGTTTTGACATTGAAAACGAAAAAAATAGAAACATGAAAAAAAAACAATTACATTAAAAAAATACATAAATAATTCAAAATACTTTAACCTTCATTACTCCTTGTGGAGTTCTGGGGGTGCAATAAGAAGCAAAATCACTAAGGAGGTTTTCATTTTGTAAAGAAAACACCAGCATTTGTTTGCTCTTCTTTCACCTGGCTATCATATTTATTTGATGAATAAAGTTATTATTTTGTTATTTTTTAATAGACCAAATAATTCACCTTCAGAAAGGCTATCAGGTATATCAATGGTCGCCAGTAGCTTCCATAAAATTAGTCAAACACGGATGATAGTAACCGCTAGTGGTCATCATGTTTGACCATTTCACCGTCAATATCTACTCAAGTAAAGCCTTCAAAATTATCATCGGAGTTCTAATCAAAGAAAAACTCTTGAATAAAGGATTTGTTGGATATTGATGCAGCCATTTTTATTTACAAAAAAAATTGCAAAAAAATTAACATGGGTTCAGTCGGTGTTACACTTCATGTAGAGTCTAGAAAAATTCAAAATGGCATTGGAAAACAGAACTTTAACCTTGTTCCAAAGCAGTAGTAGGCAATTTCCAGGTTAAAATACTGGAGATAACAGTTAACAAGTGTTTGTTTATAGCAACCATCTCAAGGTGACAGAATGTGCCTAGAGCAGCAAAGGGAGAGAATTCTTTTGCGACAAATTTCGCCTGCAACGTGGTAAAGGTTAATGTGCCACAATGGGTGGTTGGTTGACTTTGTTTTTTGGCATATCAACACCTCTATGGGTTATTTAATGCCAAAATCTAAATAATTTGAACACAATTGTCTGTCTTCAATTACAGATAAAATGTATTGCTGGTCTTTTTTTTTTTTTGCTGGTATTTTTACTATAAAAATGTATTTTTATGCTTTCATAGTGTTTTGTTTTTGTTTGGGTGTAGGTTCACTATTTGTCCATAGCTGGGACCCTAACAGGTGCTATGAAAAAGGTATTAATTTGTTTTAGTTCTTGAAAAAGGTAACCTCCAAACTGAAAATTCATTTTACCATATATGCAACAGGGTAAAAATTTAAAATATTTTCAGAAGCTTTATTTTTCAATTTGCTAACAATATAATTGGTTGGGTAGCACTTATATATTTTTGAACACATTTAACATACACCCTTACAAATAAACAAAAGCAAGTTCTAGAAGGCTCCAGGATATATATATATATATATATATATATATATATATATAATTTGTGTATTTAGGCAGCAATCCTTTTATGCACATTTCATTAAAAATGACAGACAAGGTGCTTTTATTTAGTTTTTTATACAATTTCTCATGCGATCTAATAATGTTTTTCTTTCCAGATGATAAATTATATAAAAACTGTCCGAATGTTCTTTTTATCCGAGCGCTTTCGGCTATACATTTAGCCATTTTCAAGGATTATATTTCAACTGTTAGAATTAGAAATAGTTTGTTATATTTATGTTTTATAAAATGTTTCATTTTTTTTGTTTCAAAACACGGTCAAGATATTATGTCCATGTTCAAAGTTAATATTATTAAGTGTTGGTTTGTTTGTTTTTATTAGTAAGGCTTCCATTATTTTTAGCCTTTTTTTGCATGTGGATGATGGATGAAATATATATAGATGTGGATGAATTATATTTCTAATTCTAACAGTTAAAATATAATCCTTGAAAATGGCTTAATGTATACCGAAAGCGCTCGGATAAAAAGAACATTCGGATAGTTTTTATATAATTTATCATCCGAAAAGAAAAACATTATTAGATCGCATGAGAAATTGTATAAAAAACTAAATAAAAGCACCTTGTCAGTTGATTTTAATGAAATGTGCATATATATAAAAATAAACATTATATTAGGCAGCATATATTTTATATTATAAAGATTTTTAAATGAAAAAATTACAGCCTGACGATGAGGACATGAAGTCCTTGAAAGTACTTGCTGGTTTAAAAAATACACCAGACCCATCTGACAACAATTTTATTCATAAGAATCCCATCATTCAGTGGATTGTTAGTAGTTTAATGCTTATATTAAGTCTATTAGCCATACTATTTAACCCATGGCTAGGGGAAGAAGAGATGGATTCTAAATTTTCTCATGGGTATTTGTGTGTAAGTGAACATAACAAACTCAACTGGAATTTTGATTTTGGCTCTCAATTTTCTCATCCGAAGCCACCATCCATTACACTGTCCGCATATCTTTATCTTACTCATGTTTTACTTCCTCCTCTTATGACAATAAAAACTTTGTTCATCAATCCTCTGCCTTGAGTGGCTCTTGGACATTGTACTGGGTGAATAATAATATAGAAATAAGAATTTACTTACTTATCAAAAGAATCCAAGGTCATGTCATAAAGGAAGCGAATCATCAAACATGCCGACTGAAGTGTCAAAGGGAGTTCTTCTTTGGATCTAGAAAGTGAAGAGAAAAAAAAAATTCACAATAAAAATTGAAATAAACTTTATATTTTCGTTCTCATCTTGGAATTCCAATACAGAAATTGGAAAGTTCATGGCCCAGCTCATGACATGAGGAAAAAAAAAAACTAAGTGGAGAGTATCAAGAAAGCAAAAGTGGAGAGTTTGGGAGGTTTACAATTAAATTCAGAAATTTTTGTAGGATTTAGTTGGACAAACTGACAGTACTTGACTGTATTGGAAGTTGAGTCTGTTCTGACTACTTGCTTCTGGGCCAGTTGGTGGGTGATTTATATAACAGGCTGGGATGTTCCATTCTGCTATTTGGGAAAGCCTATTCTCTAAGGTTATGAATTGGCTGTTGGTGTGGACACTCATCAATAAACTGTGCATCATGATTGCTCGAGTTCAGGGTCTGTATACGTTACAACCCGCTTTCTTTTCGCCTGCCATCTGGATGCTAGTTGGGAACATCCTTTGTGAGGGTGAGTATCATACTTTTGATTCTACAATTTTTGATTCTGAAATTATTATTACATTATTAGATATTTTTGTTGCATTATTACATTATTAGATATTTTTGTTGCATTATTACATTATTAGATATTTTTGTTGCATTATTACATTATTAGATATTTTTGTTGCATTATTACATTATTAGATATTTTTGTTGCATTATTACATTATTAGATATTTTTGTTGCATTATACAGGTGCATTTTTGTTGAATTTTACATGGGCGTCTTATTGCAGTATATATGTGCATTTTATTGTATTATACAGATGCATTTTTATTAAACTACACTGGTGCAAGTTTTTGCTTTGTAAAACTGACTCACAAAAAAAAGGTGCTTCTCTGATCTACAATTTTGTCCTGTTCAAGTAAATGATCAACCGTTATCTTCCCTACATATCCCCATAATCTATGCTTCTTACTCTGTATCAATGTATGGCTAGTCTTCCATTCATCTTATTTTGATTGCATTACATCCTATAGCAGTAGTAGCAGATATAATAGTCTTAAAATGTCTGAATTCTCAGATAAAATATTATTATTATTATTATGAAGCGTTCATGAGTTTTTCTTTCATCTTTTATTGCTTGTTTACAACTTATTGTAGGACGTGTTATTAAAATATTTTTAAAGGTGTTCAAATTTCTTAAATGAGAGATTGTCAGTATTATAAATTTTAGCTAGTTTTCTTTCATCTTTTGTTGCTTTACACCTAGTATTAGTAGATAAGTCAATTGTCATTATTTCTTCTTCTCTCCTCCAATTCATCACACCATCTTGTTTGTTTTACTCACTACTTTCAGCAGCAATGATCTATTCTAAATTCAGGGAGAAAGCCAAAGTGTAGACACATGATCAGCTCATACCAAAGAAAGAGTGGGCAAGAGTCCAGCTCATGCCAGGGTCAAAGGGTAGATATTTGGTCCAGTTCGTGGCAGAGTCAAAGAGCGGCCAAGGTCTGGCTCATGCCAGTCAAAGGGTAGCTATTTAGTCGGCTTCATGACAGAGTCAAAGTGTTGTCAAGTGTCTGGCTCATACCAGAGTCGAAGGAGGGGGATAGGTCTGGTTTATAGCCAAGTCAAAGGGTACATATAAGTTCAGTTTATACTAGAGTCTGCAAGTATCCATCCAGCTGGGATTTGAACTCAGCATGCCAATTCCATTTTCTGTATGATAACCATTCCCCCACTGCAAATTTTGTCAGATTGCTATGGGGAGATCTGATATTAGAATAGGAACAGCCAGCCTGCTTGCCTAACAAGCTCTTACAACCGAATTTGTTCCTTGATCGGAGCTGTGGATCTTGTGGAATATCAGTTTGATGAAAAGAAAGCCAAAGACAATAACGGTAAACAAGCAGCAGAAAGCAACTCACTTGCTGTCTTTTACATCATTGAAGAATTCCTCAAAGATACTGAATGCCTCTGGCATGGTCTGGGTTTCAACACTGACCAGTTCTTCAACATCAGGAAGAATGTCGATGGTATTAGAGAAGCAACCAAGAAGACGCACTGCCTCCGTTAAGCTATCATAGCGAACCTGGAAAAGGAAACAAAGAATAGAAAAAAATAATAATAAAGCAAAGACAAACAATGGTTCCGTATCATAAAAAATAATAAACTGGGTATCGTATTTTACAGTTAATATGTATGTCTGGAAAGACTTTAGATCGTCTAAACTGGTGGGTGTTTTCAAGGCATTATGTACATCATATTATAATTCTTTTTGTTCTTTTGTTCCTTATGTAGTTAGCACATATGTTATGCCTTTGTAAATAATGAACCATTCTGTTTTGATTGTGATGAAAGACAAAAAAAAACATAATAGAGATGCATTGTGCTTTCAGTGAGAAAAAAAAAGTAAAAAGGCAAAGTGTGGGTGGGAAGAGCTAGTGAGAAAGAGAAAATTAAATGAGACAGAGAGAGGCCAGTACAGAACAAGAGAACAAAAGAGGCCAGTAGAGACCAAGAGGGGGCACTAGAGAATGAGTGGGGCCAGTAGAAACCAAAAGGGAACAGTAGAGCATAAGAGGGGGCCAGTAGAGACCAAGAGGGGGCAGTAGAGAATGAGAGAGGTCAGTACAGAACAAGAGAACAAAAGAGGCCAGTAGAGAATGAGAGGGGGAAGTAGAGAGCGAGAGGAGCCAGTAGAGACTGAGTGTGGCCAGTGGAGAATGAAAGAACAAGAGAGGCCAGTAGAGAACGAGAGAGGCCAGTGGTGAACAAAAGAGGCCAGTACAGATCAAGAGAAGACAGCAAAGAACAAGAGTGGCCAGTAAAGATCGAAAGAAAGAAGCCAATAGAAAAAAAGAGGGGGAAAAAAGAAAAAGTAGAAAGCATTGGGAAACATTGATTATGTTTGTTTGTTTGTTTGTTTGTTTGTTTAATGTTTAACGACCTATCAATCTTTATGAGATCATTTAAGGTCAAACAATTGTTTTTTTGTTTTATTTTTTTTGGATAAAGTTGAATCGCTTTCAAAAAAATTTTTTTTTTTCGGGTTGTCTTGCTTTTTGTAAAAATATCCATTGCTTCCAGAGTTGTGTTGTTTTCAAAACTTTTCACCTGGTAAGTGTCAGAGGTCCCTTTTTTATCATCAGATATTTAATTGGTATTATATTTTTTTTGTAGAGTTTAACTTTTTTAAGAAAGGTTAAGGTTGTATTGGGGGTTTTTTTTTTCAAAAAGTTCTTTCAAGATGTTAACATTGTAAAGAGATTGCCGAATATGTGTTAAGTCACTGCAATCGAGTAGGAAGAGTTTTACGGTATAAGTTTCTTGGCATGCTATGCATTCGGGAGGATCTTCGTTTTTTAGGAGGAAGGAGTGAGTTATGGGTGTGTGTCCTATCCGAATACGGGATAAAACCACTTCTTCTTTGCGTGATTTTCTGGGTTCAGGTAGTTGTTTCTTTAGGGAGGGTTTGATTTTAAATAATTTGTTGTTTTGTCAGTTATTCCAGGTGTCTTGCCATTTCTTTAAAATAAAGTCATTGATTAGGGGTTTATAGTCAGTGTATGGAACCTTTATGTTACTTGTGTTGAGTTTCAGGGAGTTTTTTGCAGCCACATCAGGTTTTTCATTTCCATGAAATCCGGAGTGGCTGGGAATCCAACAGAAAATGATGGTTTTGTTTTGTGAGATCGCATGTATTCTATGTAGGAGTTTGGTGAGCAAAGGATTGTTTAATTTTTGGTTTTTTAATGATTCGAGTACTCATAACGAGTCTGCAAAAATAATGAATTTATTAGAGTTAAGTGTAGTGATGAGGTCTGAAACATTGGTTAACCTACCTATCAAGTCAATGTAAATGGGTAGCAGAGCAAGCGTGAGAAGGGATAATAAAGAGACAAACGCTACTTAGGAAAGGAGGTTTGGAAAATATGATACTCACAAGACATATTGAAGGCAACAGGGACATAGGAAAACATTAAGTAACCTACTTACTTTTGAGATAATTCATGCTGCAGAACATCTACCGAAATTAAACTGGAAAGTTGTTAAAAGTGTAAATAGAAATCCAACCTGCCAACAGAACAATTTACTCACCTCAGTAGAAAAGAACTTGGCATTGGCTGGCTCATATCTCATTGCCACAGTCAGAGTGCTGAATACTGTTTTCAACATGGTGAGAATTTCATGTCTGCCAACTGGGAAAAAAAGAAAGAATGTTTTAGTTTAGGACTTTCTTAGATGAGGCATTATTATTAATATCTGACTGATTTTTTTCATTTAGTAGTAGTGTTAGACATAATAGACTAAAGCTATCTAAATGTTTGACATGAAACGCTGTCATTAATAATAATAAATAATAATTTCTGAGTTTTTAAATTTTTTATTGCTTTAAACCTAGTAGTAGTAGATATAATAGCCTGAAGTTGTCTACGTTTCTTAGATGAAGCATTGTCATTAATTTCTGTGTGATTGTGTGTCGGGATTTAAAATATATAATACATTAATTTATCCGATACAAACATAATTTAAATATCAATTGCATAAAAAAAAATTCAACAACATTTCCTTATCTACTAGGCATGAAATGATGTCATTTAGCATCCTCCATAATTTACCGAGACTTTTCAGTTAGCCTAATTAATATTATGAGCATTCTTAAATTTAAAAATTCTGTAAAACTAATGACATTTTACTCTTCTTTATAAATACTTGTTCAAAAATAAATAAAATCCTTACATTTGGCCTGATAAAGTCCATCACAAGATTAAACACGTGAACTAAGTTAAGTTTTCCTTTTGTGTATATATATATATATACACACACTATATATATATATATATATATATATATATATATATATATATATATATATACACACACACACACACACACACTATATCTTCCCTCCCCTACCTCTCAAACTTAGGACGCTAGGTGGTTGACCTACCCAAACTTTGACCGATGCTTATCATCGGAAGAATGTCTACACTCCATTCAACATTAACTACCCAACCCACCCAACACCAAACTGCTGTCAACAACAACTATCGTTTCACTTAGATACTCTAGGTATATTTTGTTAAGTACATTTTTCTTCTCAAAAAATGGAAAAAGGAAGTGACGTTTTACATCCGGGCTTGCCTACAAACAGGATCGTTCATAACCATTTCCGACCCTCACCCGTAGATGTGCAGTTAAAATGCACTGAAACCAAGTTGCATCTTTGTTGTGAGTAAAATGGTTTTGTCTATATGATAAAATTATAATAAATAAATATATATATATATATATATATATATATATATATATATATACACATACATACATACATACATACATACACTATATCTGCTTGACCCTCATACGTCAAATTCAACAGGAGAGTTAAGTATATATATATATTATTATATTTTTATTTTAAGAAATTATAATAAAAACATTTTGAAATCACTACACAGAAGCTTTCATTTTTCAATACTATTACTTACCATCTCCTGAAGAAATACATAGTATTGAAACTTAAAAGCTTTTGTGTAGTCATTTCAAGATGTTTTTATTATAATTTCTTATAATAAAAATATGTGTGTGTGTGTGTGTGTGTGTGTGTGTGTGTATATATATATATATATATATATATACATACACACACACAAATGAGGGGTGATGAAAAGTTCTCAGCACAACCAAAAGATTACTCACAAATTTTTGTTTTGTCAGATATTTAGGAGGGAGTCAGGCTGGAAACTTTTCAGCACCCCTACATATATATATATATAGAAATATCTTCACAGTTTTGCACCAATGTCAACACTCCTCAAGGGTGTGCTATTGTAAATTCGAGGGGGGGAGGGCAAAAATGTACAATTTGTACTTTAGACTCCCCTCCAAAGTGACTATTTTGCAGGTTTTCAAAAAGAACAAAGGAGGAAAGTACTAAATAATTAATATTTTGAATTGTTAATATTATATTCACTCTTTACACATGCAACATTTATATATATATATAATAATATTATTACAAGATTTTACCTCAAACCTTTTAATGTCTACTGTCTAACAAGTTTCTGAATTTTTTTCTAAAAACGGAGGGGGGAGAGAAAAGAAAATGTTTGTTTTTTATTTAAAAAAAAAAAAAAATGGATTATAGGTTTCTACCTTAAACCTATTCATGCCCCAGTCTAACATTTTTGGGGTGGAGAGCATGAAGGGGTTAATTCCCCCCACTCAAGTATTTCTTATTTTGCTGCGCTTAGTCTTTTAGAAGATCATGAAAATGGGGCACATAGTGAATGTCAAACTAATTAATAATCTGTCTGATCAGTTTGCTATTTTCATTACAGCTTAAGAGATGCAGAAAAAATGCTTTATCATACTGTTTGCAAGATAACTGAAACTTACCTTGATCCCAAGGGGATTTGGGTGGAGAGTCCAGGCACCCCTCCATGGAAACAAACACAGACATAACGTAGACAAATCCCCCAACTTTACGGAATACTGTGCGCGTACGGTGGCTTTCACGAAGGACATTCAACAGGGACTGAAAAGGGAGAGAAAGAGAAAGTAAATATAAGAATTCCAAAAAATTCCAAAAGCCCCAAAGCCAAAACATTAACCCATGTTCTTGAATAGTCTTGTCAGATTGAAACTTGAACATGGACGTCATGCATGGCGCCAAATCTGTTCAGAAATGTTTAAATTGTCAGCGGTATGCCACTACCGCGGGTCAGCGTGGACCTGGGAACAACAGCAATTAAGAGGTAGTTCCACACTCTTCAAAACCGCCAATCTCCTGATCAGAGGCCTTGCTGCTGGATGTAGTTTATCGTCATACCCAGGACTACACTACTACAATAAGAAGAACCAAATGGAAGAAATATCTCATGAATTATCTTGCCAGCCATTCCATGACAACTATTGCTTTCATTGTTCATGGATCATCACTACTTAATTTCTTACCTTTAAGATGTGGGTTTTCAGCTCCAGGGCCGTGACAGGTGCTGTGTGCATTAGTCCAAGTAGAGTGCCCATATCGTCATCACCGCCAGGTGAGAGAACTAGTTGTTGTACAATGTTGAGAGCTTGATGCTGGCAATCAGTGTAAGGCACCATGTTGTGTGCACAGCGAGCTCCCCCACATTCACGGAATACACCTGTGGGAAGGGAAAAAATATTACATGTTTTGGCATAAAAAATTAATGACAACAGCATGTCTAGAAAACTGGAAGTCAAATGGCAGCAATTGAAGGAAAAGAAGAAAAGAAAAAGGAAAGAGAAGGTTAAGGAGCGAGTATAAAGTGAAACAAAAGGATAAATAATCACAACATTCTACATTATCTGTCTATATTTCTGAGATGAGGTATTATGTACATTACTTACATTATTCGGACTATTGTCCTCATCTTTGTTGCCATATTCATCACAACGTTTTGACTGTTGGTACGCTCTGGCCTTCTTTAGGATCTATCTATATTTCTGAGATGAAGTATTATGTACATTATTTGGACTATTGTCCTCATCTTTGTCACCATATTTATCACAGCGTTTCGGCCGTTGAACGCTCCAGCCTTCTTCAGATGGTTGGAATGTCGAACTGAACCCTTTATTTCGCTCACATGGAACTAGAACAGTCTACCCTAGTGAGTGAAATAAAGGGTTCAGTTCGACATTCCAACCACCTGAAGAAGGCTGGAGTGTACAACAGCCGAAACGTTGTAATAAATATGGCGACAAGGATGAGGACAATAGTCCGAATAATGTAAATAATGATCATTCTACATGTATGCACATACAGGCACATACATACAAACACACACACACACTATGAGAGAAAAAAAAATTGCACCGTTGAAAAGTGTATATAAAAAAGAAAAATTAAGAAGTATAAGCAGTCAATTGCTTATGACTCCTGACGAGTAGACAGAGTAATTGCTGGAGGGTGCGTCAACAAAACTCTGGTATCGAGATGCTGAAGGTAACATCAACCAGCTAAATGACAAAACTTTTACTTGTATTAATTATATATATATATATATATATATATATATATATATATATATATATATATATATATATATATGTATATATATATATATATATATATATGTATGTATATATATATGTATATATATATATATATATATATATATATATGTATGTATATATATATATATGTATATATATATATATATATATATATATGTATGTATATATATATATATATATATATATATATGTATGTATATATATATATATATATATATGTATGTATATATATATATATATATATATATATATATATATATATATGTATGTATATATATATATGTATGTATATATATATATATATATATATGTATATATATATATATATATGTATGTATATATATATATATATATATATATGTATATATATATATATATGTATATATGTATATATATATATATATGTATATATATATATATGTATATGTATATATATATATGTGTATATGTATATATATGTATATATATATATGTATATATATATATGTGTATATGTATATATATGTATATATATATATGTATATATATATATATGGTGCCACACACTGGAATTGTTCCCTCCAGATCAATAGTCTAATTCCTAACAAATCAACCACGGTGAGATACAAACCTGGTTCTCATGGTCAGAATGCAAACATTCTAACCACTTGGCCATGTGCTTATATATATATATATATATATATATATATATATATATATATATATATATGAGAAATTGTTAGGAGTATTTGAGACAATCATAATTAAGTAATTCATCGAGTTTTAGAAGAAACTTCAACAGAATGCAGAAAGCACTTGACGGCCGTTTTGCCCTATATTTGGGACTTATCAGCAGTGTGCATCCACTACCAGGAATTGTAACCCAGACAGTTACGTTATTAAGCAAACGTCATACCAACTGTACCACAGGCCCCAGTGACGAAGAGATAATGAATTAAACTCAACACAGTACTGCTCATTCACATATTCCGTGGTGGAACTCATCCAAGTTCCTTTAACCAAGGATTGTGCCCCCGAGAGCCACAACTACTATCACCAAGCCGCTCCATCCAGAGCATTAGAAGCCAGTTCAAACAAGGATATATGAGAAATTGTTAGGACTTGAGATAATGTTATATATATATATATATATATATATACACACACATACACATACACACACAAATATCTTTACATCTAAGCAAAATATCTACACATCAGAAGTTTTTAATAGATATTTTGTACAATTGAGAAAAGGGGCTGTTAATGTCTTGTTATTTGGAATCAAGTAAAAACCTATTATGATTCAGATCTGAAAGAATTAGAAAGAAGTCAAGAGTTGAGTCAAAAACAAAAATTGCTTTTAGCCTTCCTGAAGTCATTACAATTGCCACTTTATTCTTTAAGTAGTCTTTCTTCTTTGAAGTGCTAGATGGCCAATAACCCAATTTTTATCAAATTACCAAAACACTAACTGCGGGAGACTTTCAGCCAAATATTAACCACTTCCATGGACATTCTTAGACATCTTTACAAAACTTACATTGCCTGCTCTTAATATTATGTTGTACATGTGTGTGTGTGTGTGCAAAACAGGCTATAAAATCATGACAAAGTTTTGAAGAAATATGAACACATGGAAAATCAGTTTATTGAAACTAGATTTTGTTATTTAAGTATACACACATATTTCTTTCTTTCCTTTTTGATCTGTTTAAGCCTATAAAGGCAAAATGTGTAATCAAATCTAATTTCAATGAAATGTTTTTCCATTTGTCATATATATATATATATATACACACACACACACATATATATATACACATACATACATGCGCGCGCGCACACACACACACACACACATGCGCGCGCGCACACACACACATGCGCGCGCACACATACGCGCGCGCACACATATATATATATATATATATATATATATATATATATATATATATATATACATACATACATGCACGCACATGCGTGCTCCACACACACACATTTTCAAGATGTACTTGTATGTCGTCATGAAACTTAAACTGCCTGCTATCAATGTATGTATACATTTTCACGACGTAAGTGTACTGAACAGTTTATTTTTTTGTTTCTTTTTAGCGTGTACACCCTGTACAAGGCCTAGGAGCCACTCAAGGTAGAGGAATACAGCGTGAGTGGCACAGTTTTTGCAGATATGTGGAGAAGATAAGGGTTAATCCTAAACTTGAACAAGTTAAGATTGTAGTGATTGGGAAAACATCCTCTTGGGAGTCAGTTCTGCAAATCAGCTGTTCATGGGAAGAAGCTGTTCTATAATAGCAGTCCTCCTATAGAAAGTGAATTCTGGACAATTGCAGATGAAGAATAGATTCAAGGCAAGAGAAATATGGTACTACAAAAGAATGCTGAGAATACCATTGACTGATCATGTGAGTAATGAGAAAAGACACTTCGACTAGAACCAACTTTCCAAACAGAAAAACTAGCAATTGATTCAATATAATCATTCCACTTCATGTCAGTGGAAAATGTGAGAACAAGTAGGCCCACAGTGATGCTATCCTTGAGGTTAGCATCAGCCATATGCTAACAGAAGTTAAAAATAGTTCTCTAAGATGACTAAAAGTTTCTTTAGTTCCACAACTTCTATGCTTCTTCCAGAGAATTGAATCTGCCTTTATGTTCCAAATGTAAGAAAGAAAGTTCTACTCAGCTTTTTCTAAAGAACTGCCCCTTTGTGAAAAAAACTTCCAAATGGGGCCTTTCCTGATCATTTCAGGCTTGAACAGACATCTTTCTTTTTTATTCACATAATCTTTATTTCTTACCTCCTCCTCTTCCATTCATATCACACACCTCATTCAGCATTAACATTAAGATTGTGATCCTCTGCCTTGAGTGGCCCTTGAGCTTTGTATTGGGTTAAATTCATTAAAAAAAAAACTTTATTTCTTAACATCCTTATTCTATTCATGTTGCACACCTCATTCATTATTACCATTTTGAATGGAACCTTCTAACTTGAGTGGCTCTCAAGTCTTGTATTAGGTGAAATAGACTAAAAGATTTTTAATTTCTTACTACTTTCTCTTCCATTCTTAATCTCACAACTCATTATTACCATTTTGAATGGAAACTTCTACCTTGAGTGGCTTGTGAGTCTTGCATAGAATAAAATTTAATTAAAAAAAAGTTTTCACTTTTTATCACTTTCTCTTCCATTCATATCTCATACCTATTTCATTATTTGAATTTTGAATGGAACTTTCTACCTCGAGTGGTTCTCGAGTCATGTATTGGATAAAATTTAGTTAAAAAAATCTTTATTTCTTACTTACTCTTCCATCCATATTATGCACCTCTTTCATCATTATTACTTTGAATGGAATCTACTTTGAGTGGCTCTCAAGTCATGTATTGGGTAAAATTTATTTTAAAAAATGTTGACCTTATCACTTTCTGTTCCATTCATATTACACACCTCTTTCATCATTACCATTTTGAATGGAACCTTCTACCTTGAGTGGATCTCAAGTCTAGTATTGAGTAAAATTTAATGTTAAAAAAAAAGCAACATTTTCTGTAGTCAAGAAGAAAGAATAACGATAAAATTCTTTTTGTTGACTTACTGGCATTGCTACTGTTACTATTCAGCAAAGTGGCAAGGGCTTCCATCACCAAAAATCCAAGTTCCATTTGTTCCTCAGTGATTGCTTCTCTTTCTGAAATTAACAAAACCAAAAAGATTCAATTTCTTTGTACAATGTCTCATTTGGCATAATTTGTTCAAGTACAATTATATTACGTAATGAAAAGTGATGTGTACCAGCTAGGCTCTTGATGTGAAGGACAAAAAATATTTACAACACTTGGGTGGTATGTGGAGTATGAACAAAGGAATCAGGGCTGTGGGGTTGAAACACAAAACCTTCGATTCTGACTCCTCTTTATGTAATTAAGTGATTATGGACTACAAATCTCAAAGTTAATGCATATGCTCCTAACGAGTAGGCCTATATCGTGATAACTGGTTTACATCAAAGAATAAAGATATTGTGGCTTTTATATCATACCTATTCATTCTTCAATATTTTTTGACAGAATTAGAGACAAAATATTTGAAAAGATATAAGAAGAAATAAAAATAAAAATACTATAATGTAAGACTTTATATATATATATATATATATATATATATATATTTGCAAATAAGAAATAATTACAGAACAAAAATAAACCTACTTTATAACGGAAATTAAAATATAATCTTTTACAGGATGTAAAGGTTAGAACAAAAGTAAAAATTCTATAATGTAAGATTTTTTATATATATATATCTTTGCAAATAAGAAATAATTACAGAACAAAAATAAAAATTCTATAATGTAAGATTTTATATATATATATATCTTTGCAAATAAGAAATAATTACAGAACAAAAATAAAAATTCTATAATGTAAGATTTTATATATATATATATATATATATCTTTGCAAATAATAATTACAGAACAAAAATAAAAATTCTATAATGCAAGATTTTTTTACATTATATAGTGTTGCAAATACAAAATGACTACAAAAAAATAAAATGACTTAAAAAAAAAGAATTTGAGATGAATTTCTTTAAAGGAAATAGTAAATATACAGTAGAAGAAATAAAAATAAAAATTCTACAATTTAAGACTTTTTTTTACATAAAGTGTAAATTCAACTGGAGTCAGAGTCGGTATAATCTTACCAACTCCAGTGATCTCTTAATTGCTTCCGGCTCCACAGCCCTGAAAGGAATTATGGCTAATAGCTAGGGACAATGAAAGGGATGAATTGGCCCTTGTTATTTATTCTTCTGAGATGTATGCAATTAAGATAGACATTGAGGACAGTTGTAATCAAGAGAGAAAATAAAAAGAATAACAGTTGACAAGCTTAAAGAGATTTAAAAAGAAAAGATTTAATAGGCACAGCAATTAGAAATAATCATTTCCTGACATTTTTTTCATATTACTATAGATTAAGCTCTTTAGATCACAAATGATTATTTTAATGATTTTTTTTAAAGTTAAAAGGGGGTCTAGTTTGCTATGTAAATTCATTGTAAATTGATCCCTCTATTAAAGTCAAAACACCAAAATAATCTACAGCACCCAATGCAAGGAAAGACACATAACTCTAGAAGCTATTATTATACAAAATAAACAGCCCATTAAATAAAATATCATACACCACAGGAAAAGGTATCTTGAAGTGCATATATATATATATATATATATATATATATATATATATATATATATATCACAAACATTTTGTTTGTTGTTAATAGTTACTTTGTTTTCAATAAATTCATTTCATTTTTGCCTTAAAAAAGTCCACATTGGACGAAACACGTCAGCTAATAATACAGTTTTCCCATTGTCTTTTACCTTCATACATATCGTCTTTTTCTACAGGTTAACTCTGAGAAATTTTATATATATATATATATATATATATATATATATATATATATATTTATTTACACACACTGACTTGTTTAAAGATTGTCGAAACTCAGTGCAATCCGTGTATGCATCAACTAGCTCGTCATGAACGACCAAAGTACAACTATCAGCATAAGACGAATACTAGTTGATAGTCTCAAAACAATGCAAGTTAAAGACACATAACCCTAGAAGCTATTATTATACAAAATAAACAGCCCACATTAAATAAGAAATCATTGCCCACAGAAGAAGGTATCTTAAAGTATATATAATTAGTGTTATTTTATTATATTAAAAAATTAAATAAAAATATAAATTCAAATTAAATTAATAAATAAATAAATTCAATCTTTTCTGCAGCTTCATTCCCAATAGCCATTACACATGGCGCCATGCCAGACCAACGTCCCAAAGAATTCCAAGATGCAGACAAAAGAATTCTAACTACCACACAGACACTACATCGGTTCTTGTTAATGACTGTAAAAGTCAAAAGTACTTTAAAACAAATAACAAAATATAAACTTCAGACAGTTTATCCACAACTTTGAGCACAAGACCCAACACCTTATCCAGAAATTAAAACAGACAGACCATATCTGTTCTTTTTAACCAAACTTGTTTGGATGAATACTTGCTGCCCAAATATACCTTGTCAAAGCACATTATGACACAATGACTGGTGTCAAAGTTTGACTGGTGATCAAATTTTCATTTCTGAAGGAAGGGAAAATATTTTTCATGTTAAAACAATGCGATACCACGAATTTTCAGGTTTGTGTCACTTTTGGAGTGTAGTTTGACAGGTGAAAATGTGAGCCTTGGAAAACTGTTTGTTAGGTACAGTCTTAGGTCTGTTGAACTTGAGTGTTTTCATTTGATAAAGGAATTACTGATTGAAATGAGTGACACAAAGTAAATGTTTACAAGTCAGGTTTGTTTTGATCAGGGATATGACACACTGTCAAATGGCGGCGGCAACAATGACCACCTGTGATAATGGGGATGAGATTCTGGAATATGGAAAATGTTCTGCTGAGGGTGGACATGAGCAAGGCAAAGCCACAATTCTGATTGACCTGCCAATGAGGGAAGGGCTGGGACAGTGCTTCTCGTCTCCCCTATTTGATACATAGGGCTCAGGACCATTATTTTGATTGGACCACCAATCATATTGGGTTCTTGGAGACTTTCCTTCCTCCCCTTCGATGCATATGACACAAGACCATTGGTCAAGCATTATTATTGGCTAGCCAATCAGAGCAGTGTAATTGGAGTTGGCACCAACATATAAGCAGTTGCCAAAAGAGCAGAGAAGATCGAACTGGACTCACCGCCAGTAGATCAACACTCTCCCCGCCAGATGACCATGATGCCTCAAGCATCTGAAGACCTGTTCTCAACACCATTTTTTGAATTCTCTTGATCAGATGTTTTCATTTAAATAGTTGAATGACTCTGGGTTGTTTAGCCATAATTGCAACCACAAGTCAATCTCTTCCTTCCAGCTTAAGAATTCTTTATATCGGGAAACTTCTTCAAATCCCTTTTGCTTATGCATTCATAATCTTAATCATTATATATATATATATATATATATATATAATGCCTCTTGATTCCTTGGGGAACATAATGCCACAACAACACCTCCCTAATGGATGCAGTTCCGGGCGATCCTTTTCAGCTTGGCCCATGTCATGCTGGCTACTTCACTTTTGCGTCAACCAAAAAAGTGGGTTGACCAAAATAGACTTATTTTGGTTGACCCACTTTTCCCTTCCCTTGTGGATTCCAGTGAAGGGCCTGCCTGGTGACACTAGAAGCAGGCTTGTGGTGTGTGTGGCCGATCCATCCCCATTTCCGTTTCTTGATGTCAATCTCGATTGGGGCTTGTCTGGTCCTGTCCCACAGTTGGTCGACTTCCAGCCACCTGATATTGAGGATGTTCCCGAGACATAAGCCGAAGTTTGTGGATGTTGGTCCTGGTTACCCACCAGATTTCTAAGCCGTAAATTAGGACCGACTTTACATTGGTGCTGAAGATCCAGATCTTCTTGTAAAGTGAAAGGGTTGTTGATATCCAGATTGGCCACAGAGTGTTGAAAGCATGTCAGGCTTTGTTGGTTTGGCACTTGATGTCTTCACCCCCCCCCATCTTTACTGATGATGCTTCTCAGGTAGACAAACTTATTGACTTCCTTGATGTTTTCTTGGTGTAGTCACACTGGGTCTTGTTGTCTGTTGTTTACCCTCATGGCCTCCGCCTTCCCGATGTCAATTTAGAGGCCAGTCTTCTCCACTTCTTCTGCAACATGACTCAAGTACCATAAATAAAGGTTGTTATTTTTACACTTTTTAATGAGTGTTGTTGAAGTTAATTAAGTTTACTAACGACACTGGTAACTTTAGTTTTTCACAAGAATAGCCAGAACAAAGATGAGTCAAGCCTGATCTTCAATAAGTCTTTACCAATATTCCTGTGGATACTCGAACACAATGTGAGGGCATGTGATTGGTGCAGTGCGGGCTTTCCAGAGACAGACCAATGGAGACAAACCAAAGTAAGAGTGGCATTCAGCAAAGCACGAAGCAACATGGCCATAATATAGTAATGCCACATGTTTTAAAATTATATAAAACATTTTTTTTTATTTTAAATTCCTAATCTGCACTGCTTAACCAATATATGAGCATATTTTGGACTGCTTAAACAAATATATAAGCATATTTTGCTTTGGCCTCCATAGTGGGGTATTAATACGCAATGACATTACATAGCAAACTACTCGATTAATTTTTATAAAATTTCATTTAAAAAAAAATATAAAATAAAATGTCATATTCATAATCTAAAAAGTTATAGTAATATAAAAAAAACTTAGCTTTTTAAAACTGATTATTTCTGCTCATTGTGCCTCTTGTATAATACCAGTTTTTTTTTTTTTTTTGCTACAACCAGTTCTGTTCTGTTACAGTTGTCTAATTGAAGACAAAAAGCATAAAAACTGCTTCTGAAACCACAATAAGTAAAGTTAGAAATATAACCTCTAATGTCATATTTTTAAAATAAATTACCCAACCCAGTACTGGTTCCTACAGGTTTTTTTAAATTTAAAAGGAAAGTACCTGTTCCATTTTGAAGTTCCATGGGAGGAGGAGCATAATTAGCATTATTTAACTCATTACAGATCAAAGACAAAATAGGGTTAAAAAAAAAAATACCTGTTCCATTTTGAGGCTCTTTGAGGAGAGCAGCGTAACGGTGGAGACATGTAACCATCACTTCTAACATGCCAACCTCTCGAAATACATCCTTGTAGACATTGTGATAGCGTAGAATCTTCAGCAAGCTCTTCATACAAAGAATACTGCATCCAACAGAACTGGATGGAAGGGAAAAGCGAATAAAATAGATTAGCAAAATAAAACAGAAACTGAAAATTAATTGTATATGGAATCATTTAGACTATTTTCTTTTTTTTTTTTTTATGCATTTCATTTTTTGGGTTGAACATTGAAAATCGGTCTGAAGGGAAACTGATTTCCTACACACATCAGCTAATGGCTCTCTCTTGAGCTCTTTGTAACTTAACTGTTAGTGAATGGAGGACAATTCTGAAAACTTGTACAGAGTGGCACCAGGTATAGCACATGTGTAAAAAAAGAGAAGATAATTTCCCTCAGACCATATTCGGATATTCCAAAATATAACTGACATCTCGAGTTAGGCCTTAGGGTACAGGGTGCAATGGATAAATTGTTGTTTAAATTACACAAAAATCAAAATAACACTGACATCTCATTTTAACATACATTTACCAAAATTACACAAAAAATATCTTGAAATATTAAAGAGTAAATTTGTTCAATAATAGCAATAAAGGTATTAAGCTTAATATTACTAGACATATTAAAACGCGCAAAGCAACCGGTTTCGCTCCCGCTCATCAGGCTTGCAACGGGAGATTTTAATTTAAAAAACAGAAAATGTACACTAAAAAGAATTGTGGAGGAGGGGGAAAAAAAAAAAAAAATATGAGCAAAAGAGCTTTTAAATTAAAATCTCCCGTTGCAAGCCTGATGTCTAGTAATATTAAGCTTAATACCTTTATTGCTATGATAAAATTTTGTACCTTTAAAAATATCTTCATATATATATATATATATATATATATATATATATATAATTATTTATTTGAATATTACAACATAAATATGTTATAAAATCACGACAAAAGTAGCCATTTTGTTTCAACACTTCTTGTGTCTTGTCAAGTGATAATATAGAGTATAGAATAAAATAAAAGATTTTATTCTATACTCTATATTATCACTTGACAAGACACAAGAAGTGTTGAAACAAAATGGCTACTTTTGTCGTGATTTTATAACATATTTATGTTGTAATATTCAAATAAATAATTATATCTGCTCTACTCTGTATTGAGCACTCTTTAAAGAATATTGATTATATATATATATATATATATATATATATATATATATGATTAATACAAATATAAATTTTCTCACTTAGCTAATTGGTGTTACCTTCAGCATCCTGACTCTAGAGTTTCTCATTTCATATATATATATATGTGTATGTAATGTGACAATGGACTACTGCTACTTATGAATATGGTAAGTAGCCATATTAGAGCAGGATTTGAAGAGTAGCTGATTTACTCAAGTTTTTCCATTCTATGTATGAGTATTTAATAAACCTCTTCTTTGTTTTTCCTATCTCATCTTCTGTTTCTCTAACTACAGCCTTCCTAATTATTGGCTATTTTGAATAAAGACATTACAATATATATATATATATATATATATATATATATATATATATATATATAAATAAAAAGAAAGAACAGTAAGATATATAATCCAGTGTTCTTATAGATATTTTTATTTTTACACAATAGTGCTCAATGTAAATTTACAGAGCATTAATATTATAAATTAACTCCAAAATTCACTCGACGAGTAAATTGATCTAACGTCTTTAAATTAATAACAAAATTAAATTCGAAGCTTTTAGCTTCCATTTTTGAAACATGGTTATTACTGTGTAGCGAAAAAAAAATATTTTAAATCAGTTAATTTATAATATATATGTGTGTGTGTGTGTGTGTGTGTGTATGTAAGTATGTATCTATACAGGACTCCCCCATTGTTGTTCAATGTATGAGGGTCCAACAGCTCAGTGCTTAGAATCAAACAACCAGACTATCTGCACATGATTTGGTTATAGTGGTGAAGGTTTATGCAGAATTGATCACACTTTTTGGAAGAGCCGTATACAGATAACTGGTGAACAGCATGCCACAAGGTCCTCAAAAGACTCTCCTCAGATTTTGAATACAGAGTTATCTTTCCCCTAGAATGGTTGCCAACCAAGGCTATAGGACCTAATCTGTCCTGCTAGTTACTCATAGCTGGGGAGAGGAGATGGATTCCTACTTTTCCCCCAAGTGTATTTGCCTGTAAGTGAATGTAATGAACTTTGCTATATATATATATATATATATATATATATATATATATATATATATTACACAATCCTCACTCTTGCTCCATATGTGACCTCCTTTGTAAATCACTAGCAGGTCTTAAGTGTCACTTAAGACTATCACACAAAATTTCATAACTGAAACAATTAAGCAGTCAGATCCTCATACGTCAAATCCGACGGGAGAGTCCATTATATGTGTGTGTGTGTGTGTGTGTGTGTGTGTGTGTGTGTGTGAGATAAAATATTGTTTTCCGGTGTGGTACATTTATGGGTTAAAGTGCTCAATATCATGGATAGAGTGTATATAAATATAAAAGTGAACACTGAAGTTAACACCCAGAGGCAACAATGTTTCAGGTGCGATGATTACATCTGACACCCGAGTGTTTTCAATGTCCACTTTTATATATATATATATATATATATATATATGATGGACTCTCCTGTCGAACTCGACGTATGAGGGTCAGACAGATCAGTTCCCAGAAACTGAAAGCCCAACACCCGCACAGGATTTGATTATAGTGGTGAAGGCTTTGTGCAGGGCCATCCACACTTTTTGGAGGGACGAATACAGGGACCTGGTGCAACGGATGCCACAAGGTCCCCAAACGACCCTCCGCAGGTTTTGAATTCAGAGTTGTCCTTCTTCTAGACCAGTTGCCATCCAAGGCTATAGAACCCAGTCTGTCCTGCTATTTACCCATAGCTGGAGGGAGAAGAAGAGGATTCACACCTTTCCCAAGGGTATTAGCACGTAAGTGAATGTAATGGATTCGACTGGAATTCGAACTCGGCTCTCCGATTTCTCAATCCAAGCCGTTATCCATTACTCCACCGTGCCTATATATATATATATATATATATATATATATAAAAGATAGAGTATAAAAAGTTTTCAGTTAAGAATTTACTCAATAGAAGGTTTGAAATATGCTCAAGATAGATAGTTATGCTAAATGATGCATGATAAGCAGGGTAGATAATCCCAAACCCTTGACTTGAACTACCATATACAGTGCTATGAATCTTAAAAAAGAGTGGTCATTTAGGGTTTATGACATGTTTGTAGTAAACACAATTTCTATAACAGCAAAATAAAATCTTTGATCATCATTAATACTTACTGTTGTGTCTTGATGAGAATGCTTAAGCTGATGAGCTCCTTGCATGGCACAAAGTTCAAATTAAAAACAATGAATTCCAACAGTTCAAAGAATTTTTGCTGAAGAAAAAAAAAAAAAGGGAAATAAATCAGTAAAATTTTAAAAAGTTAGAAAAATGATTATCAATCTGACAAAAAAAATTAACTTCATAATTTTCTGTCTTTTTTTTTTTACAATGTTCCCCCTGTACAAGGCCCAAGAGACACTCGAAGTAGAGGTTTATACAGTAAGAGACACAGTTTATGGAGATATATGGGAAAGATCAGAGTTAACCCTTTGACTTAGAAAATCTTTCAAAAGGTTTAATTATGGCAGAATAGACACAGAAGTGCTAAAAATTTCTTGGTTTGATTCACTTTCCCTAAACCTTACCAAATAAATACATCGGCATCATTTCATCTCAAATCAACCAATGGCCACATGTATATGTATATATAAGAGAGAGTATAAAAATCTCACACACCGAGTGAGTATGATTTTCAGATTTTTCTGGAAAAATCCCAAATATTAAATATGTATCTTTAATAGTTTTAAAGTCAAAGCATCTTGAAATTTCATTGCATTTTTTTCGTTTTGTCAAATAAGGATTTCAACAAATTTTAGACATTCATAGCTCCAAGGATTTTGCCTGTACAAATTTGAAAGTTCAACAAGTGAGACTGCAATAGCAGAAACTTAGCGTAAAACTTACAGTTTCAACTGTAAAATGATGAGACCTCACTGCCAATCTAGTGCTGCACTTAAATTCATAAAGTCTAGGTACCATAATGGAAAGTTCATCAGAACAATTACCATGAAATTATTTATAGAAAAGCCAGAGGGAAGCTATATTACAGCAGTGGGAAAGTGACTGAAGGTGAGATACCAGGTCAGGACCAATAACATTGCCGATTCTTCTTTAGATTTTATCAAGAATATATAGCAGGAGCAATATTCAAAGCAAGAACAAATTTAGGTTTAGTAATAATAGTCAATAGTTTCAGAGATAAGTCAGGATTTTAAAAGCGACTTAATTATTACAAGATTTTTAAAGAAATACTGAGACAAACCTGTATATCAGGAGGTTTGAGGTAGATTTTTTCGGCAAACTGGGAAAGGGTGTGCTGCGATTCAAGAATAAAGTAGTTGGCATCATCTTGATGATAAATACTGCTGATTACGTCCAAAATATTACAACATAAATGCACAGAGGTGGCCTGAAAAGAGAAACAAAAAAATGTCAAATATGTTTACAGAATGTAACGTCTGGCTTCTATGTTGGCTAACTAAGCGTTACTAGAGACACTTGCTCAGGTACATTTGTGGGTAAACTTGGAACATTTTAAAAAAAAAATTTTGTCAAAGGATGGTTTTTTCCATTGACACCGCTATTATTTTAATTACCTTCACTCCTCGGCAATGTTTATTGTTTTGAAAAAGCTATGATTAAAATTGTAATGAATCCTAAACATAAAAGCAAACCTTATTATATATTTTTTCTTGAGAATTTACAACAAAAATAATAAACACTATTTGTTTATTAGATTGTTTATTTACAAGAATAATCTTATACATATATGTATACACACAACATTCTAAAAACTAATCCAATGCAATATTTATCATTTACTAATTTATAAAGAAATAAATATGAAAATTATTATTTGTAAATTTATAAACTTTTACTATATTATTAAAATATGTGAACCAACTATAAAGAAATCTTTATTTACCATTTTATAAAGTTTGAATCAATTGGTAATTAGCTGATGTTTTGCCAACCATTTCAATGAATAAATAGTGTAAATAAACAATCTAATAAATAAATAGTGTTTATTATTTTTGTTATAAATTCTCAAGAACAAAGAAAATGTATAAATTCACTTTCATATGTTTAGGTTTTATTACAATTCTAATCATCGCTTTTTAAAACAATAAACATTGCTGAGGAGTGAAGGTAGTTAAAATAATAGCAGTGTCAAGGGAAAAAACAGTAGTTTTGACACACAATTTTTTGCTTGTGGGCACAAAGGTCCAAGTCTGCCCATTTATGTTTCTTCAATCCCAACAGCATTCACCTGTGATTGATACAACTTCACCTGTGATTGATACGACAACTATACTGAGTGCATATTCTGGCATGATCATGAAAAATGTTAATTACATTTTATAACACGAGAAATTTTGCACTAAGGATAGTTTCACACAACACCGCAAGGTGTTACAAAATCTAAATATTAACCTATGAACATTCACACTACTATCACCCGGTTCACACTCCTCCTTGGTCTTTTGAACAAGGATTAAAGGTTTATCTCTTGCTTCCTATTTAGGATTGGGTTTCCAGTTCCTCCTCAAGTTTACTTCAACTCGATACTTTTAACGTCTCAAAATTTATTGCTTAATATACAAAATTGTGGCACAAGGCCGAAAAGATTGAATGATTAAAAATGGCTTTAAATAAATGAACCCTTGAGGTCTTGAACATCCTTCATCAGATTTTATAAACTGATACTGCTAAATAACAAAAACCACTTCACTGGAAGAATTCCAACAGTAGCAACAACTAAAATGGTTAGCCCATGTTAGAAGAGAAAATAATGATGTAATAAAAATGTTTGCTTTCCACACTACCTCAAGCAAAAGGTTAAGAAGGAAGCATCCTATCAATACTAGAAAGTACACTTAAGAAGTCTAAATATTAACCTATGAACATTCACACTACTATCATTTTGTTCACACTGTTCCTTGGTCTTTTGAACAGGATTAGAGGTTTATCTCTTGTTTCCTATTTAGGATTAGGTTTCCAGTCCCTTATATATTTAATTTTTCATCAATAGGAGTAGATACGCTCGCCTATCGTCCAGTTCATACTCCTCCATGGACTTTTGAACAGGTGTAGAGGTTTATCCCTTGATGGTTGTTTAGGATTACATTTCCAGTTTCTTCTAAAGTCTTATGATTCTCTCTTCCTCTCATAACCCCTTGCAATTTAGTGGCTTTATTGGAATGAACTGATTAGAAAAGAAAAGAAAATAGCCTCTTCATATTTAGACTCTTACACGGATGTCACGTATGACATCCAAATCACTCAGAAATATCTAAACTTTCAGCTATATACAACCGTTTTCTCAGATGAGTGATTAAAAATGGCTTCAAATAAATGAACCCTTTACGTCTTGAACATCTTTCATCAGATTTTATAAACTGGTAATGCCAAATAACAAAAAAACACATCACTTGAAGAATTCCAACAGCAGCAACAACTAAAATGGTTAACCCATGTCAGAAGAGAAAATAATGATGTAATAAAAATGTTTGCTTTCCACACTACCTCAAGCAAAAGGTTAAGAAGGAAACTCTGAATACTAGAAAATACATTTAAGAAGTCTATTCTCCTGAAAAGCTGTTTTACGAGATAGATTTTATAAGTTTCAACCAACAGCAAGGCTAACTGTTCTGTCGATAAATGGCTAAAGTTTCCTGTATTGTTACTATTTAGGTGAGCTAGCTCAGGCTAGCATGAGTCTATCGCAGTACCACATCATAGTCAGAGGATCATTAGGGTGGCATTCTGTGTTATAATCTAGGTTGTTGCTGGGCAAGCAAACCATCTTGCTCCAGGGCTAAGTGTCCAGAATAGTAAATCACTTGTGTTCTCTTGGGAAATGTACCTGACATTTTAGATACTGAGGTTGAGCAAATCATTGAACATCCTCTTGGCATGAATCCCGGAAACTTTACAGATGCAGAACTTGAAATGGCTTTAAAAAAACCCAGCAAAAATAAGAAATCAGGGGAACTAGATAACATTCCTCCGGAGGTTTGGAAGAGCAAGTATCTCAATGATATTCTACTCCAACTCTGTTTCCTGTATCGAAATGGCAATTCTCACCATTTTCATAGAATATATTAGATGCAGGCTTTTATTATTAAGTATCCCACATTGTGACAGTCGAAGATCTCCAAAGTGATAAAAATAAAAACAAATACATAAGGAAACTGAATCAATTCGGACAGACTACATGTCTAGATATGCCTAAAAAAACTCAATTAAAAAATAAAAAATTTTAAATTACAGACTTCCATCTTCAGCGGTTTTTTTTATCAGAGCCTAATTATAAGAGATGCTTGCATTTTTATACCACCCCCTCCCTTTCCTACACATAATTCCATCAACAAAAACATTACTTTAGTATTTCTCGACTATTTTTTAATTTGGGGCACATTTGTAAAATATCTAAAACTCTGAGGCACACCTTAAATTTTAATAAGTAAAAAATTAGTCATGAAATTTGAAAATAGGAAATTTTGGGTCAGCCTTCCCAAAGAGAAACAGCAGTACAGTTTTCATTTAAATGAATTTATGAATAATCTGCTTCTTTATTCGTCTGTTAACATCAGTTGAGAAATGCTGCTTTAGTCTGATGTAGTCCTATATGTGTTTATGTGTAGATAAGAACAAGGCCAGTGAAAGAGTCTCATGCCCTCCCACCAGAATCTATGATACAGGCCCCACTTTACTACATTTCAATTTTTATAAGGTAGTATTCATATAAAATTTTATAAGGTAGTATTCATATAAAATTTTATAAGGTAGTATTCATATAAAATTTTATAAGGTAGTAGTCATATAAAATTTTTTATTGAAAGCTAATTACGTACACTAATGGATCATATGCAATATAAGTGGACAATAAAACTAGAAAAATTGAAAAAAACTGATATACAGTATATATAAATGCAAATTAGAGACACGTCATAATAGATTATTCCATCTTAAATAAATCAACTATAATTAGCAGCAATTTTTAACATCCACTTGAGATTTTCCTTTTTAAAAATTGAATAATTTTAACACATTTGACATTATGGATAAAAAATAGTGAATTTTATATCGTGTTTATTTGAGACTTAGTATGAGCAAAAGTCTTAGCATGAGCAAAATAAATTCACGGATTTGGAAGGGAAAAAAAGACCCTAGAGTGACATCAAAATCTGCAACAATTTTCACCCTTTAATAGTCAGCTGTGCTTAGTATAATAATTTGTAACATATATAAATATAGGTAGAAAAAAGCAAATGTTGTTTAGAGAGCAAAGGTCACAAAGCACTGCCTGGAAGTGCCAATTAGGCTAGACCTCAGTTGGAGGAAAAAAAAGAACTATCCTTTAGTTTATCTTTTAGGACTGGTGTTGAATACGGTGCCTAAATGTAGTCACCATAATGAAAAGAACAAAAGTGCAAAGACAGCTGATATTTCTATTTTGAAAATGAAAGTGAAAGTACCAACCTTGAGAAATACGGACTGCAGTACCTGAAAAGCCTGAATGTTCTTCACACTGACACCTGACAAAAAAAAAAAAAAAATTTAATTAATCAAAATTCAAAATAATTCAGTGCAAATAAACTTTTATCGGTCATGCAGCTAGATTGAAGATAAGAGGTGATTACATAATTTCTTGGTCCGGTTTATAATTTGAGGAACCAACATTGTACTGAACAGCTTCACTCATTCCCAAGATGCACAGACATTATCATTCTCTGCAAATATTATATCAGGGATGATACAATGAGGTCTATTGCAAAGTATCCATTTTGAATCTCACAAGAACTAGTGCCATATCTTTGATTTATCCTAACTATAAATTAATAAACAGACACTCTCTCATGGGGTTACTCATTCATCAGTGAGATGCCACCGAGTTCTAAAACTGACAAGACAGGCCTCAAGGACATGCGGCCGCGGCACTCTTCTTCACTGACTGCTGTGTTGTTGCTGTGTTATATTTATTTGTTTGTTTTATCGGCCTATCAACTCTTATGTGTTACATTTACTTGTGGCAACTCAACTTCTTCTTGAGAGACAGGGAAGATGACGAGTTGTGAATGCTACCATACTGGCTGTAAGCTGTTCTCACTATGTTGCAACTAACCATGCCATGTTCTGTTCTCTGTTATGTTGTAATTGATGTTGTGTTTACCTGCTGAATTGTATATATGACAGGCCCATGGTAAACCTTTTATCTGAAAACTAATTCAAAATCACAAAGTTGTTCCAATAATAACTATTTATTATTGGCAAGTACTACCCAATTCCATCTTCTTTATGTTTGTAGTTGGAGCAAACGCTAGTCTACATGAAGATTCCTTTCTTTTCAGGCCTTTTATTATTAGCAGTCAGCTGATCTTTTTTTTAAGTTAGTTTCTAACTAAATTCCCTTTTTCTGACTCTGGCGAAAAGGAGCTAGGTATCTAATAACCTTAAGGTCGAATGAATGCTAATCTACAAAAATTATTTAATTTACACTATTACAGAATACATATTTGTGGGGTGAATGTGAATGCGAGTATCATCTTGGCTCCATATTAACTAATAAAAATACATATACATAATATATATACATTATGAAATGGACCCGGTCTGACAATTATTTTAATATATTGTCTGTTTATTCATTATTGTTATAGATACAAATATTTAAGTAAATGCTCTGTTTTATAATAAACAGTATTAGCAACATTTACTGGCCTGAATATCTGAGAAATTTCAGGCCAGTAAATGTTATTAATACTGTCTATTATAAACAGAGCATTTACTTAAATATTTGTATCTATAAAAAAATAATGTATAATTGTTGGACTTAGTCCATTTCATAATATATGACGTCATTTGTTTACGCTAAGATATGCGTGAAGCAGATATGAGTGTTCGAGAGAAATCATGGGAAATTTGTAGTTTAAAAATAGTAATTTGACCTTGATAACCAGACACTTCCTCTGTAGCTAAATGGTATAGCACGTCAGGCTATATGACAGTTCCATGTACGATACAGGTTTAATTCCTGTCAGAGGACACATTGTCCATGAAATTTCTTGGATATTCAGGCTGGTAAATGTTTTTAATACTATTTACTATAAACAGAATATTTACTATTTACTATAAACAGAATATTTGTATCTATAAAAAGAATGTATAAACATAAAATAAATAAATATATATATATATATATATATATATATATATATATATAGAGAGAGAGAGAGAGAGAGAGAGAGAGACATATATACATAAGCATAAAAAATAAATAAAATCATTGTTATAGTAAACTTTGCAATCTTCTTAAACAATAAACAAAACTAGTTATGTGTTTGGCAGCAAAATGACAGTAAGCTTGAATAAAAATAATTTTTTTTTTTTTTAATTCAATAGAAACCCTGAGAAAAGTACCCACCCTTTCCAGTTGCTTGTGGTAATGTGAATCCTGGCATTTGAAACAGAGAACCAGTACTAGCTTGACTTGGTTTCAACTCAATAAAGCCACATGTTGTCAAGGACCCAACTAGGAGCACCAGATTTCGAAGAGCTTGTTGGCTATCTTCACCTGGGCTTTGTTCTAGTCTGAAATAAATAGACAAACGTTAGACATAATGAAAAAGAAAATTCTCAATAATTTTTTTTTTTGTTTTTTTCAACAGAATGGAAATATTAAGGTGTTTTAATTACGTATTCTGCCACAATGAATTATTAGTCAACCTCCCAAGGCTGAACAAGAGTTGAATGGTAGGGAAATGCATCTAAAATTAGTTTATCCTTTCTATCTGACAGTGCGTCATTTATAATGCACTTTAGAGTTTCATTGGAAATATTTGCAGGGAGGAAATTTGGATTCCAAACGAGTCTTCTCTTGAGAACTGAACCCAACATTTCATCAGCTGAAACAGTCTTTTAATCAGGAATGTCAATCTTTCAAAATGGGTTTCTCTCTTCCAGGTTTCTTGCTTCCCAGTCAAGTTTGAGCTTCAAATATTTTATTGGTGGCAAGATCCCATCATTTTACAGTCGAAACGGCTATAGGTGTAACCGTAAGTTCTATGCTAACAGTTTCTTCTGTCACACTTCTCGCTTGTGGAACTCTCTTCCACCTTCTTTCTTCCCAGTCAACTGTGATACTCAAAAATTTAAATAAAATGTCAATTGCTTCCCTTGTGTCTTCTTAATTACTAATCTTTCTATTGTCCTTACTATCTGTACTGAGTAAGACAAGAAACTATATCCAACAGCAAGGCCTCTGATCAGGAGGTTTTGAAGAGTGTGGAACCACCTCTTAGGTGCTGCTGGTGTTCCCAGGTTCACCCTAACTCAGGGTGGTAGCACCTGCTAGGGTCACAGCTATGGGCAAATATTTAACCCCCAAACTAGGGTCAAAACACTATGAAAGTGCAAGAATAGGTTTTAGTACCAGCAATACATTTTTGGAATAAATTAATACCAGCAATAAAAATCTTGTTGGCATTAAATAACCCATTGAGGTGTTGATATGCCATAAAACATAGCAAACCAAACCTGTTCTTGCTACTTAATAATGTTTCTTCTTTTTCTTATATTCTTTCACACTCAGTAACTCCTTGTGTCTTAGTGGCATTATTGCCTTGCTTGGGGGTGAAATGAATTAATTCCTCCAAACAATAAAAAATTAAATCACATTCTAAATACTGTCCATCCAATCACAAAGCATTCAAAATAGATTGCTAAGAATGGGTCAAGATCAACTGAGGTCCTCTAGTTTTCTTTCAGTAATCCTTATCTTAAACAGTGTAAAATAAACTGCTATTCTCTGAACAGCATAAAATCAATAAGACCAAGGTATAATTATTACAATTAAACATGCTTACAACATGTAATGATGGACTACACAGCAAATTAATGCTGAAAACAGAACAATCGTTATCTTCTGTCTTCTTAATTCCTGTTCTTGCTCCTTAATAATGTCTTTATTTTTCCCAGATTCTTTCAGATTCAGTAACTCCACACATCTTAGAGGATTTATTGCCTTACTTGGGAAAAAATGATTAAAAAGAAAAAAAACTGTCAGCAGAAAAGGAAAAAAAGATATTCGTTAACACAAAATAAGAAACCAATGCCAGCCAACATGAAAACCAAGATTCCATTGACAGAAATCCTTGCTTTTTGCCAGTTGGAATATGAAGGTGTTGTGCATTATGAAAAGGTGAAACAGAGAAGGACCATAACTGCAGATGGCTATTAACACCAAGGATCAGGCAAACAAAGCATTATATTAAAAGAATTCTGCTTGGACCTATTCTACTAAACAAATGCTCCCACCCCAAAACATTAAGATGGGAGATTTTTGCTCAATCTAGATACTCATCATGTTGTGGATATGGACTCTGAATAAGAAATCAGAAAGCTGAGTTCATTATGTTCACTTATGTGCGAATACGCTTGGGAAAGGTATGAACCCAACTCTTCACCTCCCACTTTTGGGTTGAATAGCAGGACAGATTGGATCCTATGGCCTTGGCCGGCAACCAGTCTACCGTAGAATTAAGTGACAACCTACTGTGGGAAAAATCTTCTGCCAAGTCAGTCATGAATCAAAAAAGACATGATCAGCCAAGCATGTATCACGTATGGCAATTAACTGATGTCCTCATAAGATTTACAACCTTCAGATTTTCATTTGAATTGATTCCTCAAACATTTTCAGAAGTAGCAAAATTACATATACTCATATCTCCACACACACACACACACACATATATATATGTGAAAAAAAAAATATATATATATATAGTCAAGTTAGTTGTTTACTTGTATCGGGGTTTTTTCTTTGGGCCTTGAACCTGTGCGATTATTTTTGACAGACTTTCATGTTCCTGGCTCTTTCTTTTTTAAAACCTTTTTTTTTCCCTTCGTGATTGATTTGGCTATTGTTAAATCAAGAATTCGAAGGTTTTTCAACACGAGTGTAGTCACCTATATATATATATATATTTTCATGGTTGTATTTTACGTATTAGCTCAGTTACTAGGAACTGATAGCCAGACACCAGTACATATTATTTGATTATAGTGGTGAAGGCTTTGGGCAGATATATATATCTAAATCTAAAAATATATATATATATATATATATATATATATAAATCTAAAAATAAATACGCTAAAGTTCACCTTCATCCCTACCATGCGCCAATGGCTTAGTGGTAGAATTTCCGACTGACGCCAATTCAGTCGGGTTTCGATCCTAGCTAAGCTAGAGGCAACCAGACGTCTAGCCACACTGAAGAGCTGTGATACAGCGAAACAGTCTGTCTGTGGATGACAATAGTATATATATATATATATGTATGTATATTACAGTAAGACTCTGTACAAGGCCAATGGCTGACATTAAGGGGTAGTTTATATGGAGAGGAGGGGAAGATAATGGTTAACTCTAAACTTGAACAGTTTAAGATTGTATTGATCGGGGAAACATCCTCTTGGGTGTCTGTTCCATAGGGCAGTGTTTCCCAAGCAGAAGCTGTTTGAGTGGAACTTACTTCTTGCCGATGGAATAGGGAGGGAATGTGGAGTGTTTGCTACTATGTAAGTTGCTTAGACGGTTCTAGCCATCAAGGTTAGATTTGTGTGTGTGTGGAAATTTTGTAGCATTATCATTTTTTTCTCAAATGAGAGTCTGTTTAAAGGGGTGTGCTGGAAAGTCCTTGGCCTAACCCACCACCCAAAATATGATAAAATTATTACAACTGAATTTTGTTTCTCAAAACTATGAATACATAAGATGCAACATATTTTTTTTATCATAAACCCAGGAAAGTTAAAAAAAAAAAATATTATAATATGTAACTTACCGTATATACTCATGTAACTTGTGATGTTTATTTTAAATACAGCAGTACTTTTTGACTACAGTAAGTAGATATATAGCTTGGTCAATGGCATAGCCAGAACCACCAGTTCATATGCTAATTTTATATTTTAGCTTCAAAATTAAGTCTTCAAAAGTCGCATGATATGTGAGTATACAAGGTATATATTAGGGTATTTAGAAAATAATTACATCGACCAAAATATAATTTATTTACATATTTAAAAAAATAATACATATATGTGTGTGTGTGTGTGTGTGTGTGTGTGTGTGTGTGTGTGTGTGTAAATAAATTTAATTTGTAATTGAAATGAAAGTGATTACCTTTTTAAGGTAATCATTTTCATTTTTTGACAACTGCAGCCAAACAGAAAAGCAGATTTTTGATTCCAAGTCAAAAGTAAACCAAAATTTTTCCTCAAAAATTGTTTGAATGTTCATTTTCAACTCGTCTGTTTCTGAATGTTTGTCACTTATGAAATGTTTGAACAACCTGAAGATTGCATTCAAGTATCAAACAGACTGTTGCCACTCTGTGTTGACCTCAGTTTCCACTTTTATATCTATATACATGCCTGATATTGAACACTTTTACCCATAAATATAACTTATTTTAAAAGTATATTTTTATCATTCATATATATATATATATATATATATATATATATATATATATATATATATATATAAAAACATGAAAAGCAAACAAATGATTTTCAAATGTGACTACAAATTTAAATAAATTTTATTATTGAGCATTTGATTTCTTTCAATTGAAAGAAATGAATTACAAAAGCTACTTACAAAGCAAATTCACACAAAAATATTTTTGTTTTCTTTCTTTACAGTACAACAATCAATTGCATTAGTATGATAGAACAGAATGTGTTTACATAAGGAGAGGGTAACATATTTACATTGTTTTATGAATGTGTGTAATTTTCTAGCAGTAGCAGTCAGGAAAGCTGTATTATACTAATGCTAATGTTTTGTTTACAAAACTCTGTTCATAAATTTCAGGTGTGCTTAATTTACTTTAAAATTGCTAGACTTTGTAAGAAGTTACTTGAATAAAATATGTGAAATGTTAAGTAATAAATTATACAAAAGGTTTTGAGAATTCAGATGGACTACAACAATGAACAACCGACTGTGGTCAAAGATTTACTGAAAACTGAATACTAACTTAACATCACAAATATTTATAAGAAATAAATAGGCTCGAAGAAGCTAAAAATTAGCTTACTAAATGCAGAAGTTTATTGGTTAATAAATATTTCACCCAATTTTTAAATACCTATTTTTGGAGGGAAAATATTGTTGATCATTTTCTGGAGTGATCCTACAAATTTTGTAGCAGATGATAAACATAGTTGTTTGGTCTTTCAAAGCCTTCATTGCGTTTGAAATAATAACGCTGATTGGTTAATATATACAAATGTAGAAATTCAAATCTAGAGCCTATCTTATGCACAAAAATGAGTCAATTTTGAGCTTAAGTGACATTACTTAAATCTACTGCATTTTTCTACAATTTTTTAACAGGGTTCCACACACAAACACACACACACATATATATAAAAATTTTTTTATAAAACTCTCTTGTCAGCCCTCTTTTAGTTTCAATTTAACACCAATTTAATGTCATAAAGTTAATATCCGGGTTAATTTTATAAAACCTCTTCCCTTTAAAGTTAATACCTTCCACCCTCCCCTAACCACCGATCCGGGCATTTTGTCAAAATGGATAAATTCTGTATCACTTTTTCAACTGCTGTCAAAATTAAATTTCTAATTCCAAAACAAACAGTCTATAAACCAAGGTTGAATACGACTGACATACTTCTTGTTAGCTGAAATAGATCTATCACCCCCACCAAATACAAGGTAATTTTGGATTTTGTTGTGTAATACACACACACACACACACACACACATTATATATATATTTTTTGCAGCATATCTTCATTCAACCATACTTGGTTGAATAATCTGGACATATTACTATTTTTATTTAATATTTCATTAATATTTCATTACTATATAATATTCATTAATATTTCATTAATATTTTTTGCAGCATATCTTCATTCAACCATACTTGGTTGAATAATCTGGACATATTACTATTTTTATTTAATCCTTGAATTCTCGGATCAACTTCTTAATGTTGATATTGAATTCATTAAGGGAAACACCGCATTTTTTTTTTTCATTTCTTTTATTTTCCCCAAGTACTTTCAATCTCATCCAAGATCATCTTCAGGGGTGAATTGGTAAGATAAAAAAATTAATGTAATTTATAGTTGTGAATTGTTTTGTAAATGCGCATGAAACGCTCTGTGTTATAATTATAAACATGTATGAATGCACTCCATTATAATTAATTTAAAAATCAACTATTAAAGCTATTATGCTTTTTTAAATGTTTTATCTAAGTGAAGTAATTTTAATTTATATAATTGTAAATTTTTAAAAAATTACAATTTGAGTATTTTAAAAACAGTAATATGTCCAGATTATTCAACCAAAGATATATATATATTGAGTATATTTTGGCAGCATGCTTTCATTGAGACACGTTTCATTGAATAATTTAGACAAGTTTTGTCTACTTGTTTTCATTTGGATCCTTTCGTATTCACAGACAAGCTTTTTGGTATCATTTTGTCTTTGAAAATGATGAATACTACAATATTTGTCTTTAAATAAACAACATCCTGATGGTGACATTGTGCTATGTCGAAAGTACTTGGAATAAAATGATATGTATCAACACAGTGATTTTCTCTCTTCTTTTAATGACACCAAAAAGCTTGGCTGTGAATATGAAAGGATCCAATTGAAAATAAGTAGACAAAACTTATTCAATAAAACATCTCAATACACACACATATATGTAAAGTAAAATGAAATAAAGCAATTAAACAAAGAAAGAATGTCTGTAATAAGAGGTGAATTTCAAATAATGCTGAAAATAGAGTAGCCAATGGCAATACTTACTTTAAGAGGAATTCAGACAGAAAGATGTAACCTTGACTGGATCTAAAATCATCCAATAATGTGTGAGAAACTTCGCTTGAGTCTTTGAGAAAGCAGAACACAGTAACAATCATTTCTACCATCTCAATAGGGGACAGTTCCTGAGCTCTCTGCATGTTCTCGATGCAATGGCGCACGCAACCCTTCTCTATAAAAGAAAAAAAGATATGGAGTATTAATTCTTAAAACTTGGAGATAATGCCTGTTTGAAAAGTAATGGGACTGGTCTAAAAAATAATGTATTTCAATTCCAAACAACAAACGACACAGTTTTCTCTTCAAAGTAAACCCTCAAGTCCTCTACACTTTTCCATCCTTCTCTGTGATGCTTCTAGGCACTGCTGGAAGGATTCTTCTTGGATATGCCTCAGTTCTGTCATTACGGTCCTCTTGATGGCCTCCACGCCTTCAAAACGGGTCCCCCCTTGATGATCCCCATGAGCTTGGAGATAAGGAAAAAAGTCACATGGAGCAAGATCTGGTGAATAGGGAAATTGTTCCAGTATGGCCAGGAACTGCCAGATGCTCAGGGCATTGTGAGCAGGTGCATTGTCAAGTAGAAAGCAGTGACAATTTGTCCTGCCACAGCTCTCATCTCTTCAAGCGCACTGAGTGAGGCAAACACAGCAGGATCTCTTTGTAGACATGCTGATTGATCATCTGGCTCCGTGGCAAGAACTCACTATGCATAATGCTTCTCACATAAAAGAACATGATCAGTCCCATTACTTTTCATATATATATATATATATATATATATATATATATATATATATATAACAACAACTAAAATACTATTGTCAGTTGTCCGTTAAAAACTCAAACACAGTCGCATTCCACATCACGTGACGTCCGAGTCTCGAAACAAACACACAAACACAGTAATTTTAGTACAACATACATACGAAGAAGAAAAGAGAAATACTGGATTCTAAAATTAGACACATATAAACTAGGGTTAAACAAACACGTGGATATTTTAAATCTATATAAATATTTCAACAGTTAAAAAAATTTCTTTAGATATGGTCAAAAAACCTTTTTAAACAACATTTAAAATACTATCATCAGTCTTTCCACGCCTCACGACAAATGCTGTAAACAAACACACAAACACAGTATCTCATTTGATTTCTGAGGAAGGACCGAGGTGGTCTGAAATATTAAATATATATAAAAACACAGAAATAAATACTTTCGTAAAAAAAACACCCAATTTTTTTTCAGTTATTTTATCCATATATTATATACATATCAATAAAGTATACGTGGCCTCTCATCATGCTATATATATATATATTATATTATATTATATATATATATATATATATATATATATCATGTTTGCTTGAATAATATCAACTAGTTCTGCCTATCAAACACTCATGAAGACCTACCGGACCCTATTCATAACATACTTGTTAACACAAATATAATAGCATCATCTACATGCAAAAAAAGGCTAAAAATAATGGAAGCCTTATTAATAAAAACAAAAAACCAACACTCAATAATATCAACTATGAACATGGACACAATATCTTGACTGTGTTTTGAAAATGAAAACATTATATAAATACATACATACATACATACATACATACATACAACAAACTATTTCTTGTTATTTCAACCTTGAAAATGGCTAAATGTATAGCCGAAAGTGCTCGGATAAAAAGAACAATAATTTATCATCCGAAAAGAAAAAAACTATTAGATCACATGAGAAATTGTATAAAATACTAAATCAAGGCAAATCTTGTCTGTCATATTCAATGAAATGTGCATGAAAGGTGGATTGCTGCCTAAATACACAAATACACATAAATACACACACACACACACACACACACACACAGGTTCAGTAAAAAAAATGAGCATACCCTGATGAAAAAATTACCCAAAAGTTGATAAAAATAAAGTTTTAATGCCAAAATCTTTGTTATTATTAAGAGGAAAGACCAAAGGATTTTTTGATTACTTTTTTAATCCTTTTTATAACCTTTGAAAGTTTGGTTAAAAACTTTGTCTTTCTTGCATCAACAGGTGATCATGAATCAGTATAATAAATTTTAGTTTCTTTTTGCAGTGCAAAATACACTGATTTGGAAATTCTTTCAAAAATTCAGATAATTGTTGGATTTTAATGAAACTTTCAGGACTTATTCACAAATGAGTGAAATTATTTTTGAAATCCTGCTAATTTTCCCTCTGAAAGTTCTCCACTGCCTGAACCGGGTATTGAACTCACACTCTTTTGGGTCTGTCACTGGATCTAACCAACGCCTTTATCCACTGTGCCATGTGTGACAATTTTGCCATCAGATAACTGATAACTGACATCCATCAAACATGGCTCGTGGAACTAGAACAGTCTACCCCAGTGATCGAAATAAAGGGTTCGGTTCGAAATTCCAACCACCTGAAGAAGGCCGGAGCGTACAACGGCCGAAACATTGTGACAAAAATGGCAACAAAGATGAGGACAATAGTCCGACTAATGTAAATACTGTACATAATACCTCATCTCAGAAATATAGACAGACTCTTAATTACAATAATTTATAAATTTTTAAAATTCTGTATTAATTTTAGCAGTTAGGTGATATTGTTATTGAGTAAAAACTTTGCTTAGAAATTATAGATGGAAAAGCTTACTACAGTTCAACAACCCCCAGTATTTTTGAAAGAATTTTTAATTTATTTTATGTGAGTATAAACATATCTATTTTTGTAAATATGGATGTCAAAACACAACATTAACATAAAATAAGAACAGTAACTACAATAAAGTTAAAATTTAATTTTAATTAATTTTGGTAATTTAATTTTAATTAATTTTGGTAATTTAATTTTAATTAATTTTGGTAATGGTAATTTTCTAACATTTTCTCAACAAGAGACTTCATAATTTAGACAACAAAGCCAAAGTACCTAAAATTCAATAAAATATTAGATTGCTAAGCATATTTTCTTAAATGCTTAAGTTTACTAGGTAGTTAAAAAAAATGCATGAAAAAGGTGTTCACATTATATTCACCAAGTAATTTTTACATTTATGTTTCCCCTTAGAAAAAATTCCTAAACTAGCATAAAGTCTAGCATGCTTTTATGCACTGTTTAACCTGAAAGTGATATTTGTTTCAAATCAGAATAATTAAACTTTAAATCAGGTAATCTTCCTCAAATTAAGTTTCAGGAAAGCATATTTTATTTTTGAAGGATTTTTTAAGTGAATTATGTTTTGTTGATAGATTTGTCAGTATTGGACAATTTTAACATTTTGACTGATAATAAAAAAAAAAACTCATTCTAATCAATTTAAATTAGTTTTGAAAGATAGCAAAGTATTTTGCTTATTGGAAATATTAAATTTAATCTATTAGCGTGAAATTAAAAAAAAAAATCATGGAACAATTTACAACATGTGAAACCAGGAACGTCTTCTCGCCACTGTCAATTGAAAAAAATGGTGTGGTTTGGACACATTACAAGGTACGACAGCCTGTGCAAAACCATTATGCAAAGCACTGTTGAAGGTGGACGTAGGAGAGGACGCCAACGCAAAAAACTGGTTGGACAATGTCAAACAATGTTCAGGTATGACTGTACCAGAATTGCTGATGGCTGCCATTGATAGACCGTTGTGGAAAATAAGAGTTAGTGTGACTTTGAATTCAGACCAGTCCTATGATTACACAAGTCAAGGGGGGGAGGATGATGACACACACACACACACACACACACAAATCAAATAATGTGGTTACTTACCATGAATATAGTTAACGACTTGGGGTGTGAGTCCATGTCGTGATAGAGTCACTAGAATTTCACCTGCACTTTTCCTCCAGGGTATGCTGTGGGGGTGACACCAAGATGTAATAGCATTGAATAACAAACTCAGGTCATCTTTCCTTGCTAGTTCTTCAGCTGGAGAAATATGACTACACAGACGAACTAATACCTGGAAAAGACAATTATAAAGAAATTATTCAGAAAAATCCTAACAGTTTATTAAAACTAATTCTGTTATAACATACAGGTTTTCATAAAACATTTACAGGTTAATATATTCAAAGTACAGACAAATGAAGGTCAGTGCTTCTACTATTAAAATTTATAACAACATTTCTTACTAATATCATACTAATAATTGTCCTTGTCCCTGTGTAAGTAGGGATATTACAACCCACCATTACCTTAAATAAATAATGGAGCATTTTGATTGTGAGGAAAAGCAGAAGATATCATAAGAGATGCTGCTTGGTTTTAGTGAGAAAAAGAAAGCATATATAATGAGAGAAAGAAAAATAGAGGAAATAATCAGGAACTTAATGCTTCTGTGAAATAGGAGAGAAAGAGAGATGAACAGGGGAGAGAGAAAGAGAGATGAACAGGGGAGAGAGAAAGAGAGATGAACAGGGGGGAGAGAGAGAGAGAGATGAAAAGGGGAGAGAGAGAGAGAGAGAGAGAGAGATGAAAAGGGGAGAGAGAGAGAGAGAGATGAAAAGGGGAGAGAGAGAGAGATGAAAAGGGGAGAGAGAGAGAGATGAAAAGGGGAGAGAGAGAGAGATGAAAAGGGGAGAGAGAGAGAGATGAAAAGGGGAGAGAGATGAAAAGGGGAGAGAGATGAAAAGGGGAGAGAGAGAGAGAGATGAAAAGGGGAGAGAGAGAGAGAGATGAAAAGGGGAGAGAGAGAGAGAGATGAAAAGGGGAGAGAGAGAGATGAACAGGGGAGAGAGAGAGAGAGATGAAAAGGGGAGAGAGAGAGAGAGATGAACAGGGGAGAGAGAGATGAACAGGGGAGAGAGAGAGAGATGAGCAAGGGAGAGAGAGAGATGAGCAGGGGAGAGAGAGAGATGAACAGGGGAGAGAGAGAGATGAACAGGGGAGAGAGAGAGATGAACAGGGGGAGAGAGAGATAGATGAACAGGGGGGAGAGAGAGATGAACGGGGGGAGAGAGAGATGAACAGGGGGGAGAGAGAGATGAACAGGGGGGAGAGAGAGATGAACAGGGGGGAGAGAGAGATGAACAGGGGGGAGAGAGAGAAAGAGAGATGAACAGGGGGGAGAGAGAGAAAGAGAGATGAACAGGGGAGAGAGAGAGAAAGAGAGATGAACAGGGGAGAAAGATGAACAGGGGAGAGAGAGGGCGGCAGACAGATCAAGAGAGAGGGTAGTAGAGAGGGAGAGAGAGAGACAAGTGAGGGAGAGAGGGGAGAGACAAGAGAGGGGAGAGAGTGAAAGAGAGGGGAGAGAGACAAGAGGGGAGAGAGTGAAAGAGAGGGGAGAGAGACAAGAGGGGAGAGAGTGAAAGAGAGGGGAGAGAGACAAGAGGGGAGAGAGTGAAAGAGAGGGGAGAGAGACAAAGAGAGGGGAGAGAGGGAAAGAGAATGAGAGAAACAATAGAGGGAGAGAAACAATAGAGGGAAAGAGAGGGAGAGAAACAATAGAGGGAAAGAGAGGGAGAGGGAAAGAGAGGGAGAGAGACAATAGAGGGAGAGAGACAATAGAGGGAGAGAGACAATAGAGGGAGAGAGACAATAGAGGGAAAGAGAGGGGGAGAGACAATAGAGGGAAAGAGAGGGGGAGAGACAAGACAGGCAGAGAGGGGGAGAGACAAGACAGGCAGAGAGGGGGAGAGACAAGACAGGCAGATAGGGGGAGAGACAAGACAGGCAGAGAGGGGGAGAGACAAGACAGGCAGAGAGGGGGAGAGACAAGACAGGCAGAGAGGGGGAGAGACAAGACAGGCAGAGAGGGGGAGAGACAAGACAGGCAGAGAGGGGGAGAGACAAGACAGGCAGAGAGGGGGAGAGACAAGACAGGCAGAGAGGGGGAGAGACAAGACAGGCAGAGAGGGGGAGAGACAAGACAGGCAGAGAGGGGGAGAGACAAGACAGGCAGAGAGGGGGAGAGACAAGACAGGCAGAGAGGGGGAGAGACAAGACAGGCAGAGAGGGGGAGAGACAAGACAGGCAGAGAGGGGGAGAGACAAGACAGGCAGAGAGGGGGAGAGACAAGACAGGCAGAGAGGGGGAGAGACAAGACAGGCAGAGAGGGGGAGAGACAAGACAGGCAGAGAGGGGGAGAGACAAGACAGGCAGAGAGGGGGAGAGACAAGACAGGCAGAGAGGGGGAGAGACAAGACAGGCAGAGAGGGGGAGAGACAAGACAGGCAGAGAGGGGGAGAGACAAGACAGGCAGAGAGGGAGAATACTTAACTGATTATCATACGAGTACCAGGGTTTCAACATGATACGACCGTAAGCTTTTTATACCACCTGCAAATCTATAGACTGTTTTGTCTTTTTAGAAAGGTTTAGACCATGTGTGGAAATCTATTGTTGAGCTTGATTGGCACATTTAATGTTTTTGGGTGCATCCAAATTTTGTATGTCTGGCAGCCTTTTGACCACGTAAAGGCCTGAATTTGTGTACATAACGCAATGGAAAATGGTTTTTTAAGTTTGACAGCATTCCCACTGTGATTTCTGCAGGCTGTTAAAGAGCTGAAAGTTTTTGTGACTATGGTTTTGTGTGCATTCAAGTTTAGAATTATTTTGTTAATTGTAATTAACTGACAAATGATTGAATTTTTTAATTTTTTATTTTAAGAGCCATGTGTGTGTCCTTTTGCCTTTTTGTGAGTTCATTTTTGTGGAAAAATTAAGTTAGTTAATTGTTGTGGGAATAAGTAGATTCGGCATGCATAGTCTTGGATTTCCGAATGTGTTTTGGTTTGTGTCCTGGGAGGTGGGAAATTGTCACACCTGGCTATGTAGATAAAGGAATAACAAGGAGTAAAGAGGGAGCTTTACACTATGAAGTATTCAGTATCAAGTGACTATAAACCCCAAGATACCCCCAGGGTCAAAGAAGGGCCTTGATGACCAAAAGGAATTGGTCAAGTGGCTTGTGGGATGCCAAGTTGCCATAGAGACTAAGGGATGAAGGAACACTTGTAATTACAGTAGAGACAGTGATGGATTAGATAGATGCTGAGTGGGTGTGGTTGTTTTCCCCATGGGGGCAGCCAGGAGCAGGAGGAATTAGATGTGGTGCAAGTTGAGTTTTGGCACACAGTGGCAGATGGTTAATTAGAGTGATTATAGAAAATTCATGGTGATAAATTTGTAAAGATTCGTTCAAGTAAATCTGGTAATATGCAAATACAAAACTAATTAATTGATTGTGCTTAAATAAATAGGATAATGCCTATATAAAAATATAAAAAACAATATTACCAGCAATACATTTTTTAAGAAAAAAAATATTACCAGCAATACATTATTACCAGCTATACATTTTTGAAGAAAAATATTACCAGAAATAGATTTTCTTAAAAATATTACCAGCAATTCATTTTTGAAGAGATAAATATTACTAGCATTACATTTTTGAAGAAAAAATATTACCAGCAATACATTATTACCAGCTATACATTTTTGAAGAAAAATAAATATTACCAGCTATACATTTTTTGAAAAATTATAACCAGCAATAAAAATCTTGTCGGCATTGAATAACAGTGTGTGCTGTGTCAGTGCAAGTAGGAAATAAGTATGGTTCATGGTATATTTAAAGTGTAAAATTTAGGTGACAAGGACATGGCTCAGTTGTGAAATTGGTTGACACTGTGGCATGGGGCTTTTTGGAATGTATTGTGTAATTTTTGGACCAGTATTTTTTTTTTCTGTGAATTTTATGTAAATTTCATGTAGTCTCAAGTGAAGAGGCAATGAATTTTGTTCTCCCCAGGAATATTGGATGGCGGTGGTGGTAACTGCTGACCTGAGTGGAGGTGACAAAGTTCACTGTTGGAGTGACTTGTATCCAGACTGGCATCTGAGGCATTGACTTTGGGTCATGGAAGCTAGTGACCAAGAATGGACAAAGGATTGTCCAGTATTCTGTTTTTGTTTAAAAAAAAATGTTTATGAAGCATTAAAAAAAATGGTCAGAATTTTGTTGTTTATGTTAATTCTTTTTCAGGAATTGTATATGTCCATGTCAAAGGGGTCATGTGATCAAGGCCCAATAAAGAACAAATGTACCGAGCACACCTTAAAGATACGAAAGTTTAGAGGGGATTTTAGAGTAACATAGTTGAAATATTGCCAGGGAACTGATAAAGGTCTGTCATATGGAGGGGACAGTTGTTCATTAAGTCTTATTTTGATGGCATCCTATAGAAGATGGGAAATTTAATCTGAACAATCCGCATACAAGGAAATGGAGAATTTTACCTGAACAAACACTTTCTGAAGTAAAATTCTTCGTTCCTTTGGTGTAAACTCGTAACCGTCTTCCAAGACATCTGTGCACGGCACACTGGGTAGATCAAAGAACAAGTAGAGACATTTGACCAGAGTCGAGGGCAATGATGCCGCTGTCATACGGTCAACAAGAGCTTGAGAGCCTGTCGATAATAGGTTGAGGGTCTGCAACAAGATCCAACCGCGATTATTCTCTTGGGGCGATTCTACCTCCAGAAAATTCACAATAGAACAGCTTGCAGTTGCTGGTTGAAAAGAAAACAAGATAAAAAGATTAATGTGAAAGCCAATTTGACGTGGAAAAATGCAAAAAAGGTGCCTTTCCAGACCAATCAGTTGGATCAGGCTGGTCAAACACAACACGAATATTTAATTGCAATCAATTGCTATGGAAACAATCAAAAAAAGAAGAGATCATGAGTAAAAGCGGCTTTATTTACATAAGGATTGTTATCCTTATTTTTGTTGGTGGTGTTGTCCAAGTTCTGAAATCTGGAATCAATGCTTGGCAATTTCAGAGCATGAACATTTTCTGGAAGTAGAGTGTGGTGCAACAGTTGATGCCAAAAGGTTTCAGCTGTTGTCACTCTGGCCTTCATCAGGTGTATGTTAATCCAGGTAACCTACAGGGGATTTTGAACTGAACTCTTTATTTATACAACAAAAGTTGGTTGTTCACACTTCACTGCTCAGATTAAGTAGAGGATTAAGCATACTACTAGATTGGCAGAAAGGTCTCATCATTTTAAAGTTGAATCAGATAAATACAACTGTAATTTGGTATCCACTAGGTTAGGATATTGGATCTAATTAGTAATTTTCAATAAAACAAGGTTTTTATCTTATTTGAAACTGATTAATTTTAATTTAGTGCTTACTGTAATCTTTATTTAAAAATTACGGTAAGCACAAAATAAAAAAAAAACGGAAGCTGGTAATATACATACTTATATTTGATATGTAATAATAATTTTTAAATAATTTAGTAATTCTGTTACATTTACTTGATTTAAAAAGAAATATAGTCTATTAGTAATTAAGAGTAAAAATAATATTTTAAAATTGTAGTTAAATATAACGTATTCTAAACCAAACAGACCTTTTAGAAAGAATCTTTAAGTATACAAGTACAAATTTAACAGAAAAATGCAAAAAAACGTTTTGTTGTTAATAAAAAAAAAAATCAGACAATTTGTGTTGAATGGATGTCAAAATTCATTGAAAAATGCACCCCTACCCTCCCTAAGCTTAACCTCTTTTTTGAATGTAACTCATAATTGATACAACAATAATTAATAAAAAAAAAACATGTTACCACCCCTGTCTAAATGATTCGATTTCTCTGTATCCTTGGAAACAAGAAATTATGAATTATATGTGCGTTTAAAACTCAGTAAATTTAAAAATAAGTTATTCCAAAATTTGCTTGAAGATGAAACAGGACTAATGCTTTTAATTTAATATATATAATTAAATTTGAAGTTTTTAGCTTCGGTTTTTGAAACATGGGAATTCCTGTGTAGTGAAGAAACTATATTTTAAATCAGTTTTTATATATATATATATATAAATAAATTTTGTATAATTTTATATAATCGGCATTATTTAGAAAGATAGTATGACAAATTGGAAAAGTTTTTGGAACATGTTTCATCAACAAAGCCCAGTCCAATGAAATCCTAACAGATGAAATGCGTCACAAAAAAATTCTTCCCAATTTGTCATACTACATTTATACACACATATCTCTCGTCTGTTACCCCTCCCTTTGGCTTTCATTCACTCTAGCATTCGCCCCACACTCTCATACATACATTCTCACTAAATTTTATTTTTTATTCTCAGAGTTGTTTTTCTGTTTTCTTTTTGAATTTGTAGGTCTGATGAATTGGATCGTATTTACGATTCCAATGGAATAAATTATGACCATGGAATATTAGTGTTTAAGCCTTTTTATTATATCCTTACTCTGTCCTGGACATTGAGTTCTACCTGGATTCTATCCTCTTGGAATTATTTTTTATACATATATGTATGTGTATGTATGTATGTATATATATTTATATTTTAAATATATGATTGCATATGTATGTGTATATTTACCACTAATATTATCTATATCTATCTATCTATATATATATATATATATATATATATATATATATATATATATATATATATATAAAAGTGGACATGGAAGTAATACAGAACCCCTGAAGAATGGTTGGCGCCAAGAAACTTCAGAGTCATGGACTCAACTAAAAAGGATTTGATATTTAAAGTGAAGTAAATTTTAATATTATTTTAATAATGAGCACTAAAAATATCTGCTTATATTTTTAATTCTCATATATATATATATATATATATATATATATATATATATATATATATATATATATATACAGGGTGTAAAGTTCACGTGCACTTTAAAAAATTTATAACTTTATTTGTATTTGCGATAGAAATACTTTGTAAAAAGGATTAGAAAGAAGTAAATCTATATTTTTTAAGGTTTATTGAAATTTTATTTAAGTTTCCACATGACCTCCATCATTAGCAATACAAAGGGTAATACGATTTTGCAGTTCACAGAAAACATTTGCCTACTGATTTACAGTAATGCCTGAAATCACATTAGTTATTTTAGCTATACTTAAAACTAGGTACATTAAACTTTATAACATTTTTTTACAGATTATTTCTATCGCAAATACAAATAAAGTTATAAATTTTTTTAAGTGCACACGAACTTTATGGACACCCTGTGTCTATATATATATATATATATATATATATATATATATATATATACACACACACACTCATACACACACATACATACATACACACACATATTATATATATATATATATATATATATATATATATATTCCCTTTTTCTGTCAAAATATATAAGATCTTGAAAGAATTGTGCAGATAGTTGATAAATTGAATTTAAATTTGAATTGCTCTAAAATTGATAAAATTTTAAAATAAATTCAGTCTGGAAAGGGTTTGAGCTTTTGCAAGTATAAAATATAAAATACAATTAAGAAAGAAATTAAAATATTTATAATGTAACTCAATATACAGGGTGGTATGAAAGACTTTTCAGCACTACATAATATAATTTTCTATTTCAGATGGCTGACACAAGCTTCTACAGTTTGGAAGAGAGGCAGCGGCTGACAAGTCTTTCGGACCACCCGGTATATTGTAAAGAACTGGGCTGTTGATGCTAATACTGGGTCCGTTGATAGTAGAACCTCATAATTATATACCAAATTTTAAAACCTAAATTTGTTTGAGATTTTTACACTGTTACTTAAACAATATAACAAAGATGTCAACTTTCTACAAATGTTTTTTTTTTTTTTATTTATTCTGGAAATCTTTGAATATGTTTTCCGAAAGAAAAAGAAAATCAGAATGCTACTTTACCTGTAGACTGATTGGATGCCCTCCGTCTGATCTCAGTAACCATCAGTTTGGAAACTTGGCTGCAAAACTGTTGAATATCTCCAAACTTTTCAGTCATTTCACTTGATGGGGAACTGTCAAACACCTGTCATCAGCAGAAGGAACAGAGTTATAAAAAGAATTCAAGAAAAAAAATAATGTATCACAATCAATCACCAAGAAAAAACAAGATACAAAGACGTGTGTCCTTTTCATATCACCAATATTCATAATGGTAATAGTAATTGTTGTGGCCTTGTTAGGGCCAGAAATAAAGACACAAAGAGAGGAATTGAGTTAACCTAATATATTAACACAAACAGTAATACAAACATATACAAACGAGAGTGCTACAGCAAGAATGTTCGGTCAGACTGTCAGAGCTGACTGCTGGAAACTTCCCTCTCTAAAAGCAGTACCTTCTATTTATAGCTGGGAGAGTCCCTACGTGTGTGAGTAAATTACCATATCAGTAATATTAACTCTTTCCTTATGAGGAAACATTTGGCATTCATTGGCAGTGCAACTTAGGTTAAGCTTTTATTCACTCCCTGGCCATTAGGCTGGGATCAAAGTGTAGTATCTGATTAAACTTACTTTGTGTCACATCCTGCCAGTGTGCAGCAGCAAGAAAATAAAAAAAAATAAAAAAAATCACTTCTCAGAATTTCAGCTGGGATCAAAGTGTAGTATCTGCTCTTGAATGGATAAACTACATTTCGTCTCTCAGTAGCGTCTGCCTTTGGACAAAGTGCAACTGAAAACATATTGAGAAGTGCCTGGTTCTGGGGAACAGCTGCCTATGGCAGTACCCCCCTCATTACACAAAAGAGGAGGAATCTGTAGTAATAGTGATGCCAGAACAACACAGTTGACAGTTGTAAGGGTTGGGCTATTTTTGAACCTGGCCTGGGTGAACATGCTAAGACTCCACATATTAAACTGGCCTTGTGTCACATCTTGCCAGCATGAAGCAGCAAGTAAATGCAATCTAGATTTTCAGGCAGAAAAACTATTTTATCTCATAAATGTTTTTGTCTGTGGACGGAGCGCAACTCAGTTGTGTTGCTGTCTGCGTACAGAACACAACTGAAAATATTACTGAGAAATGCCCAGTCTCAGGGAATCAGTTGTCTGCACAGAAGTACCTTCCTTGTCGCACAAAGGAGGGCGGGGATTGGTAGTGATACCAATGCCAGCATTACTGGCAGTTACCTGGCATCCCATCTACAGTCACTTTCTCACAGATTGTTCCATGGCTTCCCTCTATCTCTTCGACAAGTATTTTCACGGCAACTGACCCGACGAGCTATTTTCACAGGTGCCCAGACTGCATGAATTTGAGCGAGCTACTAGGCTGGCATCTCTGTCATATCTTTTCAATGTCAAAACAGATGTAACCGTCTCTTCTACTCAAACAGCTTTGTTCTCTTGCACTTCTTGTCTGTGGAACTCCCTTTCTTTTGCTTGCTTCCCTGATAACTATAATCTTCAAATATCCAAGTGTAATGTCAATCGACATCTGATACCTTACTCTTGTTCCCCCGTCCTTCTCTGTATCCTTTCCTCAAACACGCCTCTTTACTCTTGTTCTCAATTCTCCATAACCCCTTGCATCCTAAAAAAAAAAAAAAAAAAAAAAAAAAAAGAGCTGCAGGAGCTGGGCTATTTTGGGACCAAGCACAGGTGCACATGCTCAGTCTCCCCACACTAGGATCTTGTGTCATATCCATTTGCAGGTGATTTGCTGCCAGTATAGATTCTGGATCATTCTAATGCTCTTCCTAGTTACGGCTGGTATTTATAGCATAAAAAATAAATACTTGCATTATATAGAACATGCAAGTTGATTATTAAAAAAATATGTATATATCAGCACTTAATAAAGGGCAGCACTAGTCGTTACTCAAATTTCATGCTCTAGTGATCTTCAGACGACTCGTCTGAAGAATCATCTGAAGATTACTAGAGCATGAAACTTAAGAAACAACTAGAGCTGTCCTTTGTTAAGTGCTGACGTTGTGAAGTGTTTTTTACTATATCTGGGTAGTCTGGGTGTTGAGTACATTACTGAGTGGGTAGGCATTTGCCTTTTGTTCTTTCTTTTTTAGTCCTGGGTATGACAATAAATTACATCCGGCAGCAAGGCCTCAGATGTGGAGACTGGAGGTTTGCAGGAGTGTGGAACCACCTCTTAATTGCTGTTGTTCTCAGATTCACCCAGACCCGGGTGGTAGCAACTGTCAGGGTCCCAGGTATAGGCAAATAGTGAACCCCCACCAAACAAAAACTATGAAAGTATAAAAAGAAGCAATATACCAGCAATTCATTTTTATATAAAAAAAATTACCAACACCTATTTATAGTAAAATGACCAACTGTACATTTTATCTGTAAATATACAGGATATAAGAGGCCCGGATATAAGAGAAACCCGGGTATAAGAGAGATTGTCTCTGGTCCCAAATTAGAGCCTGTGTTAATGTATATATAATAGACAAAACCCGGATATAAGAGAAACCCGGGTATAAGAGAGATTGTCTCTGGTCCCAAATTAGAGCCTGTGTTAATGTATATATAATAGACCAAACCCGGATATAAGAGAAACCCGGGTATAAGAGAGATTGTCTCTGGTCCCAAATTAGAGCCTGTGTTAATGTATATATAATAGACCAAACCCGGATATAAGAGAAACCCGGGTATAAGAGATATTGTGTCTGGTCCCAAATTAGAGCCTGTGTTAATGTATATATAATAGACCAAACCCGGATATAAGAGAAACCCGGGTATAAGAGAGATTGTCTCTGGTCCCAAATTAGAGCCTGTGTTAATGTATATATAATAGACCAAACCCGGATATAAGAGAAACCTGGATATAAGAGAGATTTTCTTTGGTCCCAAATTAGAGCCTGTGTTAATGTATATATAATAGACCAAACCCGGATATAAGAGAAACCCTGATATAAGAGAGATTTTATTTGGTCCCAAATTAGAGCCTGTGTTAATGTATATATAATAGACCAAACCCGGATATAAGAGAAACCCGGATATAAGAGGCTTATTATCCAGTCCCGACAACTCTCTTATATTCGGGTTACACTGTAATTGCATTCAAAATCTATTTAGTTGAAGCAATAAAATTTTATTAAAAATATTTAGATTTTGGCATTAAATAACCCATGGAGATGTTGATATTCCACCAAACAACATCAAGCAAACCAAATCTTTCTTTTCTGATTTGAAATTTTTTCTTGCCTAAGGTGTTAAGTCATTTGTTAGTCACACTAACATTGTTGCGAGAGAAAGTGTGTGTGTGTGTGTGTGTAATTAATACAAGTAAAAAGTTTGTCACTTAGCAGACCGATGTTGCCTTCAGCATCCCAACTCCAGAGTTTCCGAGACAGACTCATCCACCCACTCCTCAGGATGTATCAGCAATTTACTGCTTATACTTCTCAATTTTTCTATGCACTTTATATATATATATATATATATATATATATATTATATATATGTACAGTGTAACCCAGATATAAGAGAGTTGTCGGGACCGGAGAAGAAGTCTCTTATATCCGGGTTTGGTCTATTATATATACATTAACACAGGCTCTAATTTAGGACCAGAGAAAATCTCTTATATCCGGGTTACACTATATATATATATATATATATATATATATATATATATATATATATATATATATAAAACTCACATCCCTACTTTATGGTGCAGAATCTTGGGCTCTATACCGTCGACACATCAATTAACTTGCTGCCTTCCACATGCACTGCTTACATATCATCTGCAACAGAAAACTGGATGATCACATTAGAAACTGTAGAGTTCTGACTAAATGCAGTATGACAGGTATTGAAGCTATTCTAATGTAATTCCAACTCAGGTGGGCAGGACACCTTTCTCAGATGAGTGATAGCAAACTTCCAAAACAATAACAGCTAACAAGCAGGTCAGTTGGAAGGGCACTCTTGCATTTCAAAAAACAAACTCAAAGACAATCTGAAGCAAAATGTATCATCCACGTTTCTTCCTGAGAAAACAAAGCATCAAAGCAAAGGAACTGGTGCCTGTCCTACTTCTAATCTGTACAAAGGTCTGGCAGAGGCTGACTTGAACACTGGAATCAACTGTGTGCAAATATTAAAGCAAGTTGGAAGCATGCTGCTCCTCTTAATGATAGCTTTACCTGTCACTGTGGCTTTATCACATGCAGTAAAGCAGACCTGCTGTCCACTCGTGGAAACATGTGGCAATTGATCTTCAACTACATGAGCAAAAAGGGGCAACTACATGTTCCATCTGCTAAAAGTTTGTAAAACACCTGCAGGTCTCAGGAGACACACGTGTGTCCATAGAAGTTGAGCACCTCTTTATTTTACTGAACCCTCATTTGTCATACACGATAAAAGAGTCCATGAAACACACACACACACACACACCCTATATATATATATATATATATATATATATATATATATATACATACATACACACACACACACACTTGTGCAAATTAATTGAAAAAAAATGAATAATTTCATTATGATTTACTTTTTTTGTATTTTTGCACTGAAACATGACCCAGTGCACATGTTGGTACTTCGTATATCCATTCCACAAAGTCTTTCTTTGCAGATTGACCACAAATTCTTGATTGGATTTAAATCAGAAAAGTTTCCGGATCACTCTATCTCAGCCTGTTCATATCTATCTATCTACAACCTTGTGCAAATTAATTGAAACAAAACGAATAATTCTGTTATTATTTACTTTTTTTCGTATTTTTCCAATGAAACATGACCCAGTGTACATGTTAGTACTTCATATATCCATTCCACAAAGTTGTTCCTTGCAGATTGACCACAGATTCTTGATTGGATTTAAATCAGGGGAGTTTCCAGGGCAGTCTAAAGTACTTTGATTTGCTCACTGGTAAGGCTTGCCAGTGTGTTCATGCAGTGTTACAATTATCGTACACTTCTGTGGAGTAACATCCATCACATACAATGGACATAGGACAACTAATTGACAGTCAAGACAATAGTGTCTGGGTGTGATAAAAATCTGATGCAATAACAGATGATGCAATATTTTTCAAGGCCAAACAAATTTCATCATACAACCTGAAATATATTTTATATTATAAAGAGATAATCATACCTTGAATCAATTAGCAATATTAATGCAATTAATATTGCAAATTGATTCAAGGTATGATTATCTCTTTATAATATAAAATATATGCTGCATATTATATATATATATATATATATATATCTCTTCAAAGATGAATTGAGCTCTCCTGGCTACTGCTCTCGGGAAATCTAATTATGCTCTTTGGAGAAGAGGGTAATTTTAAAAAACAGTGCTGCTACTGCTATTAACACGTTGCTCTTCAACTATGAATTGAGCTCTCCTGGCTACTAGCGTACTTCATATAGAAAACATTAAGATTTCCCTTTCTCTCTACCATGCACTGATACGAAATCGGTCGAGTTTCGATCTTGATTTAAAGCAATCAGACATCTAGCTACACTGAAGAGGTGTGAAACAGTCTGTTTGTGGATGACTATATATATATATATATATATATATATATATATAGGGATTATGATTCTTACTTTTTGTAAAATAATTGACTTCCTGTATCATAATTCGGTGAAATTTTGTTAATACATAGTAAAGAACGGTTTAATTCTGTTTATTTTTTTAAAATGTCACCCAATACTAAATTTCTAAAATCACTTATAAGTATAGTAGTACTATGACTTTCTGGTGCCATCTAGAATTTCCTGGAAATTTATGATGTGCATTTTGTGGGTGTATATAAATGTCAGTGGTGGTTGGCTTGTAATTTGGATAAGACAAATGGGAAAAGTTTGTTGTGTTTGTGATCAAATATTTTTTGGGGGTTTCAGAGCATATAATAACGCTGAGTGACTTGCTGAAACATCTCCTAGTATTTCAAGAATCACATAAGAAAAGAAGAACCGTTCCACTAGAAGAGCAATCACTGGAAAATAAAAACAGGGTACCACTCAAAGTCCAAATTGGTGATCGCTCTCTCTCCTTGGAGCATCCATCAAAGGAAGGAAAGAATGTATTAAGGAAATCACTAAAGAAGTAACAAGTTTATGGCAAAAGAAATTAAATTTCCCAAATTTATCGACTCAAGTCATACAACCAAAAGTGGATCAAGTGCTGAACACCTACAATGGATGTGTGAAATGAGCAAAATATGATCCACTGAATTAAATTTTTGACATCACAAAAGAATATGTTGAATGGCTATGTAGTGAGGACAGATGATTATATCACCTTCAGATTGAAATCAAAGGGCATGTTGGATATACAACTGGAAAGATTGCAAGTTCCAAAACTATTCATCAATCCAAAGAGAAGAAAAGTAACCTTGGAGCGAACTTCAACAACAACTTCCAAATCAGAGACGGAAACCTGAGACCCAACCAAAGAGTGAATATGAAGTGTTTGAAAATTCTGAAGAGCAATCCACAAGAAAAAGGAAGAAGCATAGCAAAACCAAATCTGCAACCAAATTAGAAACATCTTCAGACTTATCAACCCCAGCAACGCAGCAAATGTTTGTCAGCAGTTATCTCAAAAGGGGATTGATGCTGAGACACCTGCTCAATCTGGAATTTACAGATTCACTATTTAAAAAGCTATTAAACTTAAAGAAGATATGAAGAAATCACTACAATTATATAATTGGTCATTGCATTTTGATGGTAAACAAATTGAATGCCATGAATATCAAGTGTTTGTTTTGAACAATGGAAGAATAGTTAAAAGCATTAGATCTATAAAATGGAAAAGTGGAACAAAGGAACAACAGCTGCTCTGGATGAATATAATTTATGGAAGTGCGTAAAGATGATTGATATGAACACTGAAAGGAGGGATTGTCATTCAGTTACAAAAGCTATTTGTTAAAAAGACACCAGAAGCACTACAATTCATTGGCTTTCAACATCACGTTCTTGACCAAGTGTTTCGCGTAGTAATGGATGACGAACTTGGAGGAAACAACGCATCGCCCAATATCGAATATCTGCAAACTTGTAAATAACTATGAACAGCTAAAGAAGAATATGAAAAATGGTAAGGAAAAGATTCCTGAAGCAGCAGGATGGCATGATGATATGAAATCTGTAATTCATTCAACTAGAGTGTTCTGCTTTTTCAAAGAAACTGAAACATTTCCTAAAGTGAAGTTGCAAAAAGTATCGAATTTTAAGTAATACAAGATGGAATTCCAGAGCAATACTCGCACTTTTGGTATTTATTCTTCTATCTGAGAAAAGAGACTCACTATTCAAAATTTGTAGATTCATCTCTTACAGACCAAACCTAAAATGCAGATGATTATCAGAAGCTACATAGCAGGTTGGAGGCTCACAAAAATGCATTAAACTCTGTGAAAATGTTTTGGAATCCAGAACCATCAAGACTGGAATTCCTAGAACAAATCAGTGGACAGAATGGCCAATCAAGTGCCTTAAAGATCTTTTATGACATCTGTAAAAAGAAAAGAAAGTTCAGATTCCATTTATTTTGGATAACAAAACACAATAATTGTATATTATGCTAAATATTGCACATTCCTATTCTTTATATAATTATACTAACTTGTACATATAAGTTTCTAATAGTGTATGCAAGCTTGCAATTTTTGTTTATTTGTAAGTTTGTATGTTATGCTATAGCTATAAGCTGTTAAATACATTAAAAATACATAAGTATTATCCAATTACATCATTAGCAAACTGAAAAATAAAGCTTCTGAAATATTTTGATTTTTCTACCTTTATTTCATATATGGTAAAATTGAATTTTTAGTTTGGGGTGACCTTTTTCAAAAACTAAAATAATGCCTTTTTCATTACTTTTGAACAAAAATCCAATTTATGATATATGAACAAAGGATTACAAAAAAATCATATATATATATATATATATATATATATATATAATAGATAACCACTTGTATTCGAGGATACCCACCTAATGGGGGGGGGAGCCAAACCCTATTGCAGACACCTGCTCTGTTGGTTATACTGTAACTATGCTGAGCAGTTTCTGGTAATGAGCATGTTATCTAGCGTGCTCAACAAAGTGAACAAGCCAGCATGCTCAAGCCCTCACGATGACTTGTGACTTTGTGCTATGACAGCTATCAACGGCTCCAAGGGTTCTGTCTACCCAATTTCACTCACAAGGCTTAGCTCAACTTGAGGTATGGTTTTTAGGCACACATTAGGATCTAGCCCTCCAGTCTGATAACATCAGGAAGTCTCCTGTCTGACAAATTGACCATGGTGAGATTCAAACCCGGGTTTCATGACCAGAATGCAAATGTTTTAAACACTTGGCCATGTGCCCATATTATACATTATATATATATATATATATATATATATATATATATATATATAGACAGACAGACATGCACAGAGGGTGCAATGAATAAATTGTCATCTAAATTACGCAAAAATGAAAATAACACTGACATCTGATTTTAACAGATATATTTATCAAAATTGCACAAAAATATCTTGAAATACTAAAGAGTAAATTTATTCAATAAAATCACCATTGGCTTTAACCATGGCCTCCAGATGATTCCAGAATCTCCTATAACTCTTCTTGTTTAGGTTGGTGAATGTTGCCATAATTCTTGCCATCAGTTCATCTTTGGCATCATAAGGAGTTTTGTTGGTCTCCTGCTCAACTGTGCCCCACACATAATAATTAAGGGGGTTGCAGTCTGGGGAGTTAGGTGGCCAGATGTAAGACGCTATGTGGTCACAGAAATTGTCTGATAGCCATGACTGGATTCTCCTACTTGTGTGGCATGGTGCAGAGTCCTGTTGATAGGCATAGGGTCTTCCAGCAGCAACCCTTTTGACCCAGGGCAGCACAACTTCCTCAAGGCACTTGATGTAGGCCTCCATATTGAGTCCAAGACCCTCATCAACAAATTCAGGTGTCCTTTCCTTATCAGAATGATCAGTGAGTTTTCTGAGCTGCCATACTTTTATAATTATCATTAGAATCCTCTGCAGTGCCCTCAGATTGACACCGAAACACTCTGAAATGTTTGTATTGGAGCTTCTGGTGCGAATGCCAAGCAGTACAGCATGCCATTTCCAAATTTCTGGCGGAGTAAATTATGTCATTGCGCTCTTTTTTCCTTCCTCACAGTCAGAGCCCAACTGACCCTACTATACTGTGCAGTAAACAAAATCAAAAACAACATGCATGTGTGATATTAAAAATGCAAAATGGCTACAGTTTACTCATCGTACCCTCTGTGTGTGCATGCGTGTGTTTATGTGTGTGTAGATTTTATATATTTTTATTACACATACATATGTACACAGAGCCTGCCAAAAATGTATGCACACTTTAGGAAAGGAAAAACTTGTCTTTAATAGTTTTATCAAACTGCGATATCACTGTTTAGTATGGAGGACCCTAATGTATGTTGTGTATGGCAGAAAACAGGCTACATTTGCAGCCCTAAGAAAATGAAAATGGAAGGTGCAGCAATCCCACTGGACATTTTGGCAGATGTTGACTAAGCAGTAGTTCATTGGACTAATAAATGTCTGTAGGAAGCCAAAGACCACCATTTTCAGCATCTCTTGTGACTGTCATGTTCAACGGTAACTTGTATTAATCTTGTGATGTCTGAATAAATTTAGTATTACAGTTACAAGTTTTTCCTTTCCTGAAGTGTATACACATTTTTTTTGTCTGTCTATGCATGTGTGTGCATATATATATATATATATATATATATATATATATATATATATATATATATATCTTTTCAGTTGTAATTGTGATAGAGTTAGTAGGTAGAATAATATATTTTTTTGATTTGTTAGGTTTGTCAGGAAAGATAGCTCTTCTATTTTAGAATATTTTATGAGTCTTTTGTTTCGCATTGAAAATGAAATAGTTAGGGTATTGGAGGGTCTTGAATGTGTTTTCAATATATTTCTCCTCTTTGTGTAAATATTGAGGGCTGCAAATTCGCAATGCTCTTAAATAGAATACAATGATCCTCCTGGATATTATTTTGTTGTTATAATGTTATCTTAACTCAAAATGAAATTATATATATATATATATATATATATATATATATATATATATTATACACCACTGGAAAATTTAATTCCAGTCGAGCACTTGAGAGAGAGTGGGAATTTGTAAACAATGACTACTACTGCTAATACTGCAAAGCCCTTCTATGAATTGAGCCCTCTCGGTCATTGGCATGTTTATTTGAAGAATAGGTACGTAAAAATTTGCCTTCCTCTTTACTGGGTGCTGATAGCTCAAGGGTAAAAATCTATGACTGATGCCGAATCAGTTGTGTTTCGCTACCAGTTTGAGCCAATCAGATGTCTAGTCACACTAATGAGCTGTGATACAGCGAAACAGTCTGTCTGTGGAATGACTATATATATATATATATATATATATATATATATATATATATATATATATAATCATTTCACCCCAAGCAAGGCAGGAATGCCACTAGTACACAGAGGGAGGGTTTACAATGAGTGAAAGAGATGAAGACTGAGAATAGGAAGGATTGAGGAAAGGACAAAAGATGAACAAGATTCAAAAAGACAGAAGACAGCGATTGATGTTACATTTAAATTTTTGAAGATTGTAGTTATCAGGGATCAAGAAAATGGGAGTTCCACAGGTGGGAAGTGCAAGAAAAGAAACTTGACATAGAAGTGGTGGTTGCATTTAGCTATTTCAACAGTAGGCAGGTGAGACCTAGATGCCAATCTAGTACCACACTTCAATTCATGTATTCGAGGCACCAGGGAAAAAAGCTTGTCAGAGCAGTTGCCGTGGAAAAGATTTGTAGAAAAGACAGAGGGACGCCAATCACGTTCGGTGAGAAAGTGACTGGAGAGAGAAAAGACGATCTCAAATACGTATGAAGTTTGTTTTATTTTTTTCACCTCGTTCAATATAGCTTACTTCTGGCATCGGAAAGGGACAGCAAGCAATCGAACATTTATCATCATCTTATTATCTTTTTTCTTGTTCCTTTATTTTTCATTATTATTGTTTGGTTTCTGTTCTGGCTTCCTTCACCCATCTTTCTTCTCCAGATCCCAACCCCCGACCCACCACAACTGATTCTACACCAGGGATGAATCCCATAGGCAAGAGAAAGGAGATTTTATCAAGAAAACCTAACATAGCAACCACTGATCATACCCAACCTAAGCTCCTAACTCATCTAATATGCTTCCCCAGGTCTGTATTCAATCATACGAAGCACTGAGAATGCCAGCAATGAGATCAACACTTCCAATCAGCAGTCAGAAAACCGTTGAATAAATTTGAGAGAGGAAAAAAAAAAAAAAAAAATTTCCTTTTCTTTTCAGTTTTTCTTCTCTTATTTGCATTTCGTTCAATCTTTTCTCTTTGCTGAACAAGTTAGGAGGACACCATTAAAAGTAGTCCAGATAGGCGGCAGTGATGCTGATGGTTTGGTAACGAGACGTTTTGTTCTATCTTTGCACAAACAGACTAAAGAAAGAACAACATTCATTACTCATTCCAAGAGTTGTTCAGTCAATTGAACCCATTCTTTTTGTAGCTTCTGTTGATGCCACATTTCTACGATAATAAAAATTGTTTGAAATAGGCACTAAAGAATTATTATTTACATCAATTGTTCATGAAGAAAACCAGATGCAGGAATTTCAACATTAAAATAAATATATATTTGGCAGTGAACAAATGAAGATATGTGTTTTCATTTTTTTCTTTTTTTTTTTTTTTTTTAACTCTACAACAGTAATTTTCAAATTTAAACAAAATTAAAAAAAAATAAATAAATACTCTCAAAATGATAGGGTGAAAGGTTAGGGTATTAGAGGGTCATTTTCAATGTGGGCCCAAAAGTTGCCCTGAGAAATTTTTAAAAGGGGCCTGGAGTTGGCGCAAGGAAAATAGATGGGTTTTGAAATTATTTTTTTCCACTAATTTAAATTTATGAAAGCACAAACTACTTTATTTTTAAATGCAAATGATTCAGAAATTATTTAAATAGAATTTTCAATGTTTTCTTCTAATAATAAATTATATTTCCAAATTGGTTTGAAATATTTTTGCTTTATTGTTTAGTGTTAAAAAGACTTTGTTCATTTATTATTTTTCATTTATCATCTAACTCAATAACTCAGATTACATCAAAAAGGCTGGTCTCGCAGCCTTCTTGATGTATTTAACAGACAGAATTAATCGACAAAATGTTCTTTTAGTTTTTGAAAGCATTTACTTGATCTGGCTTATATCAGCACATTTCCACTGTTATTTAGAACTAGCTTAAAAGCCGACCTTTTGGGTGGCATTTAAGCTAGCTCCTACAGAGGGATCTAGTTTGAGCTTTCATCATAATAGGTAGAGAGGAGTAGATGCAATAGCCAACAATAATCTATAGAAAAACTCAAAATTGATCCCTGCGTTTAAGTATTGGATTAATATTTAAGCTTACCTTTTTAAAAGTTCAATGATAATTCTTCTGTTGCCACTTAATTTGATGTACATAGGTCCTTACAAACATTTTTATTTCATGGGTGGCTTTCGCTAGATTTTGCAATTTATTTTGAATATTCCCAAATTTATTTCCAAATTTTTTTTTTTGTTTTTTTTTTTTTAAGCTTATCACCCCTAGCAAGGCTGGAAGCCACTAGCACGCAAGGGGTTACAGAAGGTTTGGAGGAAGAGCAGATAGGAGTGGTAAAGGAGAGGATGTGGAGAAAGATAGTGGATCGATCAAGGCAAGGGGATTACAGAAGATTTGGAGCGAGAGCAGATAGGAATGAAAGGTGAAAGGATGTGGAGAAGGGAAGTATATAGATCAAGGCAACTGGAGATGTCGATTGACGTTACACTTAAATAGTTGGAGATTGTATTTGTCAGGGAAACAGGAATAAGGAAGGGAGTTCCACAGGCGAGAAGTTATAAAAGTTGTTATCATACAAAAAAATTTGTCACAAAAAAAACTTGGGAATCCAAAATTTCAGGATTGCGGGTCTGGATGTGGCCTGGAATGTTTTTCATTTGCTCACAGGGCCAGCCTGATTCAAAAATGGTATGATATGTTGGACTATGGCCTCTAGGAGTAAAACTGAAAAAGTGTGGCATAGCAACATTAATATTTATTAAATAAAATTTATTAAACTTTTTTTATTTTATTTACAGGCAACGCCTGTTTTAGATTGTATTATCTGATATGGTTAAAATTGAATTTAAATTTCTTTCCTTCAATCGTTTTAGTCAAGATTCATATTTTCAACTACATTTTACTTTTGTGAATAGAATGTATTTCCTGTTAAATGGAATTTTTATTTGTGCTTATGTGGGCTGGAAATACTTTGGCACCAAAAATGGGACACCAGGAAGAAAAGGTTAAGCAATAACTGAGTGGTTTTGGAAAAAACAAAAAACACACACAGTTAGGAAGTGTTACTTACTTCCTCCTATAAAGGATGGTGACGCCACATGCAGTGGAGTTACATCCCTTGTCTGCTAGTGAGAATGCAGCAATTCTGAATCCAACATGGTGATAAGCTGACACGCACGTTAAACTCATGGTTTAAATCCAAACAAACAGGCTGAGAGAGAGAGAGAGAGAGAGAGAGAGAGAGAGAGAGAGAGAGAGAGAGAGAGAGAAGAGAGAGAGAGAGAGAAACAGGCTAAGAAAGAGAGAGAGAGAAACAGGCTAAGAAAGAGAGAGAGAGAGAAACAGGCTAAGAAAGAGAGAGAGAGAGAAACAGGCTAAGAAAGAGAGAGAGAGAGAAACAGGCTAAGAGAGAGAGAGAGAAACAGGCTAAGAAAGAGAGAGAGAAACAGGCTAAGAAAGAGAGAGAGAGAGAAACAGGCTAAGAAAGAGAGAGAGAGAGAAACAGGCTAAGAAAGAGAGAGAGAGAGAGAAACAGGCTAAGAAAGAGAGAGAGAGAGAAACAGGCTAAGAAAGAGAGAGAGAGAGAAACAGGCAAAGAAAGAGAGAGAGAGAGAGAAACAGGCAAAGAAAGAGAGAGAGAGAGAAACGGGCAAAGAAAGAGAGAGAGAGAGAAACGGGCAAAGAAAGAGAGAGAGAGAGAAACGGGCAAAGAAAGAGAGAGAGAGAGAAACGGGCAAAGAAAGAGAGAGAGAGAGAAACAGGCAAAGAAAGAGAGAGAGAGAGAAACAGGCAAAGAAAGAGAGAGAGAGAGAGAAACAGGCAAAGAAAGAGAGAGAGAGAGAGAAACAGGCAAAGAGAGAGAGAGAGAGAAACAGGCAAAGAAAGAGAGAGAGAGAGAGAAACAGGCAAATAAAGAGAGAGAGAGAGAGAAACAGGCAAAGAAAGAGAGAGAGAGAGAGAAACAGGCAAAGAAAGAGAGAGAGAGAGAGAAACAGGCAAAGAAAGAGAGAGAGAGAAACAGGCAAAGAAAGAGAGAGAGAGAGAGAAACAGGCTAAGAAAGAGAGAGAGAGAAAAAAACAGGCTAAGAAAGAGAGAGAGAGAAAAAAACAGGCTAAGAAAGAGAGAGAGAGAAAAAAACAGGCTAAGAAAGAGAGAGAGAGAAAAAAACAGGCTAAGAAAGAGAGAGAGAGAAAAAAACAGGCTAAGAAAGAGAGAGAGAGAAAAGAACAGGCTAAGAAAGAGAGAGAGAGAAAAAAACAGGCTAAGAAAGAGAGAGAGAGAGAAAAAAACAGGCTAAGAAAGAGAGAGAGAGAAAAAAACAGGCTAAGAAAGAGAGAGAGAGAAAAAAACAGGCTAAGAAAGAGAGAGAGAGAAAAAAACAGGCTAAGAAAGAGAGAGAGAGAAAAAAACAGGCTAAGAAAGAGAGAGAGAGAAAAAAACAGGCTAAGAAAGAGAGAGAGAAAAAAAAACAGGCTAAGAAAGAGAGAGAGAGAAAAAAACAGGCTAAGAAAGAGAGAGAGAGAAAAAAACAGGCTAAGAAAGAGAGAGAGAGAAAAAAACAGGCTAAGAAAGAGAGAGAGAGAGAAAAAACAGGCTAAGAAAGAGAGAGAGAGAAAAAAACAGGCTAAGAAAGAGAGAGTGAAAAAAAACAGGCTAAGAAAGAGAGAGAGAGAAAAAAACAGGCTAAGAAAGAGAGAGTGGGAAAAACAGGCTAAGAAAGAGAGAGTGGGAAAAACAGGCTAAGAAAGAGAGAGTGGGAAAAACAGACTAAGAAAGAGAGAGAGAGAAAAAAACAGGCTAAGAAAGAGAGAGAGAGAAAAAAACAGGCTAAGAAAGAGAGAGAGAGAAAAAAACAGGCTAAGAAAGAGAGAGAGAGAAAAAAACAGGCTAAGAAAGAGAGAGAGAGAAAAAAACAGGCTAAGAAAGAGAGAGAGAGAAAAAAACAGGCTAAGAAAAAGAGAGAGAGAAAAAAACAGGCTAAGAAAGAGAGAGAGAGAAAAAACAGGCTAAGAAAGAGAGAGAGAGAAAAAAACAGGCTAAGAAAGAGAGAGAGAGAAAAAAACAGGCTAAGAAAAAGAGAGAGAGAAAAAAACAGGCTAAGAAAGAGAGAGAGAGAAAAAAACAGGCTAAGAAAGAGAGAGAGAGAAAAAAACAGGCTAAGAAAGAGAGAGAGAGAAAAAAACAGGCTAAGAAAGAGAGAGAGAGAAAAAAACAGGCTAAGAAAGAGAGAGAGAAAAAAACAGGCTAAGAAAGAGAGAGAGAGAAAATCAGGCTAAGAAAGAGAGAGAGAAAAACAGGCTAAGAAAGAGAGAGAGAGAGAGAAACAGGCTAAGAGAGAGAGAGAAACAGTCTTAGATAAAGTTAGTTTGATTTAGTTTGGTTTCTTTTGATTTACAGAATATCAACCGCAATGGGTCATTTAAGGCCGACAAAATTTTTACTGTTGATATTTTTTACCAAAAATCTATTTCTGGAAATATTTTTTCTACACAAAAAATTTACTTTTGGTAATATTTTTTTCTACAACATCTATTTCTGGTAAAAAAAAATTTTCTTCAAAAATCTATTTCTGGCAATAATCTTCTTTCAAATACATATCATTGTAATATTTTTTTCTTTTTTTATCCAAAAATGTATTGCTGGTTATGTTTGTTTTTCAAAAATGTATTGCTGGTAATAATTTTTTTTTTTTTTACAAAGTATTTCTGGTATTAAAACCTATTTTTTACACTTTCATAGTGTTTTGACCCCAGTTTTGGGGTTAACTATTTGCCCATAGCTGGGACTCTAACAGGTGCTACCACCCAGGGTAAGTGTGGACCTGGGAACACCAGCAATTAAGAGGTGGTTCCATGCTCCTCAAAACCTCCTGATTAGTGGCGTTGTTGTTAGACGTAGTTTATTGTCTTACCCAGGACGAGGATGTGGTTTATTGTCATAGCCAAGATGGAGATAAAGTTACGGAAGAAAATATAGCGGTAGAAAACAAAAGAGAAAACAAATCAAAGTGAGAGGGAGAGTGTTAGAAAAAGAGAGAGTTTAAACTTTTTGTATAAATATCACATAATATATCATTTTATCACAGAATTTCCAAATACCTTTGCTAAATTATTTTGATGTTGAGCTCATCCTGAATTAAAACCACGTTTGTAATGCAGGCTACGACAGCAAAATACACATTCTGATGCCTCTTGAAGAAGGAGTAATGTCAGACTGCAGTGTGTATTACTGCTAATTTCTTTGTGTCATAAGTTTTAAAACTCTTCAGAGAATTGCTCATGACAGTTCCAGCCGCAATCAATGTTTTTATGCAATTGCACAAATGCTGCTGTTCTTTCATCTTTTCTTCTTTGGTGAGGCTTGTTCCTCTCTGCATCTTTCAAACATGGAGGAAATGCACCATGTATGGTGCATCTGGTGTTCAAATAACAACTAAGATCATTTCAAACAAAATTACATCAGGAGAATGTCCAAGAAGCTACTGGAAAAAGAGTGGAAAATAATTTCTACAAAAATATTTCATGCTTATTGTTATATCTTAGGCTGTTGGGATGAACAAAAAATGAATGAAAATAAAAAAAGTGTATTTTAACACATAATAAAATAATTTTTATTTATTCCCTGTCTGAGAACAATAACAATTTGTTTGAATTGAAACCGTGAGTTCCACATGCATATCAGATTGTCGCCATGTTTAATTCAGAAGTGCCATGCTCGTCTTCCAGACAAGTTGTATTGAATTGTCATCCTCTATAGGTGAAAGAAATTAGCTTCCCCTAACAGTTTGTGTTTCTGTGTTGCCAGTCTGCAGGATCTGGCTAAGTGCAGTTCTCCCTAAGATCTACAGTACTCATTTGTTTGAAGTCATTTTAGACATTTCTGGACAAGCCGGAGGCCATGAATGAGATTCATATGAGAGTCTCAATCTGTTGAGGCTATTTAACAACAGCAATCAAGTTCTTAAGTTAACATCTTGATTTGGCAGCATTTTGTAGTGTTGGACAAAACTACCTCTAGCGTAGCTAATTCTATGTTCGATAATGAATGATAACTTGTTAATGCTATTCTCTGCATTATATAATTATTTTTCCATTCTAGTTACACGTGTGACCCATTTAGTTGTTGCTGGTGGATGTCTTCATGTGATGTGGCTTTTGATATTTGGTAAAGATCTTTGTCTGTGATTCTGTAACGCCATCTATAAGATCTGATGAAGAATTGTCTTCTTTAATACCTGCATGATTCATTCACTTGGAGACATCTTTTAAGCGTTGATTTGAGAAAACGGTTGTATATAGATAACAGTTTAGACATTTCTGAAGGAGTTGGACATCATATATGACATCCTTATGTGAGCCTCCGTCCTGGGTATGACAATAAACTACATCCGTGTCCTGGGTAAGATGGTAAACTGCATCCAGCAGCAAGGCCACTGATCAGGTTTTGAGGAGCGTAGAACCACCTCTTAATTGCTGGTGTACCCAGATCTGCCCTGACCTGGGGTGGTAGCACCTGTTAGAGTCCCAGCTATGGGCAAATAGTTAACCCCAAAACTAGGGTCAAAACACTATGAAAGTGTAAAAATATGTTTTAACCAGAAATACTTTGTAAAAAATTATTACCAGCAATAAATTTTTGGAGAAAAAAAAAATATTACCAGCAATAAATTTTTGAAAAAAAAAAATATTACCAACAATATGTTTTTGAAAAGAAAATATTACTAGCTATACATATTTGAGGAAAAAATATTACCAGCAATACTTTTTTGAAAAAAAAATCATTACCAGCAATACTTTTTTGAAAAAAAATCATTACCAGCAATACTTTTTTGAAAAAAAATCATTACCAGCAATACTTTTTTGAAAAAAAATCATTACCAGCAATACTTTTTTGAAAAAAAATCATTACCAGCAATACTTTTTTGAGGGAAAAATATTACCAGAAATAGATTTTTGACAAAACAAAATATTACCAGCAATAAAAATTTTGTTGGCATTAAATAACCCATTGAGGTTGTATGTCATAAAACAAAAACCAAACCAGAAATTCTTACAATCTAAAAAATATTTTCTGGCTTTAAATAACCTGCAAAAGGTTGGTAAGCCATAAAAAACAAAATCAATAAATCAACCTTACATGAGCCTCGATCTGTTGAGGCTATTTAGCAACAGGGCTTGAGTTCGAATTCCAGTCAAATCTATTACATTCACTTATGTGCTAATACCCTTGAGAAAGGTATTAATCCTCTTCTCCCTCCAGCTATGGGTAAATAGCAGGACAGACCAGGTTCTATAGCCTTGGATGGCAACTGGTCTACCGCAGAAAGAAGTGGCAACCTACTGCAGGAAAAAATCTGCCTCGTCAGTCATGTATCAAAAGATACATGATTGCCTAAGTGTGTATCATGCATGGCACATAACTGACCGACTGACTCAAGTTCCCAGGTTAATATCTTTGATTTGGTAGCGCTTTGTAGTGTTGATTTATTTGAGAAGAGTTATATCCTACTCTGTTGGAATGAACAAAAATGAATGCAAATAAAAGACAAGTGTATTTTAACACATAATAAAATAACTTTTATTCCTTCACTGCCTGACAACAGCAAGGATTTATTTGCATTGAAACTATGAGTTCCACATGTGTGTCAGATTGTCGCCATGTTTAATTCAGAAGTACTGCTTTCCCAGTAGTGGACAAGAGACATAACTATATTGTATTTATATTATTGTCCTTTATAGGGGCAGTAAGTAACACCCCCTAACACTAATTCTTTTCTATCTAATTGTCATATCCCAGGTTGTTGGGATGAACAAAAACGAATGCAAATAAAAGACAAGTGTATTTTAACATATAATAAAATAACTTTTATTCATTTACTGCCTGAGAACAGCAAGGATTTGTTTGGATTGAAACTATGAATTCCAAGTGCATGTCAGCTTGTCACCATGTTCAATTTAGAAGTGGGGCGCTCATCCTCCAGACAAGGGAAGTAACTCAATTGTATTTTGAGTTATCTTCTTTTACAAGGGAAGGAGATTAGATTCTCCTAACACCCATTTTCATCTGTGGAAAGTGTGATTATTTTAAATATTTGCATATATGAGAGCAGGTAGCTAAACATTTATTTTGATGCTTCTTGAAGATAATAGCCCATAGTAGGTCAAATAGTAGCCTTCTTGGTCATTTCTTTGTGTAATATATTTTCAAACTTTTCATAAACTTGTTAACAAGATTTCTAGCTTTTCTTTTGGCAATTGCACTAACATTGTCATTCTTTTGTCTTCTTTGGTGAAGCATGTTCCTTTAGACATCATCTAAACATCGAGAGGCTTAGCAGATGGACCACCTGAAAGTAATTCTAAAACAGTGCAGTATTAATCCTGTGCAACTGGAAGAGCAGCCAATTGCAACAGTTGGAGAGCGCTATGCTGTCAGCCCATTGAAAGATTTGAAACAAGATCAGGAATTTTGCCAGCAACAATGTCAGGGTTGTCTAGTGCATAAACCACCAACACCAGGTGTTAGCATTCAGTATCCAACCTGTGGACAGCACTATGCGATTCAGTTTGGTCTTTGCATCCATCAATGTAGCTTCTCTGTGCCTCTTCTATAAATACTTTCATGGTAAAATTGAAGCTGACGGAACCATTCTCTGTGCAAACTGGCGTTCATCAGCCGATGATCTTCCTGCTGGTGGTTGACTGGATAATGCAGCAGCCACAGCAAGCAGGAGAACTGGTTTACAGTGGACCTTCACGAAGCAGCTGGAAGATCTGGACTTCACAGATGACATAAGCCTTGTCCCCCCACAAACAACAAGATGTGCAGGAGAAGCCGAGTCGTGTTGTACAAGAAGCAGAGAAGACTGAGTTCATGAGGGTAAACAACAGACAAGAGCCAGTGCAACTGCACCAAGAAGACATCAAGGAAGTCGATAAGTTTGTCTACCTGGGAAGTGACATCAGTAAAGATGGAGGGACAGATGAAGACATTTACCAACCGATGTCTCAGGAACATTCTCAATATCAGGTGGCCGGAAGTTGTTTCCAATGACCAACTGTGGGACAGGACCATACAAGCCCCAATTGAGATTAACATTAAGAAATGGAGATGGATCCGCACTCTGCAAGCCTGCTTCTAGTGTCACCAAGCAGGCCTCTTGACTGGAATCTACAAGCGAAAAGTGGGTTGACCAAAACAGACTTGGTGCAGAAGTGTTGACGCAGAGGTGAAGGCAGCCAACATGACATGGGCTGAGCTGAAGAGGATCACCTGGGATCGTGTCCATTGGAGAGGTGTTTTTGCGGCCCTATGTTCCCCAAGGAATCAAGAGGCAAGAGAAAAACAGGAATGGGGATGGATCGGCCACACACTCCTCAAGCCTGCTTCTAGTGTCACCAGGCAGACCCTTGACTTGAATCCACAAGGGAAGTGAAAAGTGAGTTGACCAAAACAGACTTGGGGCAGAAGTGTTGATGAAGAGGTGGAGCCAAGTCGGCACGACATGGGCCTAGCTGAAGAGGGTCACCCAGAACCTTGTCCGTTGGAGAGGTGTTGTTGCGGCCCTTTGTTCCCCAAGGAATCAAGAGGCATAATTAAAAAAAAATTGTTTTGAGGAACTTTCCTTTGTGGTATTCCTTTGAAGTAAGGAATATTGTGGTATGTCTAGGTCAGTGATTGTGACTAGCTAAGTTTAAAGATAAGACAGATGAAAGCCAGCACCTCCCTCTTTTGGCCTTGTGCCACATTTCTTGTAAATAACAAGAATAAATATCTCTTTCCTCTATGGTACCTAGACTTTATGAATTTAAACAGAGTACTAGATTGGCAGCAAGGTTTCATCATTTTACAGTTGAAATGGCTAGATGTAACCGCAAGTTCTATGTTAACAGTTTCTTCTCTCGCACTTCTCACTTGTGGAACTCTCTTCTGGTTTCTTGCTTTCCAGGCAAATTTGATCTTCAACAATTTAAATGCAATGTCAATCATTATCTTCTGTCTTAATAGTATATTTTTCTCATATTCGGTAACACTTCGTATCCCTGGCATCCTAGTGGCTTTATTGACTTGCTTGGGGTGAAATGATAAAAAAAAAAGAAAGATTACTTAGCATGTTGAAGATCATCTCATAATTCACAAGAATAATCTGAATAAGGAGATTTAAAACTGACCAAGACAAATATTATATTAATCATTTAGAATATGTAAGAAAACACAACATTGTGGAAATGTAGAATAATATATTTTTTAATTTCATATACAGAAGGAACTTTACGTGCGTGTAAACGTGGAATGAGAAATTGGCAAGCTGAGATCAAATCCCAGTCGAATTCATTACACTCATTTTTGCACAACTAGCCTTGGGAATGGTAAGAATCCATCTCTTCTCTCCTGGCTATGAGTTAAAAAGCAGAGCAGAATCATTTCTTTAGCCATGGTTGCCAACCATTTTAGGAGAAAGAATACTGAATTCAAAACTCATCCACCTGAAGCTGTACAGATACTATGACTATAAAACAAAAATAGAATAGATTTTAAAAGTTATGGATGATCCCGTTGGAGATGGATTATCCGGAATGTTGTTGATACCAACAGGCTTTGGTCTCAAGGAAGGATGAATAGATGGATAGAAAGAAAAAATATGATATATATAGAGTCTGGGTAATTATGATATGTTATTCTGAGCCAAAACATTAAAAAAAAAAAAAAAAAAAAAAAAAAAAAATTCAAATCCAGCATATTTAACTGGAACAGTTTGAAAAATTCAAAAAGGACTTTTTAGTCACTAGTGCTTCACTCACCACCAAGGACTCTCCAGAGAGTCCCTGCCGTGTCTCTTGTGAGCAGTCTTCTAGAGTATAAGTACAATTATTAGTGTCAGCAAAGTTCCAAACTTCGAAAAAAAAAATATGATGACATCTAATGATTAATCAGAGACAATTTGTGTGGACAAATAAAAAATCCACACCCAAACACAAGTCAATGCGGTTTTTAGTGTCAAGACAATTCCAAACTGCGTTGTTTGAGATTTTAAAATATTCTGACACAGAGAAGCCCAGGAGACCTAATACTGAAAATGAAGCTGTTTTGGAAATGCAATGTGTTGAAAACTCTGTGAAATTTGCATGAGTCGATCTGTTTATATCCTCACAATAAAGATTAAAATGCTGAAATCAAACTAAGAAAAGAAAAACATCAGAAGACTGAAGTGGTATGGAGTTACTTGAGGAGATCAGATTTACTATCATACAAGACATACATTAGATAAAAAAATTAAAATAGATTCCTCTGAAAGTTGCCGATACTAAACGAATATCTAATGCTTAAAGACAACTGCATAACATTATTTACTCAATTATCCCAAAAAGAAATTTTATATAGACAAAAAGATTTTGCCAAAATAAGTTGATCAGTAAAAATGTAGAAGTACAATGTATTGAAGGTGAGAGGTCATTGATCAGTATCAAGAGAAAAAGCATTAACATTAATAATAAATTAAATAAATTTGTTCAAACATAAATGTCTCAAATTTGAGTTTCATGGAATCACATCCACTCTTCAGTGGTGAAAGCAAAGAAAAAGAGAGAAAGGAAAAAAGAGAGAAAGGAAAAAAGAGAGAAAGGAAAAAAGAGAGAAAGGAAAAAAGAGAGAAAGGAAAAAAGAGAGAAAGGAAAAAAGAGAGAAAGGAAAAAAGAGAGAAAGGAAAAAAGAGAGAAAGGAAAAAAGAGAGAAAGGAAAAAAGAGAGAAAGGAAAAAAGAGAGAAAGGAAAAAAGAGAGAAAGGAAAAAAGAGAGAAAGGAAAAAAGAGAGAAAGGAAAAAAGAGAGAAAGGAAAAAAGAGAGAAAGGAAAAAAGAGAGAAAGGAAAAAAGAGAGAAAGGAAAAAAGAGAGAAAGGAAAAAAGAGAGAAAGGAAAAAAGAGAGAAAGGAAAAAAGAGAGAAAGGAAAAAAGAGAGAAAGGAAAAAAGAGAGAAAGGAAAAAAGAGAGAAAGGAAAAAAGAGAGAAAGGAAAAAAGAGAGAAAGGAAAAAAGAGAGAAAGGAAAAAAGAGAGAAAGGAAAAAAGAGAGAAAGGAAAAAAGAGAGAAAGGAAAAAAGAGAGAAAGGAAAAAAGAGAGAAAGGAAAAAAGAGAGAAAGGAAAAAAGAGAGAAAGGAAAAAAGAGAGAAAGGAAAAAAGAGAGAAAGGAAAAAAGAGAGAAAGGAAAAAAGAGAGAAAGGAAAAAAGAGAGAAAGGAAAAAAGAGAGAAAGGAAAAAAGAGAGAAAGGAAAAAAGAGAGAAAGGAAAAAAGAGAGAAAGGAAAAAAGAGAGAAAGGAAAAAAGAGAGAAAGGAAAAAAGAGAGAAAGGAAAAAAGAGAGAAAGGAAAAAAGAGAGAAAGGAAAAAAGAGAGAAAGGAAAAAAGAGAGAAAGGAAAAAAGAGAGAAAGGAAAAAAGAGAGAAAGGAAAAAAGAGAGAAAGGAAAAAAGAGAGAAAGGAAAAAAGAGAGAAAGGAAAAAAGAGAGAAAGGAAAAAAGAGAGAAAGGAAAAAAGAGAGAAAGGAAAAAAGAGAGAAAGGAAAAAAGAGAGAAAGGAAAAAAGAGAGAAAGGAAAAAAGAGAGAAAGGAAAAAAGAGAGAAAGGAAAAAAGAGAGAAAGGAAAAAAGAGAGAAAGGAAAAAAGAGAGAAAGGAAAAAAGAGAGAAAGGAAAAAAGAGAGAAAGGAAAAAAGAGAGAAAGGAAAAAAGAGAGAAAGGAAAAAAGAGAGAAAGGAAAAAGGAGAGAAAGGAAAAAGGAGAGAAAGGAAAAAAGAGAGAAAGGAAAAAAGAGAGAAAGGAAAAAGAGAGAAAGGAAAAAGAGAGAAGGAAAAAAGAAGATGAAAGAAGAAAAAGAAAAAAGTGAAATTGTTTTTTTTTAAAGTAAGAAAACAAGACTTGAGAAATAAATAAAAACACAAAAAACATTTTTAATTAATAAAAAGATGATAAAGCTAACCAAAATCAGTTTTATTAACCGACATAACCTCTTGGCCAACATTTCGAAAGCCAATAAATTTGGAGGAGAAACTAAGTCAACATTTGTGAACTGCCTATTTCTCTGTTGATAATAAATCTTCCTAAACATTGTCAGACATCGAAGTTTCATACTAATCAATAATGATGTGGTTGGTTCTATTCAGGATTGCTCCAAGATTACACTTGCTGAGCTGTTCGCCTCCAACAAAACAAGAGAATACACCAACATTCACAATTATATATTTTAATCTATTTCTCTGACAAAAATACATTTTCTTGATTCTATCAAATTGAAATTTACATGAATTTAGATTTAATTCAATTTCCAGTTGTTTCAAAAAGATTCTGTGACAAATTGGAGGTACATGTTTTATGCTGAGAAGTACTGTATATAATTTCTCTGCCTACTGTGCAGGATGTACTATATGCAGTATTGCTCAACATATAGTGCAGAATACAGTATTGCACAGCTTAGATTGAGCAATACAGTATTGCTCAGCTTACTACACTGGATGCAATACTGGTCAACAGTGTGGGATGCAATAGAGTTCAATACTTAGTGCAGGGTGCAATACTACTCAACATGCAGTGTGGGAGGCAATATTGCTCAGTATTTAGCATGAGATGCAATACTACTCAACATACAATGTGGTATGTAATATTGTCCAGCATTTCGTGCTGGATGCAGTATTGCTCAGCACATTAATATTTGGTAGAGATCTTTGTTTGTAGTTATTTTGTAGTGTAGCGCCAGTCTATAGCGCCTGATGAAGGATTATCTTCTTTATGATCTAGAGAATTCATTCACCTGAATCATTTTTAACAACTTAGCTGCAAAAACAGATGTATACAGATGATGACTTAGACATTTTTGAATAAGTTGGTCACCAGATGTGAGGCTAGTAACCATAATCTCTATCCTAAAATGAAAAAAAAACAGTTCTCATTTGATGAGCACTTTGGAATAGAAGGGAATGTAACCAATCTCCTATAATCTGAAATATGTTTGGGCTTTAAATAATGCACAAAGTGTTGGTCAACTATAAAAGAAACAATCGATGACTATCAAAAGTCCACCTCCAGTCATGTTCTTAAATAGCCTCGTCAGATTGAGACTTTGATATGGATGCCAAACCTGTTCAAAAATATCTAAATTCTCAGCTGTATACAATTGCTTCTTAAGATCAATGGTGAAAAAAGGCTTTAAGCACGTGAAGACTGTGGGTCTTAGCAAAGATCATCTTTCTTTAAACATTGTGGACTGGTGCTACAGATTCACAAAGAACTGTACCAAATAACAGAAACCACATCACTTGAAGATGAACAGCAGCAGCGACAACTAAAATGGATTGCGCATGTAACTCAAAGAGAAAATAATGACAATCAAGATGCTGACATTCAACACCACTCCAAACAAAAGGTTAGGAAGGAAACCCACATCAATACCGGAAACAAAAATCAATCAATGACTACTGAAAAGTCCACTGCCAGCCATATACTTAAACGGCCTCGTCAGATTGAGAATTACATGCATGGTGTTAATCCGTAAATTATACATATGAATGCTGCTTAACATGTTAACTGTACATGAAGCCTGCTTAACCAATGAAATTCAAACTATACAAAAATAAAAATACCAGAATTTCTTTTTTCTTCTCCATATCTCATTCTCTGATGAAACTTTAATAAAAGTGAAACATGTGATAATGTGATAAATGTTTCCTATTTGTTCTTTATCCTATCATTCTGTCAGGTTCCTATCTGTATTTTATATATATATATATATATATATATATATGTATATATATATATATTACACACACACACCTAGTGTAACAGCAAAATTGTCCAATTGTTAGATTAAGCTTTGAACAAATGGTTTATTTTACAAATGGTTAAGGATATCTTACTGGAATTCTCCAAAGTTTTTATAACACTATTAGATTCTACTTTGAACAATAAGAATGTATAACTACTCTCCAAGCTTAACAAAAGAATCTTGATGAAATCAATTAAAAAAACGAAAATGACATGTTCATCACTAATTAATCATATCTAAGAATAGGAAGCTCATGAAGGATTGAAATAAAGTTCAAATGGAAACTTAAATACCAGTATTTATTTCTAATTGATAAGAACAATTCTGGCACAAACCGTTAGGCATCAAGAGTTTCTCGACCTTTGGCAATGACATCCTCAACCCTCTTCCTGAATGCCTCACAAGCTTCTTTAATGAATTCTTCATCAATGTTCTCCACCCAGGTTTTATTGATGGATTTTTTTGAGGGCTTGCAGGTTACTGTGGCGCATCTCACAAGCTTTTCTGGTCAGTTCATTCCAGATCCTGAAGTTTAAGGAATTCAAATTAGGCAATGAAGGAGACCAAGTTTCCTTATTCCAAAACCTGTTTGCAAACTCATCCCTGAGAAATCTTTGAGACACTGCACTCATGTGGCAAGGAGCACCATCCTGCTGGAATGTAAATTTGATCTTGTTGAGATTTTGTCTCTACCCTCAGGATATTCAGAAAGAATCCAGGTCTTTACCTTTTTCAAAATTTGAACAAAGTGAATTCCTGTCAGTCTCTCATCCTTCTCAAGCATGATCAACGGCAATTTCTTGCCATCAGACGCCCACACAAGAAAAAAAACATTACCATAGCGCAGGGTTTTTGCACTTGAAATGCACATGAGGATCTGAAGCCAGAATACGGACATTGCATCTGTTTGTGTACACATCCTGCGTAAAATTCTTTTCATTTGTGAAGATTATTCCAGCATCATTTTCCAACTTATTCAAGATGATCTTCTCCCTCTCTAACCTTCTAACTTTCTGTCCTGGAGTAACAAGGTGCCTCGCAGGTTTCACGTACGATTTCATTTTCACGTTTTGTTTTCATTGCTTTTTGTACTGTCATAGCTGAAACTCCTCTCTCATGTGCCAAACGTTTTATCGATTGTGTTGGATCTTTTCTAATTGATCCCTTTAGCTCTTAGTTGAAATCCTGATCCCTCTTCATGTTGTGACCTTTTGATCCCGTTTCTCTCTCAATTATTATTTCTTTCTTAAACTTATTCACCATTCTCTTGATGGTTCTTGGGTGGACTTTGAAGATGGAAGCCAAAGTAAGAATCTTGGTACCATTACTGAAGGCCTGAATGATGTTTTTCCTCGCACCATTACTCAGTTGGGAAGACAGTGGGTCTGACATAAAATAATTTTAATCTGGTCTCATTCTAGCTTAATAACTCAAAGGGTTTTTCAGTGATTCGTACGACAAGATGAAAAGTCTTATCTGAAAACCTGAAAAAAAGAAACTTACTAGTTTAGTGGGTTTTTAGTTATTAATCATTTTGTGGAGTGGGCAATTATGCTGTTACTCGATTTGGACAATTTTGCTGTTACACCCGGTAATTATATATATATATATATATATATATATATATATATATATATATATATATATATATATATATATGTATGTATGTATGTGTGTGTGTGTGTGTGTGTGTGTGAATAAAACAAAAGGAAAACTTTATTCATATTGCCCTTTTACATAATACATAAACACACATTTTTTATATATATGTGTGTGTGTGTGTGTGTGTGTGTGTGTATCATCCACAGAGAGACTGTTTTGCTGTCACAGCTCATCAGTGTGGCTAGACATCCAACTGCTTCAAGCAAGCTGGGATCGAAACTCAAGAGATTTGACATCAGAGACTTTTAAACCTAGGCTATCGCTGCATGGCAGAGAAAAGGAATTTTTTAGCACATTATATACATGATGTATATAAACACTATACCAGTTGCCTTAACACTCAATTCTTGTGAAGAGTGATGCATTTAAAGCGGCAGCAGCCATTAAAAATTCCCTTTACCCATAGTGCTCAATCGCCAAACGAGAGCATATATATATATATATATATATATATATATATATATATATATATATATACACACACACAATAGAAAGAAATAGCAGATTTAGGTAGCAATCTTTCATTTAAAAGAGGTTATATATAAGTAGTACACAGTCAATTCTGGTGATAGTAAAACAGTGCTTCATGTATAATATTTAGTTAATATATTTAAAAGTTAAAATTTATACTAATAATAAATATACACTTTGTCATCACCATTATCAATGAAAAAGTGATAGACAAAATGCATACTTATTATTAGTTTATTTGTGTGGATGTGTGACTTATTCGGACATTACAAATGCTCATCATTTTGCTTTTGGGGACAGAGATCCTAATTACTCAATAGTTAATATTATTTTTCATTAAGTTTTGAACATCAAAGATTTTATCATTTTATAAGTATAATTGCAAAGATAGCGTGAATGAACTATTGATAAAAACAAATGTCATTCTAAGTATATTTTAAAATGGTGAAATTAAATACTGTTTCAATGTATGCTTTGCAGTGTTATTGCTTAAAAGCAATGGAAAAAATATACAAGTCCCTTTCTTTCTTTTTTCTTCTATGCAAACAAATTTGCCTCTGCGAGTTAAACAAAAGAAAAACAATTTTGAATACAGAGTGTGATGAGTAAATTGTCACCATTTTATATTTTTAATGCACATTGTTTTTGATATTTGTTGACTGTAAGTAGCCTTTTTTTAAGTCTAATGTACCAAAAGTGATCCCCTGCTGTCACCACTTTCTTAACTTCTGTGAATAGAAGAAGGCCAATCACAGGAAGGAAGGACATGTATCTATTTGGATGCGTGGCTCTGTGACAGTTTGCTTTATTTTTACTACAAATTTAAATATCAAATATACTGATCGAGGACACAATTGGATATGGCTATATTGTCCAGATCTTCAAAAACAAAACAATAAAACATCCTTACCTTGCAGAAAAGGGGTAACATGTTATAGAGTTTATCCTCTTGTTCCTTCTGAGTAACATTAGGTGTTGGCTGGCGGTACTCCGCAAATAGTTTCCGTAGGTGCATCAACCCCAGGGCATTGTCCTGGGAGCCAATAGCTGATGAAGATGGCTCCGGAGCTGCCCTGGGGCTGACAAACTTCCGCATAAAACTCATCTTTTAGCTGGCAACAGCTGAAAAGTAAAAAAAGAATAAATACATCAGTTATATGAGAAATGAAGAATTAATGAATAAGAAAACAATTTCCAGCTGTCAACATTAAAGAGAAATGAGTCTAGATTTGTTTACATCTCCAAAGAGGCAAAGGTCATTATTGAATAACCAAATTAGTGCTTTGCTGTATTGTAAGCTTTCCGATCCCAGAGGTTAGAACAGTTGGTATATGTAGCAAGCTGGAATGTTCTATTCTGCCACTTAGGCAGTGGAAAGACTGTTAGCCCTTGATGTTATTGAATAAACAGGTTAGTGCTCTGCTGTATTGTAAGCTATATTGCAAACTCTCGGATCCCCAGAGGTTAGAACAGCTGGTATATGTAGCAAGCTGGAATGTTCTATTCAGCCACTTAGGCAATCCCATTCTCTGAGTCCTGGTTGGCTGCTGGTTCAAGTGTGGATCTTGTGATAGATAAATATCAATGATTCACCATTATGAGTACAGAGCTGTGTTGTATTACAGCTCACTGACCCCGATCTGTGGATTGGACGCTAGTTTAGAACCTTCCTGTGAAGTTAGTATCACATTGATCGTTTAATGGAGGTGGGAGGGTTACACATTTCTGCTTGGTGCTGTGTCCCTTCAGGATATGAGTGATCATGGTTCTCCCCAACTTCCTATCCTTTATAGATCTTAGCAATGTTTGTTTTTGATAACAAAGGGATGAGATACAGGCAGAATTAAGGAATGACACACTGCAAAATAAACCAAGGAATTTGTTACAGGGCATATCTTATATCAGTTAAGCATGGACAGTGGAATAAGAACAATCTACCCTGTGAATTGAATAAAGGGTTCAAAATTCACAGGAGGCTACCAAGTACGAGTAACATCTGAATGATGCATGGTGGGGAGGGGGTACAGTTGACATCTGAAGCATGCCAGAGGGTGAGTATAACAACAAAGCTGAAAATACAGTTTCTGTCTGAATTTCTAGTATGTGAGTTATCATGATTTACACTAATTACATTCAGACTACTGTCCTCATCTTGGTTGTTGTAATCATAATGTTTCAGCCATTGTGCCCTCCAGCCTTCTTCAGGTGTATATCAATCTGGGTAAACCTACAAGGAATTCTGAACTGAATTACATATTCATTCTGAACTGTCTTACAAGACAATTAAAACATTGGCACAGGACATAGTAATTGTGAGTTCAATCCCTGGGCTGGGCAGTGGGCACTTGGACTCTGTGTAAATGAGTGAGCAATAACTGAACAGTACTAAAAATAAGAACTAGATGAGATATCCCTAGACATGGATAGTGGAATGAGAACATTTCACCCCTATATATTAAATAAAGGGTTTAGTTTAAGATTCCTTGTAGGTTAACAAGATCGATATATACCTGATGTCAGATTTGGTGCAAGGGTCTTGTGTATGTATGTATGTATGTATGTATGTATGTTGCGGCATTCACCCTGGATCGGTTAAGCCGGCTCCTTCCAAGGAATTCACCGCGTCCGGAACGAAGGCCGACCAAGCACGGCGATCCGTCACCAATGCTGAAACGAGCGACAGCCATTCCCGATTCCAACGGCGGTGAATTCTTGAAACAGAGTAACAAGGGAGTTTGAACTTCACACGCGGTCCCCACACCTCGCGTGCTATCCCAGTGGAGGGAGGAATATGCTCTTACTTGCCGCAGAATTTCCACAGACGCAGAGGCAGGAGTAAACAAGAGGCCGCCGGATGCCGGTGCAGATGCCGAATGGTTTTGAATTCAGAGTTGACCTTCTCCTAGACCAGTTGCCATCCAAGGCTATAGAACCCAGTCTGTCCTGCTATTTAACCATAGTTGGAGGGAGAAGAAGAGGATTCACACCTTTCTCAAGGGTGTTAGCACGTAAGTGAATGTAACGGATTCGACTGGAATTCGAACTCGGCTCTACGATTCCTCAATCCGAGCCGTTATCCATTACTCCACCGTGCCTCCTCCAACAATCTATGATACAGTCCTCTACCTCCGAATCTATGATATGGGGTCATACACTCTACTACATCTCAACTGTCATAAGGTTATATTCATATAAAATACAAATTTTATTGAAACCTAATTATGTATAATGGATCGCATGCAATACATTTGAACAATTCAAGTAAAAAAAACTCAAAGTAAATACAGGTCATAATAGATCATTCCATTTTAAATAAATCAACAATGATTTGCAGCAATTTTTAACATCAACTTGAGATTTTTCTTGTCAAAAAATTGAATTCAGCATTAAGGATAAAAATAGTGAACTTCATTTCCTGTTTGTTTTTTTTAGGCTTAGCATGAGCAAAACAAATTCTTGGATTTGGACAATAAAAAAATCCCAAAAAAACAGAATGACATCAAAATCTGTAAAAAAAATGTTTATCCTTAATAGTCAGTTGTAATTAGTTTAATTTGTAACATATATAAATGTAGGTAGAAAAAAAAACAAATGTTAAGATGGTTCTCCTCAATCAACCTTGGGACCCCACCCCGGTCAGGGGTGGTGGCCCAAGCCCCAACCCTACCTGATGTATTTATACACAGCTGTGTTTGTTTATTCAGTATTTGATTGATTCATTCATTATCTAAGGTTTAACCCTTTGCAGATTATTTAAAGCCAGAAAAATCTTTTCAAATCGGGAAAGATTTGGTTGGGGGTAATAATGATTTAATGATACATGTCTTACTAATTAATCTATAGCTGGGGAGATAAGGTGTAAATTCATACCTAATCAGAATTTGATAAACAAACAAGAAATAATGTTAATGTAAAGTGAGGTATCAATTCTATAGTACAATTACTATATAAGCTGATCACTCACTTTGTGCCCACGGTAGTTTCTATATATAATTATATTCCAGAGAGTAAATAAATAAATAAGTGTAACTAACCAGTACTTGATTGATCCGTTTTCTACAAATTATCAAACCATTGCAGGTTATTTAAAGCCAGGAAATATTTTTAGATTGTAAGAAATTTTTCTTTGAGATAATGATGATTTACTGCTAAAAGTAATACTAATTAACCCATACCTGAGGGAGAAGCGGTATTTGTGTACAAGTGAATATAATGAACTCAAATGGAATTGGAACGCTTCTCTCTGATTAATAATTCCAAGCCATTATCCATTACACCACCTGCACATCCAAGCTTACAGCTGCTGGTATTCCCAAGCAGTCACCCACCGAGGTACTGGCCAGGTTCAATATTGCTTAACTTTGGTGATCATACAATGCACCATGCAAGGCTAGAGAGCCTAACCTACACCTGCTATTTAACAAATAGCTTTTAGTTGGAGGTAGAAAAGACTCTTTCTCAATTATATTTGTGTAAGAGCGACTGCAACAGACAGGGCTGGAATTTGAACTTTTTTTATTTTTAAGCATTTCATCCCAAGGAAGGCGGGAGTGCCACTAGCCCACAAGGGGTTACAGAAAGTGGGAGCAAGATTAAAGAGGCATGGTAGAGGAAAGGATGAAGAGAAGAACGGGGAATAGATCAGGGCATCTGCAGATGCCGACTGACATTGCATTTGAATATTTGGAGATTATAGCTATCAGGGAAACAAGTAAGAGGAAGAGAGTTCTACAGACAGGAAGTGCAAGACATGAAGCTGTTGGAGTAGAAGAGACAGCTACATTTGACAGTTTTGACAGTGAAAGGGTGGGACTGAAATGCCAATCTAGTTGCACGTTTAAATTCATGCAGTTTGGGAACCAGCGAAAGTAGCTAGTCGGAGCAGTTGCCACAAGAGAATTTATAGAAAAGACAGAGGGAAGCAACAGCATGTCTGTAAGAGAGTGACTGTAAACGAGATGCCAGATAACTTGTGAACTTCCCTTTCTGCAACGTACACATTCTTCACTTACTATAGATCAAAGAAACCTCACCACCTATCACTCTTTGTACCCATCCAAAATAGATAAATAAACTTAAATATGAATATTCCTTCCCAACCTACGAGTAATTTCATGTCAAACTAAGCCATTCTGTGATACAGCCAGGAGAAAGAGCTTATTTATAGATATTCTGTTTGTCAAGAGCTCATATTCAGAGCATGACGAGTGATTATTATTAATGACTGCCAGATTAATCAGACTGACACCTATAGCAGAACATCTATCTGGAATAGATTTTTCACATTCTAGGTGCTGGGTGAGAAAAATCAGGCTACCAGATGTTACCCCTTGATCCACTCAGTACAAAGAACAACTTTGTTATAATTACTAACTTTGTAACATCTTCTATCCAAAACAATTTATCCATTAAAACCTCATCCCAAACTATTATACATATGATCAGAACGCAGAAAAATAAACTGAAGCATAAAATAAACTGTCACGACTGTTCCTCACAATACATTGGCAAAACTTGCAGAAATTTAACAAAAACATATCTATGAACACAAAAAGTATCTTATATATAAAAATTTATTAAATGCATTAATTATACATAGAAATAAATTTAACCACAACTTTGATCTAAACAATGCCACATTTATTAAAAGAGAAAGTAACTGACTTAGAAAGAAAATTTGGGGGGATTGCCACTATCAAAATATAAATACGAGTCCCAGATTTTTTCAAATAACTCCATTCTTGAAAGAATTGCTCCTTTCTCAAGCCAACATACATGACCATAAAAATCTTAAAAATTAAAAAAAAAAAACTGTTAAATTCATAACTTCCTTTTATTTAAGCTACAGACTTACTAATGTTTGTGTATGTCTGTGTATATATTTATTTGTATTTTTTATGACTTATCAACCCTTTGTGGATTATTTAAAGCCCAAATATATTTTGGATTGTAAGAATAATAATTTTTTTTTTTTTTTTTACAAATGAATATTGCATAAACAATGTTTTTTTTTTTGGTTTTTTTTTGGTTTTTTTTTAAAACCAAAGATTTTTTCCAGATACATATCCTACTATTTAATCCATAGCTGGGGGAAGGAAATCGATTCATAAATTTACCAAGGGTATTTGCATGTAAGTGAATGTAGTGAACTCAACATTCCAATTTCTCATTCCATTAGATGAGGACATGTATTAACACAACCATTGATGGCTTCTGAACAGTTTTGTCTACCGAATATCACTCACAAGACTTCATAATATAAGTAGACACAGAGTTCAACATCAACTTGCAACAGTCTGTTTCATGCTTGAACATTATCTTCGGGCCATGTGTGTTAGCTCAACTATTTTTATATATGTTGGTCAATGGGGCATTATGGGCAGGGGTTTATTGTATTACCCTAACAGTTATTGGGTAGCCTTTAGAATAATTTTAAATATAAGCATTGATTGCTGTACATACACTGTTTAAAATAAAAATGGGTCATCTATTTCAGACTCAAGTACACACTATAATAATATTTGAAGCCATATATATATATATATATATATATATATATATATATATATATATATATATATATATTGATAATATTAGTGGTAAATATACACATACATATGCAATATATATCTAAAATATATATATACACACACACACACACATATATATATATATATATATATATATATATATATATATATATATATATATATATATATGTATGTATAAAAAATAATTCCAAGAGGATAGAATCCAGGTAGAACTCAGTGTCCAGGACAGAGTAAGGATATAATAAAAAGGCTTAAACACTAATATTCCATGGTCATAATTTATTCCATTGCAATCGTAAATACGATCCAATTCATCAGACCTACAAATTCAAAAAGAAAACAGAAAAACAACTCCGGGAATAAAAAATTAAATTTAGTGAGAATGTATGTATGAGACTGTGGGACGAATGCTGGAGTAAATGAAGGCTATAGGGAGGGGTAACAGACGAGAGAAGGACAGGAAGGTCTAAAGATGAAGGGGGGATTAAAATTTAACAGAGAGAAGTTTTAAAGAGGGGAGTCAAAGCCGGTTTAAGTGAGAGAAATATGAATATTTTCAAATGTCTAATACATTAAAGATACACCGGAAAAGAGTATACATTTTATGGGGACACAATAGACGATATAATCTTAAAGCTCAGAAGATGAGAGAGGGAGAGGAAAAGAATAAGGGGGTGGGGGGAGATGTGGGCTGGGAATATTAATGTTTGAGCCCTTTATTCTTATTCTGTCCTGGACATTCAGTTCTACCTGGATTCTGTCCTCTTGGGAATTTTTATATATATATATATATATATATATATATATATATAGTGTGACCCTGATATAAGAGAGATTTTCTCTGGTCCCAAATAAGAGCCTGTGTTAATAAAACAAAATAGACCAAACCCGGATATAAGAGAAACCCGGATATAAGAGATTTCTTCTCCGGTCCCGACAACTCTCTTATATCCGGGTTACACTATATATATATATATATATATATATATATATATACTGACCACTAATATTTTCAATATATATATATATATATATATATATATATATATATATATATATACTGACCACTAATATTATCAATATATATATATATATATATATATATACTGACCACTAATATTATCAATATATATATATATATACTGACCACTAATATTATCAATATATATATATATATATATATATACTGACCACTAATATTATCAATATATAGATATATATACTGACCACTAATATTATCAATATATAGATATATATACTGACCACTAATATTATCAATATATATATATATATATATATATATATATATATATATATAAATTTTCTATCAGAACAATTATAGAAAATCTATAACAAAATGTAAAAAAAAAATTTTGCGTCCTGCATTTTATCCTTTTGGACTTCATCAGACTAAATTGATGTTTACACTAATAGAAATTACATTTTATATATACCGGACTGAGGGTCAAACACCTCAGTTCTTAGAACCAACATCCTGGCTACCCGAACATTTCATCTGATTATAAAGGTGAAGTCCTGTGCAAAACAAACCACACTTTTTGGAAGAACCGAATACAGAGAACTGGTGTGCACAGTGTGACACAAGGTCGTCAAACAACTCTCCTCGGGTTTTGAATTCAGAGTTGTCCTTATCCTAGACCAGTTGTCACCCAAGGTTATAGGACCCAGTCTGTCGTGCTATTTACCCATAGCTGGATGGAAAAAGAGATGGATTCATACCTTTCCTAAGGATATTAACAAGTAAGTGAATTCGAACTTGTCTCTCCAAATTCTCAATCCGAGCCATATCCATCACTCTACTGCGCATATATAATTAATACAAATAAAATAGATAAAAGTATCCGCATACTTCACATGAAGGGCTTGAACAAATATGACTGCAAACTAAGAAATGTAGGAGTAAAGAAACCAATTAATTAAACAGTTCATTTTGCTTTGCTATGACAGGTAATACTGAGTTACATGGTACTGGTAGAATAAGCCTAAGTAAATATCTGCGAAATATTGTTGAGAAGCCAAAGAATCTCACCTGGAAAGAACACATGAGATTACAAAAACCTCCTTTCTTAAAAAAAAAAGTTAAATTGGCAAATTTCAGCTGAACACTACTGCTTTTGAGAAAAGAAAGACATGAATGCACTTCCCTATGCTCTTGCCAATATATTGACAAAATGCCTTGTCACTGGCATGTCATGATTATTGACAGACTAAAAGAATAAGTAAACACTTGGAGAAATTACCAAATCTATAATTTATCGTCAGGGACTAGCAGATAAATTCATCACCTAAAGATGAAAAAAATAAAAAAATTGTAAGAGCTAGATTTGACTTCAGTGAACTGTAAACATGGAGAAAGGTCATTTTTAGCAATGAGTGCAACTATGAATATATTGTGGGAGAAAACAAAAATATTTTGAGAAAAATGACCAAAGAATTTCGAAACTTTGCCACAAAACACACTCTAAAATAAACATCTTTGAATGTTGGAAAAATTCAACAGTGTACTCCAACATTCGAGGGTAAACTTTTTTTTCATTCAAATACTTTCAAGATATCTGATATTTCAACACGATGATACCTTCTGCCACATATCACACTCTTTTAAATTAGTTTTCCAGTTAGTGAATTGGCATTCTAGCCTGGCTAGCCAACTTTTCTGATTCAAATCTAAAGGAAAACATTTAGGAGGAAACACAAAAGCAAATTGAAATGAAAACTGCTGACTTGAGACATTATAATAATAGTGATTCAGTCAACCTGGGAAAATAAAATAAACACCTTAATACCTAGATTCTTTATAAAAGACAATAAATAAAAGATTTGAATGAAAACAGCTAGTAATAAAAGAGACCAGCAAATACCGACTTCTATGTGCCACGTGCCTTCAGGATGTAGCCGATTATAGCTCTCCACTGTAACAGGGCAGTGGCATTGATTGAGTCATACTAGTGCATGGAGAGTGGTTAGTAACTTGAGATATTGATGGACTTCTAAACAAAGGAGTAGAAATATTAAAGAGCAGTTAATCAGACTGATGGGAAAAAAAAGTCCAGTTTAAATATATTTAAACTGATAAAATACTTATGAGAAGGGCCTCAGAAAAGTTTGAACTCAAATTAAACTAACTAAGATTCAGTATAACCGACACCCCAGGTCCAACTTCATTACCCCAAGGTAGTTGGCATGACCATGAGTTTACCAAAAGTCTACAGGATTTTTTGGTCACTCTATGGCAGTGGTTCCCAGTTTTTTTTCTCTGGGCCGTATTTTCAGAATTAAAATTTGCTCACGCCTCACAAAATTTTATGTGATAAAAAGTACATTTAAAAATAAATTTAAAAAAAAAAACAGAGAGTGGGTTGAAGGAAGATAATGTTCTGACTTTGAATTTGCAGTTATCATTGATAACGCTCTCCTTCAATTTGCAGACCATAGTTACTATACACTTAATACTTAATATAATGCAAAAATATCACGACGATAAAATCGGTCAATAATTACTCATAACTATTTATACTGGGACCAAATAATATCAACTATGAGCACAGACACAATATGATGACTGTGTTTGGAAAATA
>OZ038514.1:42790624-42823124 GCA_964036315.1 Acanthosepion esculentum | reverse complement strand
TTATTTACCATCAAGTCATGTGACACATAGAGCCTCTTCACTTTTCAAGTAGTTCTTTACAAAAACAAGTTCTAATGTAGTATAGTGAATGGTATAAATATATGTTGTGTTATGCATATTTAAATGTATTTAATAATGTTATTATAATGTATTATGAATGTTTATTATTTTTTGCACACATAATAGTTGGAATATAATATGTTTATTTATAAATGCAGATTGATATAAGAATGTGTATCGAAAACAAATGCAGAATTTTCCATTAAAAATGACTTAAAAACAGAAAAATGGTCCCAGCTAAAGAATCCCTTTTCTAATTTTAATGAAATTTGGCACTGCATTCGTCAGGGTTTCAAGGTACAATATTCTCCTAAATTGGTTGGGGTATTATGGATCATTTATGCTGTATCTTGGGAACACACATGCATACAAGATTATAGATATAAGGCTGAGTCAGAAATAATTTCTGTTTTATTTATCAATTTCTTTCCTCAAAAAAAAAAAAAAAATTACAATTTACATTTCATTTGTTTATTTATCCACCATTATTTGCAATGGCTTGTTGCCACTTTATCAGACAACTCTTCGATAAGATTTTGAGTTAAAGTATACATACAATGCCTGCATAGATAAACTAGAATTATGATACACAAACATGACTTATACACACAAACGCTGCTTGATAAGTTGATTCAACTTTCAAGTGGTTGTTTATAAAAAAACAAAAAAACAAGTTCTAATGTAGTATAGTGAATTGTATAAATATATGTTGTGTTATTCATATTTACATTTATTTAATAATGTTGTTATAATGAATGATTATTATTTTTCGCACACGTTATGGTTGGAATATAATATGTAAGTGTTTGTTGATATATAAGGATTGATATAAGAATGAGTATTGAAACAAATACTGAATTCCCTATTAAAAATACCATAAAAACAGAAAAATGGATGTAACTCAAAGAACCTTTTGTCTAATTTTAATGAAATTTGGCACTGTACTAAGCGAGGTTTCAAAGTATAACATGCTCCTAAATTGGTTGGAGTATTTTTTACCATTTAAGCTGTATCTTAGGACCATACATACATACATACAACATTAGTGCTTTGTTTTGTTTTATGGCATTTCAACGGCAATGGGTTATTTAATGCTGACAAGATTTTTATTGCTGGTAATATTTTTTTTCTCAAAAATTTATTGCTGGTAATAATTTTTCTTCAAAAATGTATTGCTGGTAATAATTTTTCTTCAAAAATGTATTGCTGGTAATAATTTTTCTTCAAAAATGTATTGCTGGTAATAATTTTTCTTCAAAAATGTATTGCTGGTAATAATTTTTCTTCAAAAATTTATTGCTGGTAATAATTTTTCTTCAAAAATTTATTGCTGGTAATAATTTTTCTTCAAAAATGTATTGCTGGTAATAATTTTTCTTCAAAAATGTATTGCTGGTAATAATTTTTCTTCAAAAATGTATTGCTGGTAATAATTTTTCTTCAAAAATGTATTGCTGGTAATAATTTTTCTTCAAAAATGTATTGCTGGTAATAATTTTTCTTCAAAAATGTATTGCTGGTAATAATTTTTCTTCAAAAATGTATTGCTGGTAATAATTTTTCTTCAAAAATGTATTGCTGGTAATAATTTTTCTTCAAAAATGTATTGCTGGTAATAATTTTTCTTCAAAAATGTATTGCTGGTAATAATTTTTCTTCAAAAATTTATTGCTGGTAATAATTTTTCTTCAAAAATTTATTGCTGGTAATAATTTTTCTTCAAAAATTTATTGCTGGTAATAATTTTTCTTCAAAAATGTATTGCTGGTAATAATTTTTCTTCAAAAATGTATTGCTGGTAATAATTTTTCTTCAAAAATTTATTGCTGGTAATAATTTTTCTACAAAGTATTTCTGGTATTAAAACCTATTTTTAGACTTTCATAGTGTTTTAACCCCAGTTTGAGAGTTAACCATTTACTCCTAACTAGGACCCTAACAGGTGCTATCACTCTGGGTCTGGGTGGACCTGGAAACACCAGCAATTAAGAGGTAGTTCCACGCTCCTCAAAACCTCCAGATCAGAGGCCTTGCTGTTGGACGTAGTTTATTGTCTTACCCAGGACAGACAACATTAATGATTTAGTATTAATAAAATAAATAGATAAAAATAAAATGTAAAATAAAAGGAAAAAATAAATAAATAAAAAACACCAGAATGTTCGGATGGACAGCTTTTTTTTTTTCTTTATACACACATCTTTCTATGTACCATGTCCTTTCAGTACGTAGGCAATCATGGCTCTCCACAAGTTCCTTCTCTCTGCCACCTCCCCCAGACCACATTCTGTCATTCACTTGCTTAAGCCCGCTAGGTAGGTCATGCATTGTTTTCCCTTGTCTCCCTCTCCCTCTATTTGACCTGTGAGTATCAGATTCTCCAGGCCCTCCTTCCTTATTATATGTCCCAGGAACTTCAGCTGCCTCTTCCTGATTTTAAGTATAACCCTCCTCTTTGTTTGCATCCTCTCTAAGACCTCATTGTTGCTAACATACTTGGTCCATGATATCCTTAGAATCCTTCTGTAGAACCACATCCTAAAACAGGGTTTCTCAAGCAGAGTGATATCGAATTTCAACTGTTGGACAGACAATGAGCAACTGAAGAGAAAATCGTGGGCAATTGGAAATTTTGATGGGCAATGTAGGATTTGAGTATTAATCTTTAGCACACTGCATTATTCAAATTACTTCTCTTTCCACTCGATTCTTTTTCAAAGCCTTTCAATTGCAGTATCCTTATTGTTAATTGCACTCAAAGTTGTTTTCTGTTGCCATATTTTTAGATTGTAAGAATTTTTTTTTTTTGTAGATAGTAATGATTTAGTCACACAAATCTTACTAATTAACCCATAACTGGAGGAAGAAGAGGTGAATTCATACCTAATCAAAATGTGATAAACAATAAATTATAATGCGGATATAAAGCAGGGGATCAATTCTATATTACAATCGATATATAAACTGATCCCTCATTCTGTGACCACATTAGTTTCTATACATTTATATTCCAGTGAATGTAAATAAATCTAAAAGACATGACTGTGTACCGAATCAGTATTTGATTGATTCGTTTTCTAAGGTTTATCAACCCTTTGTAGGTTATTTAAAGCCAGTAAATATTTTTTTTAGATTGTAAGAATTTTTTTCTTTCTTTTTGGAGATAATAATGGTTTAGTGATAAGAATTACTAATTAGCCCATAGCTGAGGGGAGAACAGGTAGATTTATACCTTTCCCAAGGGTATTTGCTCATAAGTGAATATAAACATAATTGCTCCGATGGACTACATTCACTGGTAACCCAACTGCATGAATTTAAGCATGCTACTAGGCTGACATCTTGGTCCCACCCTTTCACTGTCAAAACAGTTAAATGCGGCTGTGTCTTCTACTGTAACAACTTCTTGTCTTGCACTCCCCATTTGGGGAACTCCCTTCTTCTTACTTGCTTGCTTCCCTGATAGCTATAATCTTCAAATATTCAAATGTAATGTCAATCGACATCTTCTGATGCCTTGATTTTGTTCCCCGTCCTTCTCTTTATCCTTGCACACTAGTGGCACTCCTGCCTTGCTTGGGGTGAAATATGTGATAAAAATAAAAATAAAAAAAATAACATGAATTTGAACTCAGCTCTGATTAAGAATTCAGAGCTGTTATCCATTACACCACCTGCACATCCAAGCAACTGGTATTCCAAAGCGGTTACCCATCTAGGTACTAACCAGGTTCAACATTGCATAACTCCGGTGATTGTACATGAACAGGTGTCTCAGCATAATATGAGCATAAGCTACATAACCTTATAAACTGTGTTTCTTAACTCTTTTTATGTTCATACAACTTCATTCAGTAACTCTCTACCTTGAGTGAGTCTTGTGCCTTGTATTAAGTGAGCAATTAATGAAAAAAAAAAAAAAACACTATGGGGATGAAAAACAATAGGAAGAAACATTTATATTTTGTATGGGACACCTAGTGTTGTAACCAAGGGAAGGTTACTGAATAGAATAATCACACAAATGTTGGTAATGAATGATAATACTTAGGACAAAAACAACACACATAAGATTTGCCAGTGGCGTGGAGAAGAAGTAGTCAACTGCTAGAAGTGAATCCAGTGAATTCCACTATGAATCTCCAACTGCAGACCAACATACAGTATTTACTACTGTATTTATGTGAATGGGGACATACACATTATCGTTCGTAGGTATGCTACAACACCTAGTAAAGATTAAACTGATTACTTTGTTGTAATAGGCAACTGGACTAGCCTCATTAACTATAAATCCATGCTGTTCACTCAAACAGGTGCAGCCACTAAAATGATATTTATTGTAATAAAAATCTCAGTAAGTATATAAAAGTAGATACGGTCTGATATCTTTTATTTTTTCCTCGATATTGTTAATAAATCATATGAAAAAATAAAAACAAAACAAGATCTAAAGAGAAAGGATAAGCAAGCTGTTGTGTGAAGAATTTCCCAAGGCACGCAGCTGGTTCATATACAAAATTTATGCATTAAAAACACTAATGTACATTTATGTTCCTGTTCAGTCTTGACAAGTGTTCCAGTGAGATCGAGGAGTGTACCATTTTTAGCCAGATTCTCTTGACCAACAAGCACCACATTCATAACCACCTTACACTAAGTTGATTCTTCCTTCTTCCCTTTTTATTCCATTGATGAGAAGGAAATGCCACTCTCACAACTTCTCCAGAAATTGTGAAACAGACTCCCAAGAGAATGCTTTCTTCATCACTACAACTTCATCATTGCTCAAATATCCAGTTCTTGGTATTCTCAGCATCCTCCTGTAGAACTAGTTCTGTTGCTTCAAGTCTTGTTGGCTCCAATTTGCCCAGGAATGACTGCAAAATACTTTCCCCTCCCCAAATTATAGACAGGAAAGCACACAAATGCATGCTGGGATTTTTTCAAGCCAATAAAAGAGGCCGGTTCTCAGTTTCATCTGACTCGGTCCGGATCTGCCGTCTCAGGCAGTTTGGGCTGACTTGTTAAACTCTCTGCTTTCGAGCAGAGAGTAACCCAGATGAGGCTATGCCGAAGAGCAGAGTCACATTTGGGGAGGTAGACAAGCCCGAACTAGCGTAAGCGGAATCTACAGGGAATTTTTGCCCAAGCCTATGGGCTTGGATTTGCCCCACATAAAAAATGGCCTAGTGCTACATCCTGCCTTGTAGGGAGGCAAGGTAAATAACCTCAGTCCCAGTCTGTCTTATCTTGAAGTCAGAATGCTACGTTTACTTGTCCAAACTTGCTTTTGTGTGTCGACCCCAATTCTTACTTTGTGAACTTTTTGCCTTATTACTGTTAATTTGTCTTGCGTATCTTGTTTGCTTGTGCTATATTATTTCTTGTCCTGTTCTTTTCTTGTTATTGTAAACTTTGTCACTTGGACAGTTCTGTCATTTATTTTACATCTAACTATGGCCACTCAATCTACAAGTCTTTTCATCTGTGAGGAGATTGTCCAGCATTCATATAGGAGGATTGATATTACATAGCAGTCTTTGTTTCTAATAAAAATTTTCCCTGTTTCTTAATACTTTGTTTAACTTTTGAAAGGCATCTTTCTCTATTTTAATGTGCCTCCAGGTTTCCATCATCTGTTATAATACTTCCTTGATTCTGATATCTCCAATTTATGGCTCCCATTTTGCACTATTTTTTTGCTAACAGGTTCCATCCGAGGCAATGTCAGTATCCTTCAGTAGAATCCCATTAGCAAAAGACGCCTTTCTGAAACTAAGCAAAATATTAAACCATAACCATAGGGTTGATAAGCCATAAAAAACGAATCAATCAACAAATGGAAGACATATTGAATAGGAGGATTGTTTAATTCAGGTGTTTTTCTTGGTCAATTCAAAGTCAATTTTGGCATTTATTTTAATTTGGTAAATAAGAAATAGAAACAAAAGGTACAATAGACCCAAGCATGATTAATAACAATTTATTATTTTTGTACCTACCTACTTATGGTGTGTATAGTAATACTTTTAATTCTCCTAAACTCTCTTGCACTTTGTATCTACTCAAGTAAACCTTATAGAACACAAAGCCCCAAAAAGTAAATACAGTTAGATATCAATAAAAGTCAGGTTGACATATCTAGAGAAGTATTGCATTGGCCCAAATATAATGTTTTTGTTGTTAGATGACCTTACAAGCATTTAGTCAGACCTTTTGGTCATATTATGATAGCTCTCATATCATTACTTTACAAAAAAAAAAAAATAAATAAAAAAACATTTATCAAAAGTGTCATGTTTTTGTTTATTAATTCTAACACTGGGAATGAACTGGTGTGTCCGTAATTAATTATTATTTAAAAAATATCTTATTACCTATCAAAAATATCTGAATCTCCCCCCTCTACAACACAAATAACATGAGGGAATTGTTTTTCTTACTCATTTCACCCCCAAGCAAGGCAATAAAGCCACTAAGATGCATAGGGTTATTGATCATGAAAGAATATGAGAACATTATTAAAGAATAGTTTTCTATGGCTTATCAACCCTTTGCAGGTTTATTTAAAGCCAGAAAATATTTTAGATTATATGATTTTTTTTAGAGATAATGACTTAGTGATACGCATCTTACTAATTAACCCATAGCTGGGGAGAGAAGACGTGAATGCATACCTAATCAGAATTTGATAAACAAAAGATTATGTGGATATAAAGTGGGGGAACAATTCTATATTACAATCAATATATAAACTGAACCCTCACTTTGTAGCCACAGGAGTTTTATACATTTCTATTCCAGAGAATGTAAATAAAACTAAGTTAGTATTTGATTGATTCATTATGCTACAGATTATCAACCCTTTGCCGATTATTTAAAGCCAGAAAATATTTTAAATGGTAAGTTTTTTTTGAGATAATAATGATTTTAGTGATACAAGTCTTACTAATTAACCCATAGCTGAGGGGGGAAAGAGGTGGAGTTATACATTTCAAAAGGGTATTTGCTCATAAGTGAATATAATGATCACAATGGGAAGTACAACTCAGCTCTTTGATTAACAATTCTGAGCCATTATCCATTACACCACCCACATGTCCAACCTTACAGCACCTGGTATTCCGAAGCAGTCACCCATCTAGGTACTGACTAGGCTCAATGTTGCTTAACTTCAGTGATCGTGTGGGAACTGGTGTTTCAACATGATATGGCTATAAGATATTATTAAAGAGAGAGAATGATAAAAGAACAAGAATTAAGGAAACAGAAGATAACGATTGACATTGCATTTAAATTTTTGAGAGTCAGAAGTGAGTTCCACAAGCAAGAAGTATGAGAGAAGAAACTGTCAGCATAGAACTTACTGTTAGCATAATTATAAGGAAGTCACGGAGAAGCTACGTTATGGTAGTTGGAAAATGGCTGAAGTTCAAACACTTGGTCAAATGCTTCAAAATGGGAAAAATAAATGATATAATCTTCAAAGCAGTGGGTTTATATAAAAACATTTAAAACCAGAAAATAATTCCTGAAAAAATACTGAATTCAGCATGAAGTAATCAAGAAATGGTTGAAATGCTGTAAAAAAAAAAAAACAAGTATTTTCTGTCTGAATTTCTGAGATGAGGAGTTACCATTATTTATATGCAAACTATTGTCCATCTTTGTTGTTGTTGTCACAAGGTTTCAGTCAATGTAACCTCCAGTCGTCATCATCAGGTAATTGTAACCTTCAGGTAACATCGAACTGAACCCTTTATTTAATCTATGGGGCTAAATTATTCTTGTTCCACTGTTCATGTCTAGTTCCTAATACTGCTGTCATTACTCACCCACTTCCATTGTGTCCAAGAACAGACTGCCCGGCCCAGGGATTGAACTCACACTTACACAATTACTATGTTATTCATGAACCAGCACTTTAATCCACTAAGCTATTGTCTCATGTAACAATTATGAGCAGAGGAGAACTTTGAACTTTAGAATCAGCATATATGTTGAGCTCTAAAAACGCCCTCAGTAGGCCTAGCATAGAAATAAATACAATTTGGGAGTTGATAAGAAAGAAAAAAAAGAGTTGACAGCAAGGCTTCAGTAACTGCAGTAAGAAGCTTTGGTAAGTTTAGTTATGCTTGGCAAATTGCAGCATCACTCATAAGCAGACAGGCTAGGTTTAAGTCTCCCAGGTTCTCCACTTAAGCTTATGTAATAGAAATAAATATGTAATTTATTTAATTCGGACTTGCTATATTAGTTCATGTTTATTGCAAAAAATATGGCCAAAGTTATTCCAAGTGTAAAATTCTTTGAATTTCTTAAACTAACTGCAGCAGTAAACTACTGCAGACGCAAAATAAAGCTAAAGTAAAATGTGTCCTTTCCAGTGGGATGATGAGCTTTTAAAATAGGCCTCTTAGTTGAAACATGAGTAGGCCTGTAGTATAGAACACCATGGTGCTACATCTAATTCTACTAGTGCAATAAAAAGCAACAGATATAAAAATGAAACATAAAAGAAAAAAAAAAAAGAAAAAATTATAACAGATAATCTAAGAATTTTGAAATATGAGTTTAACTTGAAGAAAAATAATTTAAAAAAATATCTTGCAAATTCCTTAGCAAATGTAAATGCTATAGAATTCCTCAGTGAAATTCTAAAGAAATAGAAGAGGAGGGGAGATAGACAACAACAATCATCAAAGTTTTTTTCCCCCCCCTCAAAAGAAAATCGTGAGTGATTTGCAGACATTATTATCAATACCATCAGCAAAAGGAAAAAAGAAATTGACAAAGTACTTTTATTATGTCAGCCATTTTGATTTCAAAATAAAAATTCCATTTCTTAGAACATGAATGCTAATGCTGATGACAAAACGAAGGAAATAAATAACAGATTAACCTCTCTTGGAATTGGTTATATTTGTAGCCAAAGGGAAGAATTAAAAAAAAAAATTAATTAAATAAAATAAATTGGATATTTTATAAAAAGAACAGCCGAGGGTAAAGTCAATCAAACTGAATTATAATTTAGCTTTCTCATTGAAGATAACATCAAGCTGCCATTTTTCTTTGTTGCTATTTCTTCCATTCTTTAACCTGATCATTTTCTCCTCCCACGACCACCATTTCTCTCTTAAACACATCTTCTTTCAGCTTTTATGTACCTAGTGGCCAATCATGGCTCTTCACAGCTTCTTGCCTTTTACTGTTCTAACTTTTGACTCCTTCCCATCCCTTTTGTCCCTGCTCTATCATCCATTCACATACAAACTCGTTTAGGTTAATCACTGTTTCTCCTTACTTTGCAAATGTGTAGGCGCCATAATGAATAGTGGCTTGAAATCAGAAAGATATGTTTGAATTCCAGTCAGGTTCATTGCATTCATTTCCACACAAATATTCATTGTGTGTGTGTGTGTGTGTGTGAATGAATGTTGCATCAATTTTTTTTTCTTTTGAAAATAAAAAGAATTTTTCCAGATACAAGCCCTACTATTTAATCCATAGAGAGGGGGAAAGATGATTCATACCTTTCTCAAGGGTATATGTGCATAAGTGAATATAAGGAACCTGACTAGAATTCGAACGTGGCTCTCTAATTTTCTCATTATATTGTTATGCATTACACCTATACATTAGGTAGAGGAGGATAAAAGAAAACCAGGTGAAAGGAAAAAATAAATATACATATTCAAGAAAATGGAAAAGATGAAAAGAGAAGGGCTCGCCAGCTGGATATCAAGAAACAATAAATGCAAGATTGAAGGAAAGGTCAGGATAATAAAAAATAAAAATTGTAATATTTTAAAATTCTTTCAGAGATAAAAAACACAATACAACCAATTTAATTATTCACAATAACTCCTCCCCACTAACCAATATATTACCTAAAACCAACAGTATATACCAATTTAAATGTCCCTTGAGAGAATATATCTCCGATAAAAAAACAAATATATATGTTGGGTATATGACAAATACACTAACAAGAAGGCTTACATTACACATGTTTGATCATTCATTCATTGCAAGATATCTACAATAACATTCCTGTCCACATTCACGATATAAAAAATTACTAATCAACAACACAACTATCCTACACCATGAAAACAACAAAATTAGATTACAGATCCTAGAAGCAATTTACATTAAAAAATTAAAGCTGGCACTGAACAAAATCAACTATGAATACTGCAGTAATGTTCTGAAATGCCTGTAAAGGATCAGTTTTTTCACACCTTAATGCATGCATGACCATGACATTATAACATAGAGAGAAAAAATTCCATAATGGATAATTTTTTTCACATTCTAATGAACGCTCAGCACATTGTCAACCATTTTGCATTTAAAAGCATAATGAAAAAAATTACTGTAATGGATGACAATGCACAACTTTGTATAAATACTTATATTAATGAATAACATATAGTTTTGTATTAATTGCACCCCTGAAGATGATCTTTGAAAAAGATCGAAAGTACTTGGGAAATGAAAATTAAAGAAATTTAAACAACTATAGCACATTTCTCTCATCCTTTAACATCAATACAAGGAAGGTTATTCGTGAGTATGAACGGATTGTTAAAAATTAGCAGACATAATGTCTGTAATTTATTCAATCAGACATGCATCAAAGAGAACTTGCAGGCTAAATACACAAATTTTATATATATATATATATATATATATATATAAGAGAGAGAGAGAGAGAGAGAGAGAGAGAGAGAGAGACAAAAAATTGTCTACTCTGGTATTAAATTTATGGCTGGGAATAAATATATTCAGGTCTTTCCTCAGGGTATTAGTACAAAAGTGAGCGAAATTGACTAGAAGTTCTACTACTGAGTTTAATCCACACAAAGTGAGAGTAGATTGTGACCCCATGTCATATTAAACTTTTTTTGTTTAGACCTTGCTAATATTGTTTTTTAATAATTTCACCCTAAGGAAGGCAAGAAAGCCACTAGGATGCAAGTTCTTGCCGAGTATCGGAGAATAAGAGAAATCTACTATTAAAGAGAGACAATAAAAGAACAAGAATTAAGACGACGGAACATAACAATTGACATTGCATTTAAATTTTTGAAGATCAAAGTTGACTGGAAAGAAGTGCATTAGAAGCAATTATTAGCACATTTTTTTTTATGACAATCATTTAACTTGTTTTCATCCCTGTTTTCCAGTCATGATTAGCTGATACCAACCAAAAGGCAATCCAAAATGAATTTCTTTATTATTACTTTTCAGATAGGTCTGCCCAGTTCACAGAAATAGTAACCCTTTGCATTTTAGTGGTTTTATCACCTTGTTTGGGATGAAATGATTTTAAAAAAAAATTCCAATAAGTCAGTAACCTTTACATTATAAAAGTCTACCTTGCTATTAAATAACTGGGAAAAAATGGTTTCATGTCTTTTCCCAAGGTATTAGTGCAAAAGGGAGTGAAACAGACAAGCTATCAACTATTGCTATACATTCACTCTCTCTATTCCACTACTATATGGATTATGATTCTCTTCTGATCATTATACTATTTGGCGATTACTACTTGAACAAGTATTGCTAGAGAGAAAAGGTGGATAGAAAAACTCCTGAATCAGTCAGTTAAGTGCCATACGCTATACATGTCTTTTTAGATTCATGACTGGCTAGGCGAAGATTTTCCTACAGTTGGTTGCCATTTCTGAAGTAGACTAGTTGCCAAGCAAGGTTATAGGACCCAGTCTGTCCTGCTATTTAATCCATAGCTGGAGGGAGAAGAGATGGATTCATACCTTCAAGATGAGCATCAGTCAGTTAAGTGCCATACGCTACACATGTCTTTTTAGATTCATGACTGGCTAGGCGAAGATTTTCCTACAGTTGGTTGCCATTTCTGAAGTAGACTAGTTGCCAAGCAAGGTTATAGGACCCAGTCTGTCCTGCTATTTAATCCATAGCTGGAGGGAGAAGAGATGGATTCATACCTTCAAGATGAGCATCAGTCAGTTAAGTGCCATACGCTACACATGTCTTTTTAGATTCATGACTGGCTAGGCGAAGATTTTCCTACAGTTGGTTGCCATTTCTGAAGTAGACTAGTTGCCAAGCAAGGTTATAGGACCCAGTCTGTCCTGCTATTTAATCCATAGCTGGAGGGAGAAGAGATGGATTCATACCTTCAAGATGAGCATCAGTCAGTTAAGTGCCATACGCTACACATGTCTTTTTAGATTCATGACTGGCTAGGCGAAGATTTTCCTACAGTTGGTTGCCATTTCTGAAGTAGACTAGTTGCCAAGCAAGGTTATAGGACCCAGTCTGTCCTGCTATTTAATCCACAGCTGGAGGGAGAAGAGATGGATTCATACCTTCAAGATGAGCATCAGTCAGTTAAGTGCCATACGCGATACAAGTTTGGGCGATCATGTCTCTTGATCCATGATACACTAGGTAGAAAATTTTCCCGCAGTAGGCTGCCATTTCTTTCTGTGATAGACTAGTTGCCAACCAAGGTTATAGAACCCAGTCTGTCCTGCTATTTAATACATAGCTGGGGGAAGTAGTGATGGATTCATACCTTTTCTAAGGGTATTTGAGCATGTGACGAATGAACCCGACTGGAATTTGAACTCTGCACTCTAATTTCTCATTCTGAGTTACTATCCATACATTGCACTACACATCCTACAAAAGCAGGTCTAAAATTATATAAAATGATCTTGTGTTGAACATTTTTAAGCCATTTTGAATTGGAATCAAAAAAAGGACCCAGAAATCCTTCTACAAAAACTGTCTTGACATTTTCAATGCTTCTTGACTGGATATTCCCCAAGTGAAGATAGAAGCTCTGGCAAATTCTATACCTGAAAGAGTAGGCTTTTCAAAACTGCAAAATGATATTTATGGCATCAAATAATACCACGAGTTTGAAGCTATTTCTTTGTCATGTTTGTAAATCATTCAATAAAGGTATTTGTTTAAAAATATACCTGTGTATTTACTTGTCATAACTACATAGCTAAATATTTTCATAGGTGTTTTAAACATCTCTTCTTCTTGGTACCTCGACCAGAAGAATTTAACTGTACTACAGAGATTAGCAACTCAGTCTCAACATTTTACTGTTGAAATAGCTAAATGAACCTTCTGCTTACCATCTCATCTTTTCTCTCTCTTTCCTACACTAATAGGAATAGATAAGTTCACCTATCATCTGGTTCACACTTCCTTGTTTTTGAATAGGAGTAGAGGTTTATCCTTTGTTTCCTGTTCAGGATTGGGTTTCCGGTTTCCCGTAAAGTCTACTTCAACTCTGTACATCTAATGTCTGTGCCTGGACTCTGAAATTTTATTCCCTAACTATTTATTTCATTTTATTTCTCTCCTCAACCAATACAAGCAGAGAGGTTCACCTATATCATCTGGTTCACACTTCTCCTTGCTCTTTTGAACAGGAGTAGAGGTTTATCCTTTCTTTCTTGTTTAGGATTGGGTTTCCAGTTCCTTCTAAAATCTGCTTCAACTCTATACTCCTAACACTTTCCTATGCTAATATAACTTCACACAGTAACCCTTTACCTTGAGTGGCTCTTGGGCCTTGTATTAGGTAAACATTAGTTTATGAAAAAAAAAGGTAAAGAAAAACATCCATTCATACAAGCTCATCAGGTAAGTGACTCACTGCTTTCACCTATCTCTCTTGCCCTCAATATGCCCTGTGAGGGTTAAGTTTTCCAAACCTTCCTTCCTCATTAGGCATCCATGGAATTTCAACTGCTTTTTCCTGATTCTGAGTATGTGGTCAGTGAGAAAGTGACTGGAGTCGAGACCCCCAAGTCAGGACCAATCACATTGCATATCCATTTTTTGGATTTTGTTGAGAACAGTATTCCATGCATGGACAAATGGTAGATTTGTAGATGTGAAGGATGGACTCAGACAGGAAAAACCTTCTGCCACATCACAGAGAACTAACTTTTCTTGTGGTAGATGCAGCTATTGATTCAATGTAGTTGTTCCACCTCAGGTCATTGGAAAACCTGGGACCAAGAAGACGCAGTGAGGCTCTCTCATGGAGTTGAACATCAACCATACTGATAGGAGACAGGGAAGTTTCTCTATGGTAAGTAAATGACAGCAGTTTCGTTTTGGACGCATTCAAATTCATAGGCCCATTTTCTACTCCAGTCAACCATAGATTGGAGGTCGTTTTCAAGATCAACACCAAGGTTAACTTTGTCGGCAATGCTGGATTTACTATTGAGACAAGAGTAAATGGTAGTGTCATCTGTATATATATGCTGACTTGAAAATTGATAACGTCATGAAGATCATTGATAAAGATCAGAAACAGTGTAGGACCAAGGATAGAACAAATTTTTTCCATTTCTCAATACCTTGCTTAGTTTTTGGCATGCTTCTTCTGCTAATCCAATGCATCTTCTGATCTTAGTGTTGCATTTTCCATCCTCTGTTATAACACTTCCCAGATATTTAATCTTCTGCACCTGGTCGATGTTGACATCTCCAATTCGTAACTCACATCTTGGGATTTTTCTCTTGCTTATGATTATACTCTCTATATTTTAGTTGATGGTTAGTCTTTTGTTCTTGCCTTCTTCTAATACTCTACTCAACCCAGTGACATCGGCAAATCTTGTATTCTTAAGATTACACTAGGTACCACCAAAATTTAAAAAAGGAAAAAAAAAAAGAAAAAAAAAGAAAAAAAGAAAAGAAAAAAAAAGAAAAAAAAAAGAAAAAAAAGAAAAGAAAAAAAGAAAAAAGAAAAAAAGAAAAAAAGAAAAAAAGAAGAAAAAAGAAAAAAGAAGAAAAAAGAAAAAAAGAAGAAAAAGAAAAAAAGAAAAAAGAAGAAAAGAAAAAAAGAAGAAAAGAAAAAAAGAAGAAAAGAAAAAAAGAAGAAAAGAAAAAAAAGAAAAGAAAAAAAAAGAAAAGAAAAAAAAGAAAAGAAAAAAAAAGAAAAGAAAAAAAGAAAAGAAAAAAAAAGAAAAGAAAAAAAGAAAAGAAAAAAAAAGAAAAGAAAAAAAAAAAAAAGAAAAGAAAAAAAAAGAAAAGAAAAAAAAAGAAAAGAAAAAAAAAGAAAAGAAAAAAAGAAAAGAAAAGAAAAGAAAAAAAAGAAAAAAAAGAAAGAAAGCATACCATGATGAAAAAAAGGCTCCAAACCTGATAAAAATAAAGTTTTATCATCAAAATATTTATAATATTATTAAGAGGAAAGACCAAAGTATTTTTTGATTATTTTATTAAATTTTTTAATCCTTTTTAGCACATTAAAAGTTTTAGTTAAAAAAATCTTGTTTTTCATAGTCAGCAGCTGGACAAAAGATTAGTATGAGAAATTTAATGTCTTAGTGGGCATGGATAGACACATTGTTTTGGAAATTCTTGCAAAAATCAAATAACTGGCAGATTTTAATCAAATTTTCAGGACTTATTCACAAATAAATGAAATTATTTTTGAAGTTTTATTTTTTTTTTAAATCTTGGTAAAAATATATATTTTTTTATTTTACATCTGTTACCCCCCCCCAACTTACTTAATTTTATAAAATTTCAAGAAATTAAAATTCCACCTTCTTTATATTAATTAAAAGCCAGACTCCTTATCAAATGCTTTTGCATAATTTATGGAACACAAGTGCACATCCTTCTGCATTACTCTCTCTACCCAATTTTAATACACAGCTTAAGATATCCTTGAACAGTTCCTACTGATGAATGAAAGCTCTAGTTTCAAAACAGAGGAATCTGTTGACTTCTGTTGTCTCTCTGTGCATCCACATATTAATCGATACCACATAACCCTATTCAGAACTGCATGCACGCATACCTTTATACGAAATTACATCTACACATGACCGAGTTCACAAATAAAAACATTTTCTAATACATCGCCTCTGTACAGGCTCATTCGGGAATAGATCGACCGTGCATCGTGAGGACGTGATACAAGGAGAAAGCTAGTCACAGGAGAGAGAGAGAGAGAGGAAGGCATCAGTTTCAGATGCAAAGACAGAGACACACTCAATCCTGATAAGAATCTAATCAATAATTCTCAACTGTCTGATCATAGAATTCAACCAAGTTTGCTTTGCTAGAATGACGACCTTGTTGTGTATACTGCTCTTCTTTCAGCATCCTCACAAGTCTGCTACAGGAGATAAGCAGTGTACGAGCAGGCACAAACGACGAACTGATTAACAAATGATTGAGTTCTTCAGGCAACAATTTGTACAGAATATTACTGATAATTTAGACAGATCGATACAATTTTTTTCTTCTTTTGCAAGAGAGATTCAATATGAAACTTAAGGATGAAGTTTTTATTGACATTTTTTTTTTTTGTTCTTTGCTTTCGTTTTTCTCTGTAGAATTAAAACTCATTTGTGCTTTAAACATAAAATGAAGAATAATTATTTATTGAAGCATTAAACTCATCTCCAATGGATGAATTACAGTTATGTCTGGGGGCGGAGAATGCTTCATGAACAGTCGCATTCAATATTCAAAACGTTACCCAATCAATTTTTTGCCTACACTCTGTTTTGGATCCTGTTTTTCCTTTTATGAACTAAGAATATACCATAAATAAGAAATACACACACATTGCACTAACACAAATACACACACGAATGTACACTACACACGAGTACGTACACACACTGCACTCACATGAATACACATACATTGCACTCACACAAATGCACACACATTGCACTCATGCAAATGCACATTACACTCACACAAATACATACACATTACACTCACACAAATACATACACATTACACTCACACAAATACATACACATTACACTCACACAAATACATACACATTACACTCACACAAATACATACACATTACACTCACACAAATACATACACATTACACTCACGCAAATACATACACATTACACTCACGCAAATACATACGCATTACACTCACACAAATACATACACATTACACTCACACAAATACATACACATTACACTCACACAAATACATACACATTACACTCACACAAATACATACACATTACACTCACACAAATACATACACATTACACTCACACAAATACATACACATTACACTCACACAAAAAATACAGTCACACAATTACACTCACACAAAAAATACAGTCACACAATTACACTCACACATACACAAACAATTACTCTCACATAAATATACACACATTACACTCATGCACATATTCCATGCAAATGTGTGTGTGCATGCATTTTTAACAAGGGTAATCTTGCTTTTCTGTGAAATTTTTCATAGCTGAGTAGTTGTAAGCACACCTACCTTAAAAGGAGGTTCCTCATATATAGAGGGACATATATTTGGGCTTGGCTGAATGGAACAATTCTGTTATGAGAACTCAAGTGGTTCGATGGTTGACATCAATTACATCATTTAGATAATAAAAAAGTCATGTCTACTCAAACACATGTATCCACTAACTATAATTTTTTATAATAATAATAATATTATATATATATATATATATATATATATATATATATATATATATATATATCTCAAATAAAGCGAAAGAACAGTCAGATTAATCATCCACAGTTCTTTAGCATTTATTTTTTAAAAGTGCTTAATACACAGTAGAGTATAATATTATTTAAAAATATTTTTTCATCGTGACATTTCTATGTTTTAGAACATAAAATTATTGTTCCATTTTCAAGCAATATTCAATAACTTCAGAAAAAAACGATTTACTTTTGAAAGCAAAGTGATATTATATTGAAAAGTTTAAGTAGGAGGGGGAATGAGATTTCAAATATATATATATATATATATATATATATATATATATATATATATATATATATATATATAACCATGTGTTGTATGTTAAAGACAATATAGTCCTGCATATTTTCTTTTGAATTTTCTCATATTTTCCAATGAGACTTTTTATTTGAAAATTATATTGCCTTCACATGATTAAAAATCTTCGCCATGCACGTGATAACATCATCGCATCTTTTGAAATTAAAATGATTTTGTAACATTTATTTAGTTTGTAAAAAATGTAGCAACATGATTCCGCTACAAGATAATTTGCAAATGTTTTTAAAAAATTTTGACTACATATATATAAGACATTGTTAAAAATTTTGACCCTGAAGATGAACAATGATGTTCGAAAGTACTCGGTTATCTTATGGACAATATTTATTTCGATATAATTTTCAAATAAAAAGTCTCATTAGAAAATATGTTTAAAAGAAAAGTTGCTGCCAAATTACACACACACACACACACAGATATATATATATATATATATATATAGATATATATATATATATATATATATATATATATATATATATATATATTTAGCAATGGATTTTTCATTTAATAATCCGACATATTTTAATTTATTGCTTAACCCTTTTAGCCCTGACCACCGCTTTACCGGTGGTAGAGAAAAATGACATATTGCCCAGCCACTGGTTAAATGGCAGGTAAACACTTGAGTCATGTTTTGCTATTGCTTGTCTTATTTTGAAGACAATTAGTCAATTATGTGCCATGCATGATACACGCTTAGGCGATCTTGTATCTTTCGATAAATGACTGACGAGGCAGATTTTTTCCAGCAGTAGGTTGCCATTTCTTTCTGCAGTAGACCAATTGCCATCCAAGGCTATAGAACCTGGTCTGTCTTGCTATGTACCCATAGCTGGGAGGGAGATGAAGAAGAGGATTCATACCTTTCCCAAGGGTATTAGCACGTATGTAATGGATTCGAGTGGAATTCAAACTCAGCTCTCCGATTCCTCAATCCGAGAAAAGCCATAATATTCTGATGTCATTGAACCTTATACCAACATGTCCGTGCATTTTCATTGCTTTTTGTGCACGTGTTTTGGATGGAAAAGATTTTTTTTTACCATGAAGCATACAGAGTCCTAATCATACTCTCTCCCTGCTAAGTATAATGCTTATATTTTTCGTAACTATGCACTAGGGACTTATTTTAACAAATTAGACCCAAATATAAAAGAAACTTACAGGGAAGCAAGAAAAAAAAACAGAAAAAAAGATTATTAAATGGAAAAGTTCCATAGTGTTTAACAACACATGCCTTAATGACATGCTCTATACATTACAATTGAGCACTGTTGAGTGATAAGCTAATTCTATAAACAACAGCCACCTGCACTAATGCAAAGCTCTTCAGTAAAATGAATGGAGCACTTTGGCTGATTGGCATTTGTTTACATTTGTAAAAACAATATGCTAGATTTAGTTGTGTAACTCTACCGAGTGGAGATAGCTCTGGCTGACACCAAATTAGTTGTGTTTCAATCCTGGCTTGAGGCATTCGGATGTCTAGTCGCACTGAGGAGCTGTGATACAGCGAAACAGTACCGTCTGTGAATGACATATATATATATATATATATATATATATATATATATATATATATATGTATGTATATGAAATGTCATCCACATACAGGCCTGTTTCGCTGTATCACAGCTCCTCAGTGCAGCTAGACATCCGAATGCCTCAAGCCAGGATTGAAACCCAACTGATTTGGTGTCAGTATTTCTACCCCTGAGCTATCAGCACACAGCAGATGGAAAGGGAAATTCTAGTGTATTATTTTTAGCAAAATAGCAAATTGAAAAATAAAGCTTCTGAAATATTTTGATATTTTACCCTAATTGTGTATATGGTAAAATCAAATTTTCAGTTTGGGGTGACCTTTTTCAAGAACTAAAACAAATTGATTCCTTTCTCATTACTTTTGAACAAAGTTAATCGATTGATGATACAGGAACATTGAATTACAAAAAAGTCATAATCCTAACAATAACCATATGCAGTGACTCCCCAGAACCCACAGGTTCGTGATTTGGGTAGGTCCCTGGGAAATTCAATGGGTCCCAACTAAAGTTTCTTAATAACCTTTTGTGTTAAACTGCAAGGCAACAGATTTTTACTATTAGCCCCACAAAAAAAAAAAAAAAAAAAAAAAAAAAAAATAATTACGACAAAACACTTAAGTTGACAATCATGTTTTTTTTCTTTCTTTTTTTTTAATTTAAATTAATAAATTCAAAACAAAACCAGTGGGTATCTGCAACAGGGATTGGCTTGCTTTTCAACCACTTTAGCCATTTTCAAGTACTTAGGACAATATTTGCACTCCCTTATACCAAAAAAACAGGAAAATGTAAGAATATTCGAAAAAAGTAGATAAAAAAAAAATTAATCATATATTCCTTGTCTGTCATATTCAATGAAACATGTTTGAAAGAAAGGTTGCTCTCTCTCTCTCATATATATATATATATATATATATATATATATATATGTGTAAAATGAGAACAAATGGAGTATAATTCCATTGTACATAACATTTAATTTAAAAGAAGGTGCAATACAGTGTAGAGTTATATATTATTTATTTTAGGATATTAAAATATGTTAAAAATCGCTACATAATGGTAATTATGTTTCAACACTAAAAATGTGTCTCCTCAGGCAATGCTAAACTACTGAAACAATTTTAAACTACTAAATATTCCCCTCCGACCCATTTAAGTTACTTACCAGTTTTTTAAAGGGGCCTTTTATTTTACCTTCCTACCTCATTCACTTTTACTTATTAGGAAAGTTAAACGTCAGACTTCAGTACATCTTATGAAATAATGTAACAACCTGTATCTACCCATAAGGAAATTGTATAGGTTTTATATGCAGACAACTTTGCGTTATGACTTCTATTAAAAAGTTTTCCAGTGAGATTGAATTTAGCGTAGGTCACGTAATCAAATGTGACCTATGCAATCATGGCAAAGCCCACAAGCCTACTTTTAAAATTAAATTAATCTTTCACTCGCCAGTAGTTTAACATTGACCAAGGAGACACATTTGTAGTGTTGAAACGTAATTGCTGTTATTTAGTGATTTTTAACATGTTTTAATATCCTTATATATATATATATATATATATATATATATATATATATATATATATATATATATATATATATATATATAAAATTGGTACCCAATCAGTACATAGATTATTCAGTAACAAATCAGTTAATTTTGATAAAACATTTTGTAAATTTATGTTAACTTCTGTAAAAACTTATCATGACTGACCAATTTATTTATTTATAAGATATTTGCGTAATCTCAACAGTTTGGTTTAATTCTGTGGCAGGGAGTCAATGCTGGAAGCAGACCAAGAGAAAAATGTTATCAATCAATAAATAAAGACATTATTGCCAAAGCAATATAATAAAAATCACATGTTATACTCCAGATGTTGGTTCAAGTCCCATTGGGAAATGATTCATCCATAGTATGTAAAGTAATTATTTATACAGCAATGATACTTAAAAAACATAATACAGAGATAAAAAAACTTGTACAAAGTTATTTAATTAACTCATCTTACTGTTGAAATGGCTAGACATAAACTTAAGTTCTATGCTAACAATTTCTTTGCTTGTTGCACTTCTCGCTTGTGGAACTCTCTTCCAGCTTCTTGCTTTCCAGTCAACTTTGATCTTCAAAAATTTAAATACAATGTCAATTATTATCTTCTGTCTTCTTAATTCCTGTTCTTTTATTGTTCTCTCTCCTTCATAGTGTTTTCTTTTTATCATATTCTCTCACACTCACTAACCTCTTGCGTCTTAGTGGCTTTATTGCCTTGCTTAGAGGGGAACTGATTAAAACGTAACAAAAAAAAAATCTCATAACTTCGTATAGTCAGTTTTATGCCTTTCTTTTTTTTTTCTTTTTTTTTTTTTGCATATATTGGAAAATTTCCAAGTTTTCATCTGAAATCAAGAAAATACAAACTTTAAGCAAAAAAAAAAAGAAAAAAAAGAAAGTAAGTTTAAATAGACACCAAACAAATATGGTTTTGTAACATTCCCAAATCTAAGAGCTTTGTTGAAAAAAATTTCAAATACATGTAGATCTTCATGAGTGTATGAGTGTTTGTGTGAGTGTTTCACTGAATGTGACAGACCTGGAAACATTTTTTTTCAGTTTTCTCATGTCCTTACAGCTTTTCTTTTTTGAAAGACAGAATTTGATTAGGAGCGAGAGCAGATAGGAATGAAAGGTGAAAGGATGTGGAGAAGGGAAGTGGATAGATCAAGGCAACTGGAGATGTTGATTGACGTTACACTTAAATAGTTGGAGATTGTATTTGTCAGGGAAACAGCAATAAGGAAGGGAGTTCCACAGGCGAGATGTGCGAGACATGAAGCTATTGGAGTAGAAGAGACGTCTACATCTAACAGTTTCAACGATGAAGGGGTGGGAATGGGGTGCCAGCCTCGTAGGACGTTTAAATTCATGAGGCCTAGGAACCAGCGAAAGCAGCTCCTCGGAGCAATTACCATGAAAGTATTTGTAAAAAAGACAGGAGTCAACGTCGCGTCTGTGAGAGAGCGACTGCAGACGAGATGACAGATCTGGGCCAATTACATTGCATATCCGTCTCTGGATCTTATCAAGAACCCTGAGGCAAACAGCAGGGGCTCCAGACCATATATGGTAGCAATACTCCATGCAAGAGCGAATGGTAGATTTGGAGGATCGATTCCGGGGAGAAAAATTTCCTGGCTTGGCACAGGGAGCCAACTTTCCTTGCGGTGGATGATGTAATTGACTTGAAAATAATATGAAAATATGCACCAAATGATGTTAATGACTAACAAAATTTTGTTGACTAAATACACAAAACAATCAAATTTTCAGTTTCCTTTTTATATTTTCAAAAAAATTAAGTTTTGATCTGAAAAAGTCATACATTGACATGAAGATTCTTAACATTTACAAAGAGATTAACAAACTCATTGTTGAATAAAATTTACAGCATTACTCGTGTTTTCTGAAAGTACTTCAATATCAGACCGTTGTTGATTTGATATGGACTGACTTCATTATACAGTGTAACCTGGATATAAGAGAGTTGCCGGGACCGGAGAAGTCGTCTCTTATATCCGGGTTTGGTCTATTGTATATACATTAACACAGGCTCTAATTTGGGACCAGAGAAAATCTCTCTTATATCCGGGTTACACTGTATATATTTTCCTGTCTGGATTGTTTTATCAGCATATCAACCCTCATGGGTCATTTAGTGTGGAAAATCAGATTTTTATTCAATAATATTTTAGTAAATTTCCTTTATGAAAAAATGTGATGTTCAGGAATTAGATCATCTGCCATATGGATATTTTTTTTCCTACCTCATTGATTTTAGTTGTTGAGTGAATTATATATATATATATATATATATATATATATATTCACTAGCTACCATTATTCTAACAATTTGGGCCAACAAAGGAGGTATAAATGCCCATATCACTGACAGACCAATAATGGCTGTTTTCATTACTATGCACAATAATAGATACAAAACTGGCAATTATTGCCGGTCATATATACACCAGACTTTATTGCATTAAATTATATATATTTATATGTGTGTAACACTTCCCACATAGTACACAATAATCTTAGGCAGAAGTTCCAGTGGATAATACTTCAATCCTCATAAATGCAGGGGTACTACAGTCTGACCCTCAACATATTATGCTGATACTCTAACCCTACACAGAAATATCAATCCATGTTTAAATAAAGAAGCCATTTTTAATTACCAGGATATTTTTGAAACATGCTGATGTATATTAAAATTCTCACAGTATTTAATATTGTTGAAGATATCACTAACAATTTTTTGTTGAGATTTACAAACTCTACATTTCAATTTTGCAAACCAATTGATAAAATTTGAATAAGCTGATTTGTTTGGGAAAATACTTTGACAAAAACCCTATTTCGTGGTTCAATAATTTCTTTAATTTAATTTTATAGGACTTCATGGTAAACAATTTTTTTTTAAATTTCTTTTTTCCTTTTTAACAAGGAAGTATTAAATTCTTAGGATTTCTTACTCTTGAGCATGGAATATACAACATATATGCATAAATATTTCTTTCTGAAGCCAAATTCCAACTTTTTGAAGTGTTTGGCCTTCAGATTTGTTTATAATTCTCACAAATGCTGGGTGAACTAGAAACGTGATTCTTGTGCATGTGTGTATATATATATATATATATATATATATATATATATATATATATATATATATATATATATAAAAGTGAACAATGAAGTCAACACTTAGAGGCGACAGGCTGTTTCATGCTAGACGCAACCATCTAGCCTGACGATTGCGTCTAGCATGAACAGCCTGTCGCCTCTATACATTTCTAAAAAACATATTTCGGAGTACATCTTAACTTTCGTTGTCCTGTTATTACCTTGATGTAAAAAAAGACATATCTATTTCCATACCTGAGGATGATTGTATGAACAATCGAAAGCTTGTAGTAAAAAAAGACCTTATACAACTGGAATTTATAAAAGGGATCATAACATTCATTTACAGGTTCGAGGTTAATGTATTTATTAAAAATTGTTTGTGAGAGTGATGATTGGCATTTATATCATTAACTTCACTATCTGCTTTTTCGTATGAATGATTCGTGTAATGTAAATTGAACTGCACCACATACTTGATATTAATATAACTGATCTGACGTGCAAATTTCTGAGATATATATATATATATATATATATATATATATATATATATATATATATATATATATATATATATATATATATATTTTATATATTATATTATATATATATATATATAAAAGTGGACATGGAAGTCAGCACTTAGAGGCGACAGTCTGTTTCATGCTAGTGCAATCGTCATGAAACAGACTGTCGGCTCTAAGTGCTGACTTCCATGTCCACTTTTATATTTACACACGCTCTATCTCTGATATTGAGCACTTTACCCCATAAATATAGCACACTTTAAGACTATATTTCTGTATATATATATATATATATATATATATATATTATAAATTAATAGATTTAAAATATGGTTTTACCGCTACACAGTGATAACCATGTTTCAGAAATGGAAGCTAAAGCCCCTGAATTTAATTTTGTTATTAAACCAAAGACATTAGTTCCATTTCCTCATCAAGCGAATTTTGGAGTTACCATTTCTGAAACATGGTTATCACTGTGTAGCGGTAAAACCATATTTTAAATCTATTAATTTATAATATTAATGCTCTGTAAATTTAAATAGAGCACTATTGTGTAAAAATAAAAATATCTATAAGAACACCGGATTTTATATCTTACTGTTCTTTCCTTTTTATTTATATATATATATATATATATATATATATATATATATGTGTGTGTGTGTGTGTGTGTGTGTGTGTGTGTGTTTTCTATTTAATACATGGGTATGCACTAAAAAAAAAAAAATCAAATTCTGACTATAACCTTGTGCCAGACTAAACTAAGGTTAACCTGGCACAAGGCCATATCCAAAATAAACTGTATCTTCAATGTATTTTGATTAGCCATGACCTTTAACCAAGAAAAAACAATAAACAATCAATATTGTTAATGGACTATTAGAAATGTCCAAACAATTTGTTAACCACCACAGGCACATTCATGCATTTATTGTGTTCATCTGATGGTAATTGTATCAATTGGAACAGTAAATATCATATATGCAGCTTATCTATTTTTAATGTGAAACAATAGAAGCCCAGTAATTACAGTCTTCAATAATCCAAGCAGTTCTTCTTGAAGCCAATGGAATGATTTCATATCATATATTTGCAAGGATTAGTCTTTGATAAAAAAAAAAAAAAAAAAAAAAATTCATCCAAAATAAGGGCTTATATAAAAATAAAAAATATGTCATTAAAATGTTCATACATATATATAAAAAATATTTAAAATAAAAATAAAAATATTAAAAATATTTAAAAAAAAAAAAATAAAAAAATAATCACTGAATCTAACTTCATTAAATGTACACAACAAGCTTACAAAATCATTGCTATACCAACTCTTTTCTTGGATTTGAACCAAAAAGAAGCATTTTTCGTGTTTCACTACATTTACAATTCTTTAAAAAAAATCATCTGAATATAAATGTATACCGTATGTTATACTGAACATAAATACTGCATCTTACATCATGTCTATTGTATATTATACCGAATGTAAATATTACATATTACGTCATGCGTATTGAATCTTATGTTGAACGTAAATACTGTATCGCATGGTATGTGTATCTTATATATTGTATATTATACTAAATGTAAATACTGCATCTTACGGTATGTATATCTAATACTGAACATAAATACTATACCTTAGAGCATGTATACTGAATATAAATACTATCTTATAGAATATATCTTGCATATAAAACAGACTGCTCCAGTATTATAATATGGTAGGTGTGTTCGTATATATATATATATATATATATATATATATATATATATGTGTATCTCTATCTATATATATATAAAAGTGGACATGGAAGTCAGCACTTAGAGGCGACAGTCTGTTTCATGCTAGTGCAATCATCGCCTGACTTCCATGTCCACTTTTATATTTACACACGCTCTATCTCTGATATTGAGCACTTTATCCCATAAATATAGCACACTTTAAGACTATATTTCTTCATATATATATATATATATATATATATATATATATATATATATATATATATATATATATATATTTCAAGCATGTTTGATTAGATATCAATTACATTAATGTTTTTTTGTCTTACCAATTCCCCCCTGAAGATAATCATGGACGAAATTGAAAATACTTGGGTAAAATAAAAGGAATGAGGCAAAACTATGGCATCTTTCTTAATCAGCTTAACAACAACATTAAGAAATTGATCCGTGAATTTGAGGATTAAAATGAAATAAGTAGACATAATATATCTAGATTATTCAACCAAACATGCCTGAATGAAGGTATGCTACCCAAATTTATTCATATATAACTAGTGCGTGTATGCGTGCATGTGATAGGATAGGATAAAGAACAAATAGGAAACATTTCTAAACCTAACATGTTTTGCTCTTATTAAAGCTTCGTCAGAGAATGAGATATGGAAAACAAAATTTTGTATTGTTTACTTTTCATTTGCCCAGTCACATCCATGTGTATAATTTACACATGTACATATGTGTATCGTAATTCTAGTTTGTCTATGCATGTTTCCAATACAAATGCTTCCTATTTCTTCTTTACCCTATCATTGTCAGATTCTGATCTGCATTCGATTCCTACATATATCTCAAGAAGTAATGGAATTTTTTCATTATTAATCCTACAACTTTTACTTATTAATCCAGCAGTTATTTTAGTAAGTGCTTAGTTTATTTCAAACAGTCAGCTTCTTCTACAAAAGGGGTGCAGTTTCAAATCCTGGCAGAGGGTGCATATTCATTTTTTAATAATATCTCTCAAATATTCAGTAGAAGAAAATAAATATACTGTTTAAAATAAATGGAACATCTATTTAAATATGGGTATCCACTAATAACAATGTTTAAAGTGATAAAAATCTGTCCAATCAATAAAATTAAAAAATCCATTATTTCTTTAGACACTGCTTTGTTTACATTGCGATATTAAGCAGCATTGCGCTTAAAGGCAGTATTCGGCCTTGCTTAATCATTGACGTGCTTTGTAAGCAAGTCAGTTAAAATTACATTGGATCAATTGACAGTTTCCCCTGCAAAGGGGAATGCAGGTTCAAATCCTGCTGGAGGGTGAATATTTTTCTTTTATAAGATTCCTCGAATATTCAGGCCAGTAGACAAAAATAAGTATATTGCTTAAAATAAACTGAACGTCTACTCAAATAAGTATCCACTAATAATAACATTTAAAGTGAGATATATATATATATATATATATATATATATATATATATATATATATATATTTACACACGCTCTATCTCTGATATTGAGCACTTTATCCCATAAATATAGCACACCTTAAGAGTATATTTCTTATATATATATATATATATATATATATATATATATATATATATATATATATATATATAATATTTTTTTAAACATGAAAATAATAAACAAAAATTAAAAATCCTTGAAGCTATATACATAAAACAGTTGAAACCTAACCTGAACAAAATAAACTATGAAATCTCCACAAACATTCTTAAATTCCTATAATCTATAGCAGAAGCCATTGGTTTATAACAATGGCTTCCCATACTTAATACTTCTCGTTTTCACTCTTGCGTGGTCATGAGTGACGTCACGAGCTATGACGTGTTTTTCGCTTCCTTGTCTCGTAAATAAGAGTTTGTCGTTACTTTGAGCTTATTCAAACAGCAAGGGCCGGCCATTATTGGGGTTTCGTATATGTGTTGTTTGATTTATTAAAATTGTCATCTTTGATAATGGCTTATGTAAGCCGAAAGCTTAGATTGGATTCAAACATGTGTCAATATGGTGTTTTCCTTTCGTCTTTCAACGATAATGTGATTAAGCTTATCAGACAATACGAAAGGAACGTACTTAAAATAGACAAAACTTGTCTATATTATTTAATGAAACATGCATTAAAATATATATATATATATATATATATATATATATATAATAATAATATTTTTATTATATTATTACACAAAAATTTCCATGTTTCGGAACTTTAAAATTGTCTCTCATCAAGCAATGTTAGATAACTTATAAGAATGATTTAATTGGGAAATCAGAAAACAATTCTGTAGCTATGTCCCATCGATGGCTATTTGGGTTTTGAATGGAGACTATGTCACCCTTACAAAATGGGGATAGGGCATATGCAGTACAGTTGCACCTCTCGATGAGGCCTGCATTGCATTTGGATAATGTCTTTTCATGTTTTTGTGCTGCGGCTATCCACTTGGGGTGTGGTTTATATAATTGTGGGTGCGATGGGATAAAATCCCAAAGACATCTATGAAGCAGGAGTTGCGCTGGTGATAAGCCAATGCCTTGGATAGGAGTGTTTCTACATGTCATTGTCCAAGGAACCCTGGTGTCCTGTGCAGTCTTTTATGAGTCCTTTTGCAGTCTTGACTGCTAATTCTGCTCATCCGTTAGACTGGGGATAGGCCACTGATGAAATTCTTTGTTTAACAGCCCAGGTTTTTAGGAACTGTTGGAATGAGTAAGCTGAGAAGGGCGGCCCACCATCTGTACTAAGTTCCTCAGGCATACCATATGTTTGGAATATTTCTCTGCAAATGGATATAATTCTGGAGGCAACTGCTTGCCCTAGCTTGATGCGGTACAGAATGAGCCATCCAGTGAGCCTGTCTGCACAAGCAAGATACATGAAGGATCTAACATAGAACAAATCCATTACAATTTGTTGAAAAGGCCATTCAGGTGTAGGTGTCATGTGGATTGGTTCATGTGGTAGACTTGGGGCATTTTTTGAACATGTAATGCAATTATCCCTGTAATTGTGAGTTGAGACATTCATTCCAGGCCAGTAAACTGAGTCATTGGCATGCGCTTTCATGCCAACTACTCCTTGATGAGCTGAATGTAGGCACCTTAATATGTTTTTGTGCTGGGTGGTTGGTATTACTGCCCTCCTATCAAGTAGTATTAGGCCATTGTCATTGCTGAAGCGGTTACGAACTTCCCAGTATTCCCGGATTGTAGGCGGTGTTGCTTGACGACTGGAAAACCATTGTCTATGGTTTTGCCCAATAGGGTGTATTGTGTGTCTTTTTGACCAGCAAAACGAATGTGGTCAGGGGAAGTTATGGCAGGGTTATTATCTAATTGGGATATGAATATGAGGGCTGTCAATCTCATTGCTGCACAAGTCTCATCCAATTCATCAATGTCTATAGGGGAGGGTTCTATGGGGAATGTATCAAGCAGGCTTTGTACTGTAGTGACTGGATTGCGGGAAATAGCATCAGAGGCCCTGTGCCATTTTGCAGGGCAGTGTTGCATGGTGAAACAATATCTCAAGCTTTTTTCTTTGAGTCGTGGGTTGTGAATTTTGCTGAGATCTCGATCACCACAAAGTCCTTTAAGTGTCTCATGGTCAGTCACTACTATAACGTTTTGGCAACCTAGTATGAACATGCGGCACTTTTCAAGTGCCCAGCTGATAGCTGCTGCTTCACCTTCTATGGGTGCATATCTTTGTTCAGCATCAGTACAGAACCTGCTTCCAGCAAACAAGGTGCCAGCCTTTGGGACAACAGACTGGGGCTCTTTCGATTACACATGTGCAGTGCTTCTGAAGAAGTAAAAATCCTATGCCGTCTTTACTCCAGTCAGGAGCTAAGCAGGTAACTCTGTTGATGTCAAATGTTGAGATGCCCTGCCTTACTAGTTTAACAATGATTCCTGAAATGCTTTTTCAAGGGTTTGGTTCCAGGTTCTTTTTGACAAGGTCCCGAAAAGGTAGCATAATGGTTTGTCTATATTTCCGAGATGAGGTATTATACATTATTTACATTATTCGGAGTGCCATATTTATTACAACATTTCGGCCATTGTACACTCAAGCCTTCTTCAGGTGGTTGGAATGTCGAACTGAACCCTTTATTTTGCTCACTGGGGTAGACTGTTCTAGTTCCACGTGCCATGTTTAATGGATGGCAGTTATCAGTTATCTCCTGTTAATTTTTCCCTCTGAAAGTTCTCCACTGCCTTAACCGAGTATTGAACTCACACTCTTTGGGTCCTGTCACTGGATCTAACCAACGCCTTTATCCATTGTGCTTGAGGACATCTGTGTATGAATTTCTGGGTATTATAAACCTAATGTCTTCAGCAACCATTTTTACCAGTGCTCATATTGCAATTTTTGCTGTTATTAATACATGTTTTTACCAGAGCTCATATTGCAACTTTGGTGTTGTTATCTCTTTTCTCTGGCACTCCTTATTACTGGTTCCCATATTGTATTCATTTCTATGCTTGATTGGCTCAGGAGATTTTTGTAGTCTAGCATATGTGCTGATTCCTTAAGTTTACAAATTTTCCAATGGTGTTCCTTGTATATGATCTCAACCTGATCCCACAGAGGGCGGTGATCTCCCTTCTCTCTCCATATGTGGTCAGCCATGCCTGAATTTTCCACTTCCCCTCGTGTTACAGCTTTCTGGTGTTCTTGAAGCCTCACCTTAAGGGGGTGGCCTGTCTCTCCTTTATATTTCTTTCCGCAACTGCACGGGATAGTGTACACACAGTCTTTAGTCATGTTCACCTCTATGGAGGGTCTTACTCGGGTGAGATATCTGCGAAGTGTTGTCAAGCTTTTGAAGGTTGTCCTGATGTTATATGGACCGCAGATCCTTTGTATTTTCTCTGATAACCCCTTCACATAAGCCAGGCAGACTGTTTTCTGAGTGTTTTTGTCCTCCTCCTCTTGTACCCACCTATCCCAGTTTTGGGGGGCATGTACCCAGGGTAGTTGTTACATTGTAGGGTACTACTTATACTGACCAATTCTTTATCTAATGTCTCTAGGTCTCCACTTATGACTTTTGCTCGGTGTTGTAAGCAGCAGACGATCCCTTTCTTTACGCTGTATGGATGGTGAGAGTTGAAATTGAAGTACTGTCCGGTGAATGTCGCCTTACGGTATACAGATGTCTTGAACTCATGCTCTGTTTAAGATATTAGAACATCCAGGAATGGGAGTGTTGTTACAGTTCACAATGGAGAAAGAGATTATCGAAGGTCTTATTGAGTTCACATGGTCCAGTAGAACCTGAACATCTTCCTGGTGTGGCCAGAGTATGAAGGTGTCATCTACAATATGAGCTCTGGTAAAAAGATGTGATGATAACAGCAAGAATTGCAATATGAGCACTGGTAAAAATGGTTGCTGAAGACATTAGGTTTATAATACCCAGAAATTCATACACAAGGCCATTCATATTCAAGGACATATGGCACAGTGGATAAAGGCATTGGTTAGATCCAGTGACAGGACCCAAAGAGTGTGAGTTCAATACCCAGTTAAGGCAGTGGAGAACTTTCAGAGGGAAAAATTAACAGGAGATAACTGATAACTAGAGCGAAATAAAGGGTTCAGTTCGACATTCCAACTAGAAGGCCGAAATGTTGTAATAAATATGGCGACAAAGATGAGGACAATAGTCCGAATAATGTAAATAAGGGACTTAATGAATATGCCCAGGCAAGTTGGTTTACCAGACCAAACCAAGACCTTGCATCAGTGATGGTTTTCGGAAGAGGGAAATTTAAGATGACATTAAGCATAGATTCAGAAGGAGATACTCCCGATTAAATTATTTGCAGCCCCCCCCCCCAAAAAAAAAACTGAACAGTCTGGAATTTGTCTTTGCTGAGTACAATCCCATTTTGTGCATATCTCATTAGAAAATCAAAGGTATGATAGAATACCTCTTTGATGTCGGTGTCATAGAGCAATCCTTAAATCAATGAC